>CAWUFW010016337.1:0-315211 GCA_963921515.1 Calotriton arnoldi
CAATACCTGATCAGTCTGCACTACATAAAACTGCAAAAAACTAAAAATAAAAAGTGTTTTGCACACTTTTGTCATTGGGCTATATGTGGGCTACATCTGGGTAATATTTGTGCTACATTTGGGCTCTTTTTTCACTGGTGGCCATCTTGGAAGACTTCTTTGTTATGAAGTTTCCTAATTTCTTCATTTACTGCAGTCTCCTCAGTAGGAAATGCTTTCAGTTTTTTACTTTGATTCCATCAAGAAGGCATTCAGATGTGTCTCACATCTGCCATAAATTCAGAATGTTAGCACTCTAGTTGCTCATTAGATCACTGGAGTAAAGCTACTGCTCACCAGGGAGTTAACTGGTAGTCTGCTGCTGGTATTGAAAGTGATTGTTTCAGTCTGCATGTCAGAATTTTCTAATGAAATAGAAGAGGATTTGAGATCTCACTTAAAACATGCCCTAATTTTTCTTTCTGCAGCACTAACCATAATTTCTATTTCAAAAGAACCCCTCATGTTGTTCCTTTTTAAATTAAATGTTTTAAGTGTTACCGGTTTATTCCAATCAAGATGGCTTCAGGTGTGCCATACTTTTGTCATAAGTAAGGCTGTTAGCGCTCTAGTTGTTCTTTAGAACACTCTGGGAAGCTGCAGTAGAACACAAAGGCATCAACTGGCAGGCTGCTCCTGTTGAAATATAACAGGAAGATATTTGAGATCACACTTGAAATATGTCCTAATTTTTCTTTCTACAGCACTAACCATAATTTCTATGACAAAATAAACCCCATCATTTTGTTCCTTTTTAAATTAAATGTTTTAAGTGTTACCAGTTTATTCCAATCAAGATGGCTTCAGGTGTGCCATACTTTTGTCATAAGTAAGGCTGTTAGCACTCTAGTTGTTTTTTAGAACACTCTGGGAAGCTGCAGTAGAACACAAAGGCATCAACTGGCAGGCTGCTCCTGTTGAAATATAACAGGAAGATATTTGAGATCACACTTGAAACATGTCCTAATTTTTCTTTCTACAGCACTAACCATAATTGCTATGACAAAATGAACCCCATCATTTTGTTCCTTTTTAAATTAAATTGTTTAAGTGTTACCAGTTTATTCCAATCAAGATGGCTTCAGGTGTGCCATACTTTTGTCATAAGTAAGGCTGTTAGCACTCTAGTTGTTCTTTAGAACACTTTGGGAAGCTGCAGTAGAACACAAAGGAATCAACTGACAGTCTCTGCCCTTGTTGGATGTACATGTTTTACTGAGAATGTCAGACTTCATTCTCACATGAGTGAGAAAGATAATGTGAATTTACAGAAAATATGCTCTCATTTTAGCTTCTGGAGCACCTTCCAAACCTCCATGGGACAAGCATGAGAAAATAGTGTTCTCTCAAACATGATTCATGATATCCCAGCAGAAGGTTTTTCACATGGTAAAATCACCTTAGAATACACCACAATTCCTAAAATTAGTATGGTACCATCAACAAATAAATTCTAATGTAACTAAAGCCTGTTATCACCCTTTATAGTTCTCCTTTTGGTGACCCTCAAAATCTTCTATTCACTACAATGCATTTCAATGAGGTACTATCATTTATATTGGTCCCAAGATGGCTGCCAGCAATTCCAGGATGAAGTGCTGACAGCCAATCAGATCTCACGATGACATGTGTGGTTAGGCTCCGCCCAGATATATATGTGACTTTACTTTTGATTTTCTCAGGAACTACTGAACGTATTTACACCATTTAAGCAAAAGGCACGACACTGAACCAAGGGCTACCTCTTTGCCAAATTTGGTGTAATTCCGTTCAGCAGTTCGGGCTGTAGCTGCGACTAAAGGTTCCTATGGAAAAATGAATGGGGAAAACGCGTTTTGGGACCCCCCTTTTCTCGGCCCCCGCTTGAAGTATCACCCCGAGACTTTCAGGATAGGAGCGGACCGGAGTGCCCCAACAAGTTGGAAACTTTCGCGAAGATTCGTCAACCGGCGCCAACGTTATTTCAAATAGAATGTCACGGATTTCCTATGGATAATAGGTTTTAACTATAACTATCTACTGGCGACCGCCAGTAGATAATATATATATATATATATATATATATATATATATATATATATATATATATATATATATATATATATATATATATATATATATATATATATGTGTCTCACTCATAAGGTAGGCCATAAACAGCCCATAGGGCAGGGTGCATTGTATTTAAAAGTCTGGACATGTTGTGTTGCCTTGTTACATTTAATAAAGTGATAACTTTTGTTTGGGAGTCGGTAGAAAAGTCATATTTGGTGTTGTGGTCAGGATACTTGGGTTAGGTCTTCCCACCCTTCCTATTATGCAAGACAGGGACAAGCTTTTAGCACTTTCCTTTTTTATTTGGGGTATGTTTGCGTCACATACCCATTTCATTGTTCATAAAGTACAGGACCTTTTCTGGGTACAAGCGGAGGGACAAACTAACCATATCTCGAACTAAATATCCTCTTCTTCTGAGTCCCAGAGTTCTCAGGTCTTCTTCCGACGTCGTGGCTCCTCAACGAGACGGGTAAACCCAAAAGGAAACAAACAGAGAGGGTTCAGGCTACTGCCGTACCATTTCAAAATAAAAGGGGAGGGAATTAGTGCTCCGTCACCAGTGCCTTATCGTGCGAGTGACTAGTGTAGGAAATAAGTGTGCTCACTGTTTTGTGGCCCTCAACCGTGCCCATAAACCCTTCACAAAAAAGGAAAATGCAGCAGGTACTTGTCTGACCCCACGACCCTCCTGGGACGTGGTGAGGGGAGACCCAGACTCCTCGTCTCCTAGGGAAGCCCTGCTCTCTGGTGCTGTGCTCCTTGAGCGTCTCCTGCCTTCGAGGACTCCTTCCAGCTCTATGTCGACAGCAGCGTCCCTTGTCTCCTCCTGAACGCTGTCCTCCTCCTCGATGCTTGCGGCTTTTCTTGTCTTCTCTGGGCTCCTGGTCCTCGCGTCTTCCTCTGGTCCACGTCCCTGCTGGCAATCCTCCTCTTCTGATCCTGTTCTCCACCATTCCGCAACGTACGTCCTTTTCCCGTCTTCTTTTTCAGTGGGCACGCTCCCATGACGCACCGCATCCTCTAGACCGAAACCTTTACTTCCGGATTGGTCGAGGATTGCGGCCATGTTGGAAATGTCGCCGTCATGTATCTCGCTACTGGGCTCATCACACTGCCTTCCCCCCAAGAATGGACGAGTGGGCCATTCAGAAACAGGAAAACGGGAGAGATAGTCCACGTTCATCTGTAGCTTTCCTGGGACATTACTTTAGGATCAGAGTCCTTGTGTAGGGAAAGTCAGGTGAGAGGAGCATGGTCGGTAAGTAAGAGGAATGGTCATCCCAGGAGGTAAAATTGGAGAGCTTCCATAGTCCACTTGATGGCTAGGCATTCTTTCTCAATTTTGGCATACCTAGTCTCCCTAGGGAACAGTTTCCTGCTAAGGAACAGAGTGGGGCGTAGATCTCAAGAGTCATCAGGTTGGGATAGGACGGCACCAAGGCCTCTTATAGGAGGCATCGGTCTGGAGGACAAAGGTTTTCCTAAAATCTGGACAGGTAAGGACCGGGGCGGTACACAAGGCTTTTTTTTAGCTGCCGGAAGCTTTGTTTCTGAGGAACAGACCAGTTCAGATATTTCCCTGTATGTTTTTTGTGAGTAGGGTTGTGAGGGGGCTGGTGATATCAGAGAAGTGAGAGATGAACCTTCTATAGTAACCTACCAGGCCAAGGAAGGAACGGACTTCTTTTCTGGAGGTAGGATGGGGTATTTTTGAGATAGCCTCTAACTTATTGATTTGTGGTCTAATGCTTCCTGCCTGGATATCGTATCCCAAATACTCAATGTGACCAGTTCCAAACGTCGTTTTCTTTGGGTTGACTGTGAGACCTGCTTGTTCTAGGGTTTTTAGCACTTTTCCTAGATGGACTATATGTGTGTCCCAGTCGGGACCATACACGACTATGTCGTCCAGATAAACGACGGCATATGATTGGTGGTTGGTCAACAGGACATCCATCAGCCTCTGGAACATGGTGGGAGCCCCATGAAGACCGAAGGGCAGAACCTTAAATTGAAACAAACCTGAAGGTGTGGAAAAGGCCGTTTTCTCCCTGGCTGTCTGTGCCAGCGGAATTTGCCAATACCCTTTTGTTAGGTCTATGGTGGACATAATTCTGGCATCTCCTAGGCGTTCGATGAGTTCGTCCACCCTCGGCATTGGATAAGCATCAAATTTTGATACGGAATTTACTTGACGGAAGTCAATACAAAACCTTATGCTCCCATCTGGTTTAATGGGCCTCATGGTGTTTGTAATGATGTCATGCTCAACCAGAGCAGCTCGTCTCGGTATACCTGACAAGACAGAGGAGTAAGTCTCACAAAGGGAAAGCATCTGTTGCCTCTGTTCTTCTGTCACTTGTGGGCCTAACTGGATACTCGCTGTCTCTTTAGGGGTTTGAGGAGCCAGGGATATTTCCAGGGTTAAGTCTACAGTGACGTGATGTATGGGGACGCCAGCGTCTGGGGTCACAGGTACCAGTCCGTCCCAGGCTTTGAGGAGATTGACATGGTATATCTGTCCTGTGTGTTGTTTGTGGGACACGTCTATGCGGTATGTTACCGGAGTGACTTTGTTTAACACCTTTTAGGGTCCTTGCCAGGTTGCTAGCACTTTTTTCTCGGTGGTGGGTAGAAGTATAAGTACCTGATCCCCTATGGCAAATTCCCTCAACTTGGTGTGTCGGTCGTATAGCCGTTTTTGTCGGGCTTGTGCGTTTTCCTCCCACAGAGTAGCTAAAGTGTCCTTCAGGGAAGTGCTATACTGTAGCAAGGGCCTACCCTGGTCCTCTTCCTCGTTCCACTTCTCTGCCGCCATATCTAGGAGGTTACGGGGTTTTCTTCCGAATAGTAATTCTCTAGACCGAAATCCTTACTTCCGCGTTGGTCGAGGGCGGCAGCCATGTTGGAAATATCCTGTATCTCGCTACCGGGCTCATCACAGGTGTCTAGAATTTTTTTATTTAAAATCGAATTTAACGATAAAGTCGTACTTTAAGTCACAATTATTAAAATACCACTTTTAGAAAATTGGCATTTCTTTGACCTTACCATTTGGTGCCTGCAGCCTGTTTCCTGGTTCACATGACTAAGTGAAGTTGGCAGTTGGCCTTTGAGTATTCCTCCCAGACAGCCACACAATAGATGAGCTAGGTGCTGGCAGGATGGGCCAACCAAAGCAGAAGGGGGGCGTAGCTGTGCACAGCCCTACTTGTACTACAGATACACTGCCTCAGCTCACACACAAGAAACTAGCCTTTTGTGACTGCAGACAGACTAGGACCAGGTCAGGGAGGCAGGACATTATAGACATTTCTATGGAGAAACACTCCAGATGTTTTGTCCACTACAAAGCTGGCATCAGGTATAAAAATAGGACCCTCAGACCCACTCTTCAGTTCCCTTCTGGACCAGCAGAAGGGCTATCAGAGTACTTCCCTGCTGCCTATGGCCTGCTGTGTACTTCAGAAGACTAACCTGCTGCCTGAAGCCAGCCCTGAGCCCTCAGAGGACTGTCTTGGTGCTTGAGACCTAATTTTCTGCTTCCACCCAGAAATTCCAGAGTGACTCCAAGGACTAGTTGACTGGCCTCCTGTTGAGAGACTATGGGACATAAAAGGCTTCAAGCATCTTGAACCTGCACCTGGGCCCAGCCTTAATGAGTCCTGGCTCTCCAAGTGGTGCCTCTCCAGTTCTGAGCCATTGGAAGTGGTGCTAAAGGTGCCCAGATAACCCAAATCCCAAAACCTGGGATTTTGAATATTTTCTGCCATACAGTACTACTACCTAGAGGAGACCACCTCGCCGATCTGCCCAAGGTGCACGCAGGTTGGCCTACCTTTGAGGCAGACCCTGCTAAGGTTCTTCTCCACAGCAGAAAACCCTGTTCAGTGGTTCACTCCAGAAGGAGTATATGGCCTTGTGGAGCTTTAATCGGCTACAGTCTGCAGCTTCATCCCGCTGGAGATTTTTGACTTCCAAAAAAGAGACTAAGCACAAACACAGAAATCTTCACCACAACTTCATCCAGTGGCTCCCCTATGACTGCACCTCCTTCTTGAACACCACCGGCTGCCTTGCCCTGCTGAACTTTTCCTTTTCAGATATTCTTCTTCAAAAATTCTTCTAAGTCTGAAAGTAAACAGAGACTAGGCCTAATTCACTTCTTGTATCCGAACCATCCTCCATCGCAGATGGCCATAACTTTTGACTTTGCTCCCGTCTCGAGTGACTAGATGTCCATGGTTGGCGCCTTGATCTTTTAGGCACTACTTTACACTTTAAAAATTAATAACTCCAGTTCTACTGATTGTATTTTGTCGTGTTGGTGTGAAATAAATTGTTACAATGTACTCTATGATTCTGAATTAGCATGGGATTGTCCATATATTGTTTTTTTGCTTTAAAACTGTTTAAGTGCTACATAAATACTTTACACATTGTCTCTAAGGTAACCTAACTGCTTTAGTGCTAAGCTACAAGAGGGTTAAGCACAGGTTGATTTAATGATTTCTTTAGGTTCACTCTGACAAGGCTGCTTCTGGCTGTTGCTTAAGTAGGGTACCACCCCCACAAAAAAGAACCTAAGTCCTCACAGTAAGAACGGTGTCCCTCCACTGAGCAAATTACCTTATGTCAGCATTTCACTGAAATTCAGGCTGGGGACGCAGATGCAAACCTCATTGATTCCCCTTGCAGTCAAATAATATCTCTATTGAATTCCAGAATTTGAAGTAAATATATGGAGGTAAAAAGAGGAAAAGAGAATGAGAGGCATATCAACCCAATGATCTTTGGACCAAGTGGTAGTGAAAGGTATGCAGCAATGATCCTTGGTCTGCATTGGACGCATTATACCCCATAATCCTATAAGACAAGGTGCTAATAATCTAAATATACTTGTGCACAACAGGATACAATGTATTGTGAGAATCAGTAGAATGGTTTATCAGGGTATGAAAGTGGAGATGCTGTGACTAGCCCTCTGACAACCAGAATGCAGTCCGCGACCCAAACATGAATGCCCACCTTCAACGGCAGAGGAGCTGGAAGGCAGGTTGACTAGAAATGTTTGAATCTGGAGAAGAAATTCCTGAATGGCAGCATCCAAGGCTCAGTATTTCTTGACGGGTTAACCTGATCTGCCCAAATTACCCAACTGCATCGATGAGGACCAAAACAAAAAGTGGAAGGAACACAAATGGTGCAATCTGCATGATCAGAATAGAGAATCCATCAACCACTGTTGCCAATCAATGTGTAATGCTGTGACTGATGCTTAAATCTTCCCTGCTCCTATTGACCAGGAAGTCTCTGGAACCTTCCAGTTCCTTCCCAAAAGTTGTGGCTTTTCCAGATTGTTTTGGCTCTTTCCACCTTTCTCCAGAAGTGCTGATCTGTTTTACCCTGTGACTCCACTGATTTTCGCTTTCCCAGCCGCCACTTAGCCATGTCCCACAATCTTTAAGACTCGCCCAGAGAAAGCTTGTATCTTTGAGTGGCTGCAACTCTGCAACACTAAAACACCATCCTCGGAAGCACAACCTCCAGGATTCCTGCCACCTGATGAGAGAATTGGGGAAGGCATACCTAGATTTTTGCAATATGCTCTATCCTGCTTCTATGGAGAAACTCACCACTAGATTGAAAAAGCTGTGCAAAGCATGCTTTGAGAAAGTGTTTGACCCTTCGGAGGAGAGATCACCTCAAATCAGACTGGAAAGCACTCCCCACCAAGCTCATGATGGATGACACAATAACATGTAAAGTTCTCTGCACAAAGGACACTGGGGCAGGTGCCCAGTGTACTTACAGCAACGGTCTCTCCACTATGACTTTCATAGCACAATATGATTAACCACTGCTAATAATCTAAATATACTTGTGCACAACAGGATACAATGTATTGTGAGAATCAGTAGAATGGTTTATCATGGTATGAAAGTGGAGATGCTGTGACTAGCCCTCTGACAACCAGAATGCAGTCCGCGACCCAAACATGAATGCCCACCTTCAACGGCAGAGGAGCTGGAAGGCAGGTTGACTAGAAATGTTTGAATCTGGAGAAGAAATTCCGGAATGTCAGCATCCAAGGCTCAGTATTTCTTGAAGGGTTAACCTGAGCTGCCCAAATTACCCAACTGAATCGATGAGGACCAAAACAAAAAGTGGAAGGAACACAAATGGTGCAAACTATATGATCAGAATAGAGAATCCATCAACCACTGTTGCCAATCAATGTGTAATGCTGTGACTGATGCTTAAATCTTCCGTGCTCCTATTGACCCGGAAGTCTCTGCAACCTTCCAGTTCCTTTCCAAAAGTTCTGGCTTTTCCAGATTGTTTTGGCTCTTTCCACCTTTCTCCAGAAGTGCTGATCTGTTTTACCCTGTGACTCCACTGATTTTCGCTTTCCCAGCCGCCACTTAGCCATGTCCCACAATCTTTAAGACTCGCCCAGAGAAAGCTTGTATCTTTGAGTGGCTGCCACTCTGCAACACTAAAACACCATCCTCGGAAGCACAACCTCCAGGATTCCTGCCACCTGATGAGAGAATTGGGGAAGGCATACCTAGATTTTTGCAATATGCTCTATCCTGCTTTTATGGAGAAACTTACCACTAGATTGCAAAAGCTGTGAAAAGCATGCTTTGAGAAAGTGTTTGACCCTTCGGAGGAGAGATCACCTCAAATCAGACTTGAAAGCATTCCCCAGCAAGCTCATGATGGATGACACAATAAAATGCAAAGTTCTCTGCACAAAGGACACTGGGGCAGGTGCCCAGTGTACTTACAGCAACGGTCTCTCCACTATGACTTTCATAGCACCATATGATTAACCACTGCGCACTTGATCACCAAAGAGTCTTCAAACAGTTGAAACACTGAGGGAAGACTCTTGGAGTGCAGGTTCTGATCTGTGGAATTCCCCGAGCCAAATCCTTAAGGCCAAAGCAAATCTCATGCGGAAACCATTTTTAAGACCGTTTTCAGCTTTCCTACAGATTTCTCAACTCACTTGGAGGTTGAGGAATTAATATAAGATTGAGACCTCCCCTACACTGATTGGAGTTTAAATTCTCAATGCACCAATATTAGAACTCCATAGTAACTGCAAGGTAACATGCACTTTGTTAGACAACTCCTAAATGAATAAATAAATACATATTGCAATATAACTAAAGAAATCAACATAGCAGCTAAAATGGAAAAGTAATTAAGATCAATCAAGGTAAACTCCAATCAGAAAAGTCCTTCTCTTCCATCTTGAATCACCCATCAGTTGCTTTAGATTTCATTAAAACATGTATGATCCCTTTTAATCCAAGATCTGATTATATTTCTAGATAGAAATAAGGCAGTCACAGCATTCAGCGAGATACACCTATGAGCTCATGCCTTTGAAATACAGTTAAAAATGAAAATGTCATTCTAGGAAACAATGCAGTGAAACCAATTTGTCATTACTAATTAGACATTGTCAGATAATGCTACTGTCTAATACATTCATTGCCATTAAATACAATCTTTAAAAACATGGTATTTCAGTAACCCATGTATTTATCATTCAGATCATTCAGAATCCTTTAAAGACCATGGTCAAGAATAAATCATCTCATGATGTATAGCCAACATGTCCTCTGAACATACCCGTTATTAGTAACTCTCAAAACCATATATTGATGAGGAGGGAATAAGACAGCAATGATAGCTCGCATACCACAGAGAATGTTACAGTTTGAATCTATTGCTCTTATGTATCTGAACTGGTGTGGTAGGTTAGTGAAGATGAGATGGGCATAGTTTTTCAACCCACTTAAATCCCTGATTGCAGGGATGGAAATATGTATCTAACTAGGGTATTATGACACTGGCAGAGCAAATTGTACCCAACTGAGGCAACTGAGAACAAGGCATGCCACTGAACATGACTAATGCATTTCATTACAAGAAGAGACATATGTATCTAAGTGGGCATTATAATACTGGCATGGCAACGTGCACCCAACTGGGTGCAGTGAGAACATGGCACGGTACCTATCTGATGCTTTGTAATTTGGGGATGGGTACATGTACCTGAGTGGGCATTGTGGTACTGACTTGGCAAAGTGTTGCTATCGGGGTAAATGTGGCGAGCCTGGCATGACACGTACGAACTGGTGCTTTGTTGTGAGACTGGCTTGAAAGTGTCTACTTAAGTGAATAGTGTGCCATGACATGGTTTACTCAATGTGGACACACATGAAAAACCTTGAACAGCACTGTGCCTAACAATGCAATCTCTTCTGCGTATTACACAAGCCTGCAAGCAGCTTCTCACTGTACACATATCAAAACGACTGGCATTGCCAATGCCGAAACTCTTCGGTGCCCGTCAGGAGATAAAACTAATTAGGGAACATTTTGGAAATTGTACGCAAACTACTTTCAAGAAGCAGCTAGCGGTCGCCTGCTGTAAATGCACCATGGTGTAAAGAGCTGCCTATGCTTAATTTGTAAAAAAAAAAGACATAAAAAGCATATGGGGATAAAGTGTTTTTCCCAGCTTCCTGCCTCGGTGCGGACGAACACCAAGGGTTGCCTAGTCTTGATTCTGTCTCATGCGTCTTTTCTTCCATCCCTGTCTCCTTATCCCACTCTTTCGGTTTTCATCCCTCCTTTCACTTGTCACGGTTTTCCGTCTTAATCTGTCTTTTCTGTCTGTATCTCTCTTGCTCTGGGTCTAAATCTCGAAATGAAAAATAACTCCCGGTAGCCAGAAACAAGCGCAGGTTCCGACTCCCTGCAAGCACCGGCGCAAATTATGCACTACTAAAACAGTGGTGCTAATGCATGTTACACATTTATACGTGTATTTTATGGTTACAGTGTGTATAAGAGCATCATTCAGAGAAACGTAGCAAAAAGAATCATCAGGTTGCCTGCCAAGAAATTTTGAGGTAACGCTTTGCGGTCTTGGGTTTAATTTGTATTTATTTATTTATTTGCACTCTCAGAGGATTGTCGTACTATGGTATGGAGCGGAAGTAGATGAGTTTAAGGACAAAACTTGGAGAGCCAGAGCTGCGGGGATTCCACGTAAGCTCCACCGGTCCCGCCCCCTCCTCACCTCCCGAAGACCACACCTCTCTATCTCTCTCTCAAAGAATTGCAGAAGTTCGGCAGACAGCGTGCATGAGAAAGTGTGAGGGACACACGCTGGAGCCTGATGTCAGAGGTCCTGTAATGACTCGAATAAACGGCCAGCCTGTGGAGGTGTAAAATATAACACGCTGGAAAATCTCCACCAGAAAACTTTCCACACACAGACATCACAGCGAAAAAAACGAGAAAAACAAGCTCGAAAAACAAGCATGCAAACACTCGCTCCAATGAGCACAATCAAAGATTGCCGACTCTTTTTTTTCAATATTTGATGCTTTTAGTAAGCAGCGCAGCATGCTGCGCTGCTTATTAAAAGCATCAAATATTGAAAAGTACAGTTTGCCGAGCCAAAAAAAAAAGTCCCCAGAGTGTCACGCCGACTCTTTTTTTTCAATATTTGATGCTTTTAGTAAGCAGTGCAGCATGCCGCGCTGCTTATTAAAAGCATCAAATATTGAAAAGTACAGTTTGCCGAGCCCAAAAAAAAAGTCCCCAGAGTGTCACGCCAACTCTTTTTTTTCAATATTTGATGCTTTTAGTAAGCAGTGCGAACAAAGCGATACCAAAGGGGATGATGGACGGAGCGCTTGAGCTAATCAAACACTCACCCCCAGTCAACTGATCTGGGTTTAATCCATCATCATTGCTCACTTTGCCACTGGATTCAAGCAAGCCTGGCTGATGACGGCTGAAATGCCAGAAACCGGTCCTAGGATGCTTGTTTCCGGTCCAGGGAAGACATGGCTTGGCAGTTCGGGCTGGACTGTTCCCATGAGGCACAGGGTCAGACTGATTTGCATATGGCCATGTCTGAACTGGGGTGGTGGAGTGAGCTAAAGAATGATGATGGATTAAACCCAGATCAGTTGACTGGGGGTGAGTGTTTGATTGGCTCAAACGTTCCGTCCATCGTCCCCTTTTGTATCGCTTTGGTCGCCCTAAGTTGGCGGGGTATGCCCAGACGTGGGTCCCTTGCTCACTTTGCCACTGGATTCAAGCAAGCCTGGCTGATGATGGCTGAAATGCCAGAAACCGGTCCTAGGATGCTTGTTTCCGGTCCAGGGAAGACATGGCTTGGCAGTTCGGGCTGGACTGTTCCCATGAGGCACAGGGTCAGACTGATTTGCATATGGCCATGTCTGAACTGGGGTGGTGGAGTGAGCTAAAGAATGATGATGGATTAAACCCAGATCAGTTGACTGGGGGTGAGTGTTTGATTGGCTCAAACGTTCCGTCCATCGTCCCCTTTGTATCGCTTTGGTCGCCCTAAGTTGGCGGGGTAATCCCAGACGTGGGTCCCTTGCTCACTTTGCCACTGGATTCAAGCAAGCCTGGCTGATGACGGCTGAAATGCCAGAAACCGGTCCTAGGATGCTTGTTTCCGGTCCAGGGAAGACATGGCTTGGCAGTTCGGGCTGGACTGTTCCCATGAGGCACAGGGTCAGACTGATTTGCATATGGCCATGTCTGAACTGGGGTGGTGGAGTGAGCTAAAGAATGATGATGGATTAAACCCAGATCAGTTGACTGGGGGTGAGTGTTTGATTGGCTCAAACGTTCCGTCCATCGTCCCCTTTTGTATCGCTTTGGTCGCCCTAAGTTGGCAGGGGTATGCCCAGACGTGGGTCCCTTGCTCACTTTGCCACTGGATTCAAGCAAGCCTGGCTGATGACGGCTGAAATGCCAGAAACCGGTCCTAGGATGCTTGTTTCCGGTCCAGGGAAGACATGGCTTGGCAGTTCGGGCTGGACTGTTCCCATGAGGCACAGGGTCAGACTGATTTGCATATGGCCATGTCTGAACTGGGGTGGTGGAGTGAGCTAAAGAATGATGATGGATTAAACCCAGATCAGTTGACTGGGGGCGAGTGTTTGATTGGCTCAAACGTTCCGTCCATCGTCCCCTTTTGTATCGCTTTGGTCGCCCTAAGTTGGCGGGAGTATGCCCAGACGTGGGTCCCTTGCTCACTTTGCCACTGGATTCAAGCAAGCCTGGCTGATGACGGCTGAAATGCCAGAAACCGGTCCTAGGATGCTTGTTTCCGGTCCAGGGAAGACATGGCTTGGCAGTTCGGGCTGGACTGTTCCCATGAGGCACAGGGTCAGACTGATTTGCATATGGCCATGTCTGAACTGGGGTGGTGGAGTGAGCTAAAGAATGATGATGGATTAAACCCAGATCAGTTGACTGGGGGTGAGTGTTTGATTGGCTCAAACGTTCCGTCCATCGTCCCCTTTTGTATCGCTTTAGTAAGCAGTGCAGCATGCCGCGCTGCTTATTAAAAGCATCAAATATTGAAAAGTACAGTTTGCCGAGCCCAAAAAAAAAGTCCCCAGAGTGTCACGCCGCCAGTGAAGCATCCAGTCCCCGCGTGCACATCTTCTGTCCGTCCGTGTGCACGCTTGGAATCCGTATCGATTCCAAAAGGCCATCGCATGGCGAGAGCAGCTCATGCGCGCTGCTAACGCCAGGCGAGACCTAAAAATGACTTGTAATGAAGCTGCAGGAGGCCCAAAAAAAACATGATAATAAGATCAAGGGGTCAAAAGAAAAAGAACTAATGGAGAGTCATTGATGTTTTTGGTAAGTTGGTTAACAAAAAACTGAGGTTACGTAGAAGAAAGAGGTTTTACTCTACTAAATGTATTTTTTGTCTTTCACAGATTGGACCACTAGAGAGTTTGAGAACTGATACCTCTAAATTAAAAAACCTTCCGATAGTGCCAGCAATGTCATAGTTATATCCAAAGAGAAAAGCCTACTTAGGAAATTAATTCGTTCCTGCATCCACCCTATATTGCCTTTCAAAGATACATAAAACCCAACAGTCCCCCTGGAAAGACACTTGGCCCCTGATATTGAGTTTTTCAAAATTCCAGTGTTTTTTTTTCTACCAGATAAATAGCGATACCCTGGAGAATGTTAGTTATTGCATCCGATAAATTGCATGCATTATGACTTTCTAAGTAATACAATTCGGATGTTAGTTCTTATTGCACCAAAATCCACATGGTACAGTAAATACTGTACACTTTTTACTGAAGGGTGAGAAATGTATTGCTCCCAATAATTAACGGATGAAGTAAATACCACCCAACTCTTCATTCCAATCCCTGAGGAAACAGGGGTTTACACAGGGGTCAAAAACGCTGACTCACTTATAATAAAGGCCATGGTGTTTTCTTTTGGGAGCTACTTTAGCATATTTTGACTACTTTCTTTTCCCATTTGTTTAGGGTCCTGTCGTATGTGAGGGATTTCTTGGATTACACTTCTAAGATTAAGAATATCAATTGGGAGAGGATATATGCAATGTCAACATTTCATGATAATTATTTGTACAGCGGTATCTGCACACATATTCTATCAATGAATATATAAGTATTTCCAGAGGGCAAGATCATCTAATGTATTTGAACATAAATCCATAATTTTTGAAATTATTGCTGTTTACTTGAATGAAAATGTGCTTCTGTTTGAAGACATACTTTACAAACAAATTTGATGTACAGACATGAACATCTACTTCACCCCCAGTTTTTACGCATCTTTTCTTGGGCTGGTGGAAGGAGCAGATGGAATGATCTACTGAACCTGAGAATTGCACTGAGTCTCTAATGGTATGGTTAAAATACATTGAGGGTTTGTTAATTTTATGAATGGTACCAATCAACATACTGAATGTCAGTGATTTGAACTACTAAGATTAATACTGTGGGAATGTAAAAGTGAAGGCTACAGAAACTTATAGAGACACAACATTGTTTAAAAAAAGGAATGCCAGAAATTCTATGCTTCATATTCTGAGCAATCATCCTCAAAGACTGAAATGCAGTATCCCATGTGGGGAATGACTAGGAGCCCAGAGAAACTGTAGCACACCCGATGGCTCTATGGCAATGGAAGGCAAATTTATCAATGATTTGGGGCTGTAGCTTCAAATAAATAATTAGTACAGAAATATGAAAGTTAGAGAATAATAAAAAAGAAAGGCTTCTGCATGAAAAATGAAGAACAAGGAAACGTGTGGTTTATAACTCCATTTAATAAGCAATCGAGGTAAGTCAGAAGTATTTTACTCACACTTTGGGGCATTCGTAGAGCATAAGTCGCAGTTGCTCGGGATCAAGAGATGTATGATGAGTGTGAACAAATGTGTGAGAAGATGCAAGATATGATATTAGTAGTTTCAGATGCTGAGTTAAGCAAGGGGAATCCCAGTGAATGTGCTGATCCATATAGTGAAATGAAAGTATGTTACAATATATTACATTCGCTAGTAAATTCAAGAGCAAGAATTACACATGATTACTCAGGAATTATTTTCATGCCCTTGGGGTGATAGGGATTTTCAGCTACATGACCACGACCCAGTTTCATTTGAGAAGAGAAAAATAGACCTAGTTGGCTATTTTGAAGATATTGTGGAATTGAAGGGAAGCAAGATTTACGTCTTGTGGGTAAAAATGGTCTAAATATTCTTGGATGGTATCATTAGGGGTTATTTGACATGGCCTTGAGACCTGGTTGAGAAGAACAAGTGCTGGTGATCAGAAGTGAGTAAGAATTGGTCAACAAGTTTTAGAGTGTAATCTCGGAAGACTGTGGTAAAATTAAAGAGTTCAAACAATGTTAAAGTAAAGGAAGGGTCAGTTCCAATTAAATACATGTTTCGCAGTGTTCAATTTAGTTTTAGGGAAGATTTTCAGTGGAATATTAAAAATATGCTGTAGTAGAATGTCAAAGAATGTATAAAGTCTATTTTACGGTTGTCTCCATTAGGTGTGGTGAAAAAGGGTCAGGAGGCCAGAGGGTGTGCATCCATTTACACAGCTGGAACAAAGAGTTGTGGCTAGATTCTCACCCGATGGCCAATGAAAATAAATTACTAGGTGAGTTGTAGTGAGCAGAATGGTTCAGTAAGATTGGCCTAGACTCATCTAATCATCAGGTAGAGTTAGGTCATTTGTCTTGTCATTAGACATGATTTGTCTCACCCACAGGTACGTTCTAATTTTGGCACATGACTTCCGCTGTGTCAGTGTTTCAGCTTATCACGTTTCATCTACTCAGAGGGTTAAAGGTACTGTGGTGTTCCAAAATGATATACTCATTTTTGCTGATGAGAGAGAAGTATGATCGGATTTTGGATAGCTTTGAAAATATTTACAAACCGGAGTGTGGTTGTAAAAAAGAGAAGTGCCAAGTTTGAAAACATGGAGTTCTTGGGTTACATCATTTCTAAAAAGGGTGTAGAACTACGCCCAGGGCTGATGAAGGCTATTGTGGCAGCTCCATCGCCAAAGGAAAAAGAGAAATTGAAATTATTTCAGGCCCTTTGTGAGTTTTGAGCCGGACTTATTCCTAATTATAGATCTAGAACGATGATGTCATTCAATATGATTAAGTGGAATGGGAATTTTTCTTGGGATGAGCACTGTCAATCTATGTCTGAATAG
Source organism: Calotriton arnoldi (assembly GCA_963921515.1). Classification (NCBI taxonomy): domain Eukaryota; kingdom Metazoa; phylum Chordata; class Amphibia; order Caudata; family Salamandridae; genus Calotriton; species Calotriton arnoldi. Next base: position 16,701 of record CAWUFW010016337.1, read on the forward strand.
GTGAAAAAGCAAATGAAAATAGTGAAGGCTTTGAAGCCTTAGGATCCCACCTTACATGCTGTGTCATGGCTGATGCCTCTAAACATGGGTTGGGGCAGTACTTTCTTAGAAGAATAAGGATGGAGATATCACATGTAAGTTTTGTGACTAGTTTTAAATGATGCAGAACCAATTATTCGGTGATTGGAAAGGAACTGCTAGTGTGTTGCTGGGCTGTGGAAACTTTCCCTCCAGTTTTGTGGAGGAGGAAACTTCAATTACAAACGGACCATAACTCTAGTGCTTATATAGGGGTGGAAGGGTAAAAGAAGGCACACCAAAAAGGCAGACTATCTTCTAAATTGTTGCATAATCAGTTTGAAGTCATGCGCATTTCAGGGTTTAAGAATAAAAGAGCGTATTTCTTTTCCAGATTTCCTGTCAAAGAAGAGAATAAGGTTTATTTATGATGATGAGGGTGAGATGGAACATTATTCTGTAGCTGCTATATGCTTACAGTCGGCAAGTCAGTGTTCGAAATCTGTGGTGTGAGGCTTAGAAACAGGATGTTCAGTTTATGAAGGTGGTGGAGTATGTTAAGGAAGGCTGGCAAAAGTAGAAGACATTACATGTTAGCCTTCAACCATACGATTCAGATGAGTTGTTGATTGAAGATGATGTGTTGCTTCATTGTGACGTGTTTTCCCACCTGTGTTGGTATACAGGAGATTGATACACAGTGCCCACGAAGGGCATTTGGGTCACACTCTAACAAAAACAAGACTAAGTGATTTTTTCTTATGGCCAGCTATGGACAAAGAAGTAGATGAAGTGCCAGATGAATGTGTCATTTGTACGAGCTGCAAGAAAGGTGTTAAAATTGTAAAACCACCTCTGAAACTGATAGAATGGCCACATAGTCTTTCAGAACAAAATTAGTGATTGATTTGCTTGGACCATTTACTTGGTTGCCTGCTCACAAACTGGTATGCTCTGGCCATGATGAATTATCATAGCCTGAGGCTCAAAGGGAAATTTGTGTGATTCTACTTCTATTAGATCAGTAGAATTCTTGAAATAAGTAGTTGCTTGGGAGAATTCATTGTTTCTGATAATGGGATTTAATTTGTGTGTTCTCAATACCGCAGAAGTTAAACAATTGAAAAGCTTATTATGAAAGCTTCAGGTAATAGCTAAATAACTTGTCTTTGTGACTCGAGGGAGAACTAAAGAGTTTGTTATTCACAAAAGATCGGCCATAGACATAGGGGTCCATTAGGATGTAGGGCGGTGGCACCACCGCGGTGCTGGCGGTGCGGAAAAATGCATTTTTCCGCCCGCGAGCAGCGGTACTCACGTCCGCCATATTAGTATGGCCAAACATAGACCATTTCCCGTCCGCCGCCGTGCGACGCGAACCGCCATCAAAGTGCGCCCGCAAGCGCGGAGGTGGGAGCCAATGGAGACACACCACCGTGCGGAATGACGTCCGCTCCGGTCCACAAATTAGGATGCTCCAAACAACCAGTCGCACCGCAGCGGAGAAACCGGCCAATCCTACACAGAGGAACTACGACAGCGGAGCGCGAAACCAGAGACCCGGCCCACAGCGCCAGGACACGACCGCCATGGACCCAGCACTCCACGTTTTCCCGGTGCTGTACCTGATACATCACCAGCAAATCATGGACCATCGCGGATGCCGCCGCAGGTACGCAATAACACAACCGCACACACAACCACAAAACACAAACCATGGACTGGCACAGGGTCCCTAACCACATCAGATACCCTGCTGGGGATAGGAACACATCCCCAAGTGCACACACACATGACCCACCTGCCACCAATACACCCCTCCGCATCCAGGTCACACATCGACCGCGATCGTGCGGCAATGTCACGGCCACGTCACCGCAGTGGTGAAGACAAGGGAATACATGCGCACAATGCAGAAGGCTGGGCCAGCGCCAGGCATGGGCAGGGCACAAAGACCACAGGGCCACTACTCCACCCTCACACACTAGCCCCCCACTGAAGGGACATGCCATGTGCCACACCTGTGCACCCCCATGCACAACAACAAGCCAGGTGACACCACACCCTGCACCACACACAAAACAAATGGGGACACAGCCACAGCAGGAGTGGCTGCACAGGAACACACAGCACAGAAGCACAGGGCCAGGGCTACACACACACCACAACAACACCACACCAATGGCAAGTAAACTCAGTACAAGCATCAAATGGACACACACACATACAAGGAACAAACATCTCACTGGACACACAGCCTGCCAAGTCACACACACATACCCCACACTGACACACAGACACATACACACACCACATGCCACCAGCAATGGAGCACACAAAACAGGAAAGCCAAAGTGAGGTGCACACAAATGGAAGGCCAAGGAGACAACCACCAAGCATGTGTACAGCACATGCAAGACAAGGAACATAGAACAACACCCCCAGCCCACCTAATCACACATGGCTTGCATAGTGATTGAAGTCAAACCACAGACAGCACAGTGCAACAACCCAAGGAGACAGCAAGGCAACACATGTAGAGGCACAAGGATGAAATGAAGGCCCTGAAGTCAAACTGTGAACAGCCACACATATGTATACAAATACTTCACAGGAATACTCCAGCAGCACAACACACAGGGCCCATTGACACACTCCATGACTGTCAAACACTAGTAGGAATCCACACACATACCCCCCCTCACATCTGCAGCACATAACACCAGTGTCAAACAAACAGAAGGGTGGCAATAATGTCCAGGCAATACACAGACAAACAGTCACACTCCTGGGGGTAGCCACAAACATCACATACACACAGGGATGCCAGAACCAATGTCTGCACAAAAACAACAGACAAACACATAACCCAACAGACCCACACACAGAACCACAACAAGAACAGACATGCCCTGTGCAGCAAAAATGTGGAAAGGCAATGGGAGCACAGACACAACAGGAGTGCACAACCCCATCAGTCAGGAACAATGCACACACAACATACCACAACACAGACAAGAAGTGTACCATCACAGATAAACACAGCCACAGCAAACAAACAACAGATGCACAGCCAAAAAAAGAACACATAGCAAACACAGCAGGACATAAGTGGATGCATACCAGCCAATGACAAGGCAACATACCCCCACAGCACTGCATGCACAACAAGCAGTGTCTGCACAACAAGCATACCAGCCACACACAGAAATGAGTGACACAACATGAACCCACACAACACCAATCAGCACAGCACAAATACAACATCACACACAGGAAGTGAAGCAGTACCACAGCAAACACACATACATGCAACACAACACCAACAGATGCACAAGTCTGGTACAGAAAGGTGGAAACAACTTGACCAGGGGACTGGGCAGCACACACAGTTGAAGTGCATATGAGCAAACATGATTGATAAACAGCCCAAGAACATCACACAGAACCCATTGGGGAAATGTCCTGAGTGGCACATTGCCACTGTCCAAAGAACTGCACCACAAAGCACAGTGTAACATATCAAGTGATGGGGAGGCACACACACATGTAAAACAAGGGGACAGCAGACATCCAAGTGAAGTGCCATGGCAGGAGTGTACCATCCACAAATAGAGGGAGTGCAGACTCACAATGGGTAGGCATCCCAAGCACAGATAGGGGATGGCAAGACACCACACACAACATCACATACTGGAGGCAAACAGGCACCATGTGACAGCAATGCATGAGAAAACACAACCACAATGGCAGTGTGGATCAGCAGGTCTGCACTGTCTCCACAAACAGTAACATGACAGATGGATGAACAACAAAACACAACACTGACTTGACAGACACACACACTGCATACTCACAAGTGACAGAAATAACAAGTAGGAGTCAGCCACAACTGTATGGACACAAAAACACACTGCACTCTGCACAACATACAACTCACACATGTGCATACAAACACATCCACAGGGAGAAACAATCCAAACAACAGGCACACACATCCTGGGTGAAACATGTGTGTAGTTGACAATGCAGGGGCACACACATATCAACACTCCAGACAAAGTCAAGACCTTCACACTGCACACTTCTTGACCATCCAAGAGCACACATTGAAAGAAACCCATGGGATTAGGATGACTACCCATCACAAGATGACCACACACATACACTACTGGGCACACAAAATAAGAACACACATACATGATGAGCCTGGCCAGCATGCCTGCAATCCTCTGGACAGAATCCCATTCTGAGCTGGCAGTGCACCACAACTTGACATGTGTACAACACAGCAAACATGAACAAACAATGACAACTGCATCACACCTCAAATCTAATACATTGCCCACACAAGTATCAGGGTCAGGAAAAACTGAAGTCCCTCACCCCTGCAAAAAATAGAGTAAGTGAGTAAAGAAATTGGCACGGTTGAAGTGGCACACACATCATGTGGCACAGTAAGCCATATACACACTGCAAAATAACTTTATTCAGTACGGACACTGACAAAACAGACAACAGGATCAACTGTCTTTATTCACAAATTGCACAGATAGGCAACAAGAGTAGATAATAGCAAGGCACAAAATGCAGGGCATGTCCATGAGAAGCTGCACAGGCAGGGGCAAAACAGCAAGGCCAGTGGCCATTCCAAGGTGCAGAGCATGTCCATGAGAAGTTGCACAGGCAGGGGCAAAACAGCAAGGCCAGTGGCCAGTCCAAGGAGCAGAGCATGTCCATGAGAAGCTGCACAGGCAGGGGCAAAACAGCAAGGCCAGTGGCCAATCCAAGGTGCAGAGCATGTCCATGAGAAGCTGCACTGGCAGGGGAAAAACAGCAAGGCCAGGGGCCATTCCAAGGTGCAGAGCATGTCCATGAGAAGCTGCACAGGCAGGGGGCACACAGCAGTGCACGACAAGGCCAGTGGCCAGTCCAAAGTGCAGAGTGAGTCCATGAGAAGCTGCACAGGCAGGGGGCACACAGCAGTGCACAACAAGGCCAATGGGCAGGACAAAGTGCAGAGTGAGTCCATGAGAAGCTTCACAGGCAGGGGGCACACAGCAGTGCACGACAAGGCCAGTGGGCAGGAGAAAGTGCAGAGTGAGTCCATGAGAAGCTGCACAGGCAGGGGGCACACAGCAGTGCACGACAAGGCCAGTGGGCAGGACAAAGTGCAGAGTGAGTCCATGAGAAGCTGCACAGGCAGGAGGAACACAGCAGTGCACGACAAGGCCAGTGGGCAGGACAAAGTGCAGAGTGAGTCCATGAGAAGCTGCACAGGCAGGGGGCACACAGCAGTGCACGACAAGGCCAGTGGGCAGGACAAAGTGCAGAGTGAGTCCATGAGAAGCTGCACAGGCAGGGGGCACACAGCAGTGCACGACAAGGCCAGTGGGCAGGACAAAGTGCAGAGTGAGTCCATGAGAAGCTGCACAGGCAGGGGGCACACAGCAGTGCACGACAAGGCCAGTGGGCAGGACAAAGTGCAGAGTGAGTCCATGAGAAGCTGCACAGGGAATGTCTGCAACTGTACCCTAACCATGGTCAGCAACACAGTCTTGGGTGTGACGATGTGCAGCACAGGCCACGCTGTGTGAGAGACAGGCGTGTGAGGTCGACCAACACTCAGACTTGGCTGTCAGTCGTACTGGGAGCTGGCTGTGTGTCTGGCCCAGTTGGAGCACTTGACTGGGGAGAGGGAGGCACAGCTGAGGTATACCTATCAGTGTTTAGGCAAAACGGAGGGCTGCTTGGACCAGGTGGTGTAGTGGCACGTGGAGGTGGAGTCATGCAGACATGAGACACAGTGTGGATGGGAGATTGTGGAGGGGTGCCTTTCCACTTCTTGGGGAGTCGCAATGGCTTCACTGTCTTGGGAACAATGGGAAGTGGCGGGACACATCAGGCTCACTCAACACCAAGGCTGCAGCAGGTGCAGAAGCTGGCCCTCCCTCTGGTGACGTGCTTGAACCTGCGCAACGCTTTGCATGGCCCTGGCTTTGCCCCTCCATCCCCTGCCTACCAGGTGGTCCCCCCACAGTGCCCTCCATTCCCTGCTTCACTGGGCTTGCTATGGGAGTGGAGGTAGTGGGTGAATGGGACTTTTAGCCCTTCTTATGCCTACCCTTGGCACTCACCACCTTCTCAGTGGGCAGGGAAATTGTATGTTTGGTTTTGGGAGACGCTTTCGGGACATGGTTTACTCAATGTGGACACACATGAACATCCTTGAACAGCACTGTGCCTAACAATGCTATCTCTTCTGCGTATTACACAAGCCTGCAAGCAGCTTCTCACTGTACACATATCAAAACGACTGGCATTGCCAATGCCAAAACTCTTCGGTACCCGTCAGGAGAAAAAACTAATTAGGGAACATTTTGGAAATTGTACGCAAACTACTTTCAAGAAGCAGCTAGCGGTCGCCTGCTGTAAATGCGCCATGGTGTAAAGAGCTGCCTATGCTTAATTTGTAAAAAAGACATAAAAAGCGTATGGGGATAAAGTGTTTTTCCCAGCTTCCTGCCTCGGTGCGGACGAACACCAAGGGTTGCCTAGTCTTGATTCTGTCTCATGCGCCTTTTCTTCCATCCCTATCTCCTTATCCCACTCTTTCGGTTTTCATCCCTCCTTTCACTTGTCACGGTTTTCCGTCTTAATCTGTCTTTTCTGTCTGTATCTCTCTTGCTCTGGGTCTAAATCTGGAAATGAAAAATAACTCCCGGTAGCCAGAAACGAGCGCAGGTTCCGACTCCCTGCAAGCACCGGCGCAAATTATGCACTACTAAAACAGTGGTGCTAATGCATGTTACACATTTATACGTGTATTTTATGGTTACAGCGTGTATAAGAGCATCATTCAGAGAAACGTAGCAAAAAGAATCATCAGGTTGCCTGCCAAGAAATTTTGAGGTAACGCTTTGCGGTCTTGGGTTTAATTTGTAGTTATTTATTTATTTATTTGCACTCTCAGAGGATTGTCGTACTATGGTATGGAGCGGAAGTAGATGGGTTTAAGGACAAAACTTGGAGAGCCAGAGCTGCGGGGATTCCACGTAAGCTCCACCGGTCCCGCCCCCTCCTCACCTCCCGAAGACCACACCTCTCTATCTCTCTCTCAAAGAATTGCAGAAGTTCGGCAGACAGTGCGCATGAGAAAGCGTGAGGTACACACGCTGGAGCCTGATGTCAGAGGTCCTGAAATGACTCGAATAAACGGCCAGCCTGTGGAGGTGTAAAATATAACACGCTGGAAAATCTCCACCAGAAAACTTTCCACACGCAGACATCACAGCGAAAAAAACGAGAAAAACAAGCTCGAAAAACAAGCATGCAAACACTCGCTCCAATGAGCACAATCAAAGATTGGCGACTCTTTTTTTTCAATATTTGATGCTTTTAGTAAGCAGCGCAGCATGCTGCGCTGCTTATTAAAAGCATCAAATATTGAAAAGTACAGTTTGCCGAGCCAAAAAAACGTCCCCAGAGTGTCATGCCGACTCTTTTTTTTCAATATTTGATGCTTTTAGTAAGCAGTGCAGCATGCCGTGCTGCTTATCAAAAGCATCAAATTTTGAAAAGTACAGCTTGCCGAGCCCCAAAAAAAGTCCCCAGAGTGTCACGCCGCCAGTGAAGCATCCAGTCCCCGCATGCACATCTTCTGTCCGTCCGTGTGCACGCTTGGAATCCGTATCGATTCCAAAAGGCCCTCGCATGGCGAGTGCAGCGCATGCGCGCTGCTAACGCCAGGCGAGACCTAAAAATGACTTGTAATGAAGCTGCAGGAAGCCCAAAAAAAACATGATAATAAGATCAAGGGGTCAAAAGAAAAAGAACTAATGGAGAGTCATTGATGTTTTTGGTGAGTTGGTTAACAAAAAACTGAGGTTACTTAGAAGAAAGAGGTTTTACTCTACTAAATGTATTTTTTGTCTTTCACAGATTGGACCACTAGAGAGTTTGAGAACTGATACCTCTAAATTAAAAAACCTTCTGATAGTGCCTTCAATGTCATAGTTATATCCAAAGAGAAAAGCCTACTTAGGAAATTAATTCGTTCGTGCATCCACCCTATATTGCCTTTCAAAGATACATAAAACCCAACAGTCCCCCTGGAAAGACACTTGGGCCCTGATATTGAGTTTTTCAAAATTCCAGTGTTTTTTTTTCTAACAGATAAATAGCGATACCCTGGAGAATGTTAGTTATTGCATCCGATAAATAGCATGCATTATGACTTTCTAAGTAATAAAATTCGGATGTTAGTTCTTATTGCACCAAAATCCACATGGTACAGTAAATACTGTACACTTTTTACTGAAGGGTGAGATATTTATTGCTCCCAATAATTAACGGATGAAGTAAATACCACCCAACTCTTCATTCCAATCCCTGAGTAAACAGGGGTTTACACAGGGGTCAAAAAACGCTGACTCACTCATAATAAAGGCCATGGTGTTTTCTTTTGGGAGCTACTTTGAAGCTACTTTAGCATATTTTGACTACTTTCTTTTCCCATTTTTTAGGGTCCTGTCGTATGTGAGGGATTTCTTGGATTGCACTTCTAAGATTGAGAATATGAATTGGGAGAGAATATATGCAATGGCAACATTTCATGTTAATTATTTGTACAGCAGTATCTGCACACATATTCTATCAATGAATATATAAGTATTTCCAGAGGGCAAGATCATCTAATGTATTTGAACATAAATACATAATGTTTTTAATTATTCCTGTTTACTTGAATGAAAATGTGCTTCTGTTTGAAGACATACTTTACAAACAAATTTGATGTACAGACATGAACATCTACTTCACCCCCAGTTTTTACCCATCTTTTCTTGGGCTGGTGGAAGGAGCAGATGGAATGATCTACTGAACCTGAGAATTGCACTGAGTCTCTAATGGTATGGTTAAAATACATTGAGGGTTTGTTAATTTTATGAATGGTACCAATCAACATACTGAATGTCAGTGATTTGAACTGCTAAGATTAATACTGTGGGAATGTAAAAGTGAAGACTACAGAAACTTTTAGAGACACAACATTGTTTAAAAAAAGGAATGCCAGAAGTACTATGATTCATATTCTGAGCAATCATCCTCAAAGACTAAAATTCAGTATCCCATGTGGGGAATGACTAGGAGCCCAGAGAAACTGTAGCACACCCGATGGCTCTATGGCAATGGAAGGCAAATTTATCAATGATTTGGGGCTGTAGCTTCAAATAAATAATTAGTACAGAAATATGAAAGTTAGAGAATAAAAAAAAGAAAGGCTTCTGCATGAAAAAAAGTAAGTCTGAAAATGAAGAACAAGGAAACGTGTGGTTATAACCCCATTTAATAAGCAATCGAGGTAAGTCAGAAGTATTTTAATCACACTTTGGGGCATTCGTAGAGCATAAGTCGCAGTTGCTCGGGATCAAGAGAAGTATGATGAGTGTGAACAAATGTGTGAGAAGATGCAAGATAAGATATTAGTAGTTTCAGATGCTGAGTTAAGCAAGGGGAATCCCAGTGAATGTGCTGATCCATATAGTGAAATGAAAGTATGTTACAATATATTACATTCGCTAGTAAATTCAAGAGCAAGAATTACACATGATTACTCAGGAATTATTTTCATGCACTTGGGGTGATAGGGATTTTCAGCTACATGACCACGACCAAGTTTCATTTGAGAAGAGAAAAATAGACCTAGTTGGCTATTTTGAAGATATTGTGGAATTGAAGGGAAGGAAGACTGAAGGAAAACGTCTTGTGGGTAAAAATGGTCTAAATATTCTTGGATGGTATCATTAGGGGTTATTTGACATGGCCTTGAGACCTGGTTGAGAAGAACAAGTGCTGGTGATCAGAAGTGAGTAAGAATTGGTCAACAAGTTTTAGAGTGTAATCTCAGAAGACTGTGGTAAAATTAAAGAGTTCAAACAATGTTAAAGTAAAGGAAGGGTCAGTTCCAATTAAATACATGTTTCGCAGTGTGCAATTTAGTTTTAGGGAAGATTTTCAGTGGAATATTAAAAATATGCTGTAGTAGAGTGTCAAAGAATGTATAAAGTCTATTTTACGGTTGTCTCCATTAGGTGTGGTGAAAAAAGGGTCAGGAGGCCAGAGGGTGTGCATCCATTTACACAGCTGGAACAAAGAGTTGTGGCTAGATTCTCACCCGATGGCCAATGAAAATAAATTACTAGGTGAGTTGTAGTGAGCAGAATGGTTCAGTAAGATTGGCCTAGACTCATCTAATCATCAGGTAGAGTTAGATCATTTGTCTTGTCATTAGACATGATTTGTCTCACCCACAGGTACGTTCTAATTTTGGCACATGACTTCCGCTGTGTCAGTGTTTCAGCTTATCACGTTTCATCTACTCAGAGGGTAAAAGGTACTGTGGTGTTCCAAAATGATATACTCATTTTTGCTGATGAGAGAGAAGTATGATCGGATTTTGGATAGCTTTGAAAATATTTACAAACCGGAGTGTGGTTGTAAAAAGAGAGAAGTGCCAAGTTTGAAAACATGGAGTTCTTGGGTTACATCATTTCCAAAAAGGGTGTAGAACTACGCCCAGGGCTGATGAAGGCTATTGTGGCAGCTCCATCGCCAAAGGAAAAAGAGAAATTGAAATTATTTCAGGCCCTTTGTGAATTTTGAGCCGGACTTATTCCTAATTATAGATCTAGAACGATGATGTCATTCAATATGATTAAGTGGAATTGGAATTTTTCTTGGGATGAACACTGTCAATCTATGTCTGAATAGGTGAAAAAGCAAATGAAAATAGTGAAGGCTTTGAAGCCTTAGGATCTCACCTTACATGCTGTGTCATGGCTGATGCCTCTAAACATGGGTTGGGGCAGTACTTTCTTAGAAGAATAAGGATAGAGATATCACAGTAAGTTTTGTGACTAGTTTTAAATGATGCAGAACCAATTATTCGGTGATTGAAAAGGAACTGCTAGTGTGTTGCTGGGCTGTGGAAACTTTCCCTCCAGTTTTGTGGAGGAGGAAACTTCAATTACAAACGGACCATAACTCTAGTGCTTATATAGAGGGTGGTAAGGTAAAAGAAGGCACACCAAAAAAGGCAGACTATCTTCTAAATTGTTGCATAATCAGTTTGAAGTCATGCGCATTTCAGGGTTTAAGAATAAAGAGCGTATTTCTTTTCCAGATTCCCTGTCAAAGAAGAGAATAAGGTTTATTTATGATGATGAGGGTGAGATGGAACATTGTTCTGTAGCTGCTATATGCTTACAGTCGGCAAGTCAGTGTTCGAAATCTGTGGTGTGAGGTTTTGAAACAGGATGTTCGGTTTATGAAGGTGGTGGAGTATGTTAAGGAAGGCTTGGCAAAAGTAGAAGACATTACATGTTAGCCTTCAACCATACGATTCAGATGAGTTGTTGATTGAAGATGATGTGTTGCTTCATTGTGACGTGTTTTCCCACCTGTGTTGGTATACAGGAGATTGATACACAGTGCCCACGAAGGGCATTTGGGTCACACTCTAACAAAAACAAGACTAAGTGATTTTTTCTTATGGCCAGCTATGGACAAAGAAGTAGATGAAGTGCCAGATGAATGTGTCATTTGTACGAGCTGCAAGAAAGGTGTTAAAATTGTAAAACCACCTCTGAAACTGATAGAATGGCCACATAGTCTTTCATAACAAAATTAGTGATTGATTTGGTTGGACCATTTACTTGTTTGCCTGCTCACAAACTGGTATGCTCTGGCCATGATGAATTATCATAGCCTGAGGCTCAAAGGGAAATTTGTGTGTGATTCTACTTCTATTAGATCAGTAGAATTCTTGAAATAAGTAGTTGCTTGGGAGAATTCATTGTTTCTGATAATGGGATTTAATTTGTGTGTTCTCAATTTGATAATTTCCTGTGTACCGCAGAAGTTAAACATTTGAAAAGCTTATTATGAAAGCTTCACGTAATAGCTAAATAACTTGTCTTTGTGACTCGAGGGAGAACTAAAGAGTTTGTTATTCACAAAAGATCGGCCAAAGACATAGGGGTCCATTAGGATGTCGGGCAATGGCACCACCGCGGTGCTGAAAAATGCATTTTTCCACCCGCGAGCAGCGGTACTGACGTCCGCCATATTAGTATGGCCAAACATAGACCATTTCCCGTCCGCCGCCGTGCGACGCGAACCGCCATCAAAGTGCGCCCGCAAGCGCGGCGGTGGGAGCCAATGGAGACACACCACCGTGCGGAATGACGTCCGCTCCGATCCACAAATTAGGATGGTCCAAACAACCAGTCGCACCGCAGCGGAGAAACCGGCCAATCCTACACGGCAGAACCACGACAGCGGAGCGCGAAACCAGAGACCCGGCCCACAGCGCCCGGACACGACCGCCATGGACCCAGCACTCCACGTTTTCCCGGTGCTGTACCTGATACATCACCATCAAATCATGGACCGTCGCGGACGCCGCCGCAGGTACGCAATAACACAACCGCACACACAACCACAAAACACAAACCATGGACTGGCACAGGGTCCCTAACCACATCAGATACCCTGCTGGGGATAGGAACACATCCCCAAGTGCACACACACATGACCCACCTGCCACCAATACACCCCTCCGCATCCAGGTCACACATCGACCGCGATCGTGCGGCAATGTCACGGCCACGTCACCGCAGTGGTGAAGACAAGGGAATACATGCGCACAATGCAGAAGGCTGGGCCAGCGCCAGGCATGGGCAGGGCACAAAGACCACAGGGCCACTACTCCACCCTCACACACTAGCCCCCCACTGAAGGGACATGCCATGTGCCACACCTGTGCACCCCCATGCACAACAACAAGCCAGGTGACACCACACCCTGCACCATACACAAAACAAATAGGGACACAGCCACAGCAGGAGTGGCTGCACAGGAACACACAGCACAGAAGCACAGGGCCAGGGCTACACACACACACCACAACAACACCACACCAATGGCAAGTAAACTCAGTACAAGCGTCAAATGGACACACACACATACAAGGAACAAACATCTCACTGGACACACAGCCTGCCAAGTCACACACACATACCCCACACTGACACACAGACACATACACACACCACATGCCACCAGCAATGGAGCACACAAAACAGGAAAGCCAAAGTGAGGTGCACACAAATGGAAGGCCAAGGAGACAACCACCAAGCATGTGTACAGCACATGCAAGACAAGGAACATAGAACAACACCCCCAGCCCACCCAATCACACATGGCTTGCATAGTGATTGAAGTCAAACCACAGACAGCACAGTGCAACAACCCAAGGAGACAGCAAGGCAACACATGTAGAGGCACAAGGATGAAATGAAGGCCCTGAAGTCAAACTGTGAACAGCCACACATATGTATACAAATACTTCACAGGAATACTCCAGAAGCACAACACACAGGGCCCATTGACACACTCCATGACTGTCAAACACTAGTAGGAATCCACACACATACCCCCTCACATCTGCAGCACACAACACCAGTGTCAAACAAACAGAAGGGTGGCAATAATGTCCAGGCAATACACAGACAAACAGTCACACTCCCTGGGGTAGCCACAAACATCACATACACACAGGGATGCCAGAACCAATGTCTGCACAAAAACAACAGACAAACACATAACCCAACAGACCCACACACAGAACCACAACAAGAACAGACATGCCCTGTGCAGCAAAAATGTGGAAAGGCAATGGGAGCACAGACACAACAGGAGTGCACAACCCCATCAGTCAGGAACAATGCACACACAGCATACCACAACACAGACAAGAAGTGTACCATCACAGATAAACACAGCCACAGCAAACAAACAACAGATGCACAGCCAAAAAAAGAACACATAGCAAACACAGCAGGACATAAGTGGATGCATACCAGCCAATGACAAGGCAACATACCCCCACAGCACTGCATGCACAACAAGCAGTGTCTGCACAACAAGCATACCAGCCACATACAGAAATGAGTGACACAACATGAACCCACACAACACCAATCAGCACAGCACAAAGACAACATCACACACAGGAAGTGAAGAAGTACCACAGCAAACACACATACATGCAACACAACACCAACAGATGCACAAGTCTGGCACAGAAAGGTGGAAACAACTTGACCAGGGGACTGGGCAGCACACACAGTTGAAGTGCATATGAGCAAACATGATTGACAAACAGCCCAAGAACATCACACAGAACCCATTGGGGAAATGTCCTGAGTGGCACATTGCCACTGTCCAAAGAACTGCACCACAAAGCACAGTGTAACATATCAAGTGATGGGGAGGCACACACACATGTAATACAAGGGGACAGCAAACATCCAAGTGAAGTGCCATGGCAGGAGTGTACCATACACAAATAGAGGGAGTGCAGACTCACAATGGGTAGGCATCCCAAGCACAGATAGGGGATGGCAAGACACCACACACAACATCACATACTGGAGGCAAACAGGCACCATGTGACAGCAATGCATGAGAAAACACAACCACAATGGCAGTGTGGATCAGCAGGTCTGCACTGTCTCCACAAACAGTAACATGACAGATGGATGAACAACAAAACACAACACTGACTTGACAGACACACACACTGCATACTCACAAGTGACAGAAATAACAAGTAGGAGTCAGCCACAACTGCATGGACACACAAACACACTGCACACTGCACAACATACAACTCACACATGTGCATACAAACACATCCACAGGGAGAAACAATCCAAACAACAGGCACACACATCCTGGGTGAAACATGTGTGTAGTTGACAATGCAGGGGCACACACATATCAACACTCCAGACAAAGTCAAGACCTTCACACTGCACACTTCTTGACCATCCAAGAGCACACATTGAAAGAAACCCATGGGATTAGGATGACTGCCCATCACAAGATGACCACACACATACACTACTGGGCACACAAAATAAGAACACACATACATGATGAGCCTGGCCAGCATGCCTGCAATCCTCTGGACAGAATCCCATTCTGAGCTGGCAGTGCACCACAACTTGACATGTGTACAACACAGCCAACATGAACAAACAATGACAACTGCATCACACCTCAAATCTAATACATTGCCCACACAAGTATCAGTGTCAGGAAAAACGGAAGTCCCTCACCCCTGCAAAAAATAGAGTAAGTGAGTAAAGAAATTGGCAAGGTTGAAGTGGCACACACATCATGTGGCACAGTAAACCATATACACACTGCAAAAGAACTTTATTCAGTAAGGACACTGACAAAACAGACAACAGGATCAACTGTCTTTATTCACAAATTGCACAGATAGGCAACAAGAGTAGATAATATCAAGGCACAAAATGCAGGGCATGTCCATGAGAAGCTGCACAGGCAGGGGCAAAACAGCAAGGCCAGTGGCCATTCCAAGGTGCAGAGCATGTCCATGAGAAGCTGCACAGGCAGGGGCAAAACAGCAAGGCCAGTGGCCATTCCCATGTGCAGAGCATGTCCATGAGAAGCTGCACAGGCAGGGGCAAAACAGCAAGGACAGTGGCCAGTCCAAGGTGCAGAGCATGTCCATGAGAAGCTGCACAGGCAGGGGGCACACAGCAGTGCACGACAAGTCCAGTGGCCAGTCCAAAGTGCAGAGTGAGTCCATGAGAAGCTGCACAGGCAGGGGGCCCACAGCAGTGCACGACAAGGCCAGTGGGCAGGACAATGTGCAGAGTGAGTCCATGAGAAGCTGCACAGGCAGGGGGCACACAGCAGTGCACGACAAGGCCAGTGGGCAGGACAAAGTGCAGAGTGAGACCATGAGAAGCTGCACAGGCGGGGGGCACACAGCAGTGCACGACAAGGCCAGTGGGCAGGACAAAGTGCAGAGTGAGTCCATGAGAAGCTGCACAGGCAGGGGGCACACAGCAGTGCACGACAAGGCCAGTGGGCAGGACAAAGTGCAGAGTGAGTCCATGAGAAGCTGCACTGGCAGGGGGCACACAGCAGTGCACGACAAGGCCAGTGGGCAGGACAAAGTGCAGAGTGAGTCCATGAGAAGCTGCACAGGGAGGGCCCGTTTCACAGAACTAACTTAAGACAAAATCCTAAACTTACTACCATTTTGGTATTCACAGAAGGCACATACACATTTTGGTATTCACAGAAGGCACTTACTTACTCATTTTGAGTAACTTACTCATTTTGAGTAACTTACTAATTTTGTTATTCACAGAAGGCACTTACTCATTGATGAGTAAGTGCCTTCTGTGAATACCAAAATGAGTAAGTTACACAAAATGAGTAAGTTACACAAAATGAGTAAGTTACTCATTTTGGTATTCACAGAAGGCACTTACTCATTGATGAGTAAGTGCCTTCTGTGAATACCAAAATGGTAGTAAGTTTAGGATTTTGTCTTAAGTTAGTTCTGTGAATCGGGCCCGGAATGTCTGCAACTGTACCCTAACCATGGTCAGCAACACAGTCTGGGGTGTGACGATGTGCAGCACAGGCCACGCTGTGTGAGAGACAGACGTGTGAGGTCGACCAACACTCAGACTTGGCTGTCAGTCGTACTGGGAGCTGGCTGTGTGTCGGGCCCAGTTGGAGCACTTGGCTGGGGAGAGGGTGGCACAGCTGAGGTATACCTATCAATGTTTAGCAAAACGGAGGGCTGCTTGGACCAGGTGGTGTAGTGGCGTGTGGAGGTGGAGTCATGCAGACATGAGACACAGTGTGGATGGGAGATTGTGGAGGGGTGCCTTTCCACTTCTTGGGGAGTCGCAATGGCTTCACTGTCTTGGGAACAATGGGAAGTGGCGTGGACACATCAGGCTCACTCAACACCAAGGCTGCAGCAGGTGCAGACGCTGGCCCTCCCTCTGGTGACGTGCTTGAACCTGCGCAATGCTTTGCATGGCCCTGGCTTTGCCCCTCCATCCCCTGCCTACCAGGTGGTCCCCCCACAGTGCCCTCCATTCCCTGCTTCACTGGGCTTGCTATGGGAGTGGAGGTAGTGGGTGAATCGGACTTGCAGCCCTTCTTATGCCTACCCTTGGCACTCACCACCTTCTCAGTGGGCAGGGAAATTGTATGTTTGGTTTTGGGAGACGCTTTCGGGACAGGAGAGTCCTTGCCTGGGGATGTCCCTGAGGCATGTGACCCTGACGCCTGCTTCTTGGCTCTTTGTCCCCTGGTGTTGCCTGATGGTCTCTTGTCTGCGTGCACTGGGGTGGCTTTGGTCATCTGTGGGGATGGTGTCTGCGGCCTGGACCGCTTGGGCTTCTGTTGCTGCTGTGTGCTACATGTGCCGTATCGTGACTTAGAGGTCTGTGGAGCGTGGTCACTGTCATCCGACGAGGCCACTGGCATGGGTGTGGACAAAGGGACTTTCGCTGGACTCCCAGATTGTGCCAGTTGAAGGGCTGATGTCACTGCAGTGGACAATGACTGGACAGTCCGGTGCAGCCCACCCACGTCTGAATGTATGCCCTCAATTAATGCAACCACCTGAGCCAATTTACTGTCGTGGTCCATGAATGCATTGAAGAGAGCTGTCTGGCCTACACACAGCTGGTGCAAAAGGTCCACAGACTCAGCACTGATGGCAGCAGGGGGGACCGGGGCAGGGGCTGTGGTGCCGGGGGTGAAGGACACCCTTCCCCTCTTAGCGGTGCGAACACGGGCAGCACCAGAGGAAGTGGCTGGGAGGGCGGGCACTGCACGCTGTGTGGTGGAAGATGATGCAGAGTCCCCGTTCCCTGTGCCCGCCAACATGTCTGCGTCACCGCTGGCATCAGATGACGTAGTACTTTGCGTCTCGGGCTGTGATTCCTCCAGCAGACTCCTGTCCCCCTCCGAGGCGCTGGTCACATCTGTCTCACAGGGCTCCTCTGCAGCTGTTGTGCTAGTTTCCCCACCACCACTGGTGTCCGTCTCATGTTCCTCCGTGACCATGGGAGATGCTGCATGAGAGCGAGAGATGTAGGGTCAGTGCAGTGGCAGCAACAGAACAAACATATGCATTACAGACAACCATTAAGATGTCTAGATCTACATGTTGCACGCCACCCTGTGCAATTACATCGTTCAAACCCACCTCTGTCATCACAACAGTGCGTGTGCACTATCAAACCAGGACAAAGTGAGCAATGTGATGACCACACAGCACAACATCCTGCATGTGGCTCCGTTACAACAGCAACACAGATAGCTCATACCTGTCTCACACCACCCACAATGCCATTTAAATGCCCCATACCCGTTTCCCAGTGTTAAGTACAGGTAGGACACATGCATGACAGCTGCACCCAGCACCGGCACAAGCTTACACTCACAGGCCACTGCATCACACTACCAACATCACATCGCCCAGCGCTGGCACATGCTGTGCACACATGCAGCCACACACAGCCATAGTCACCCATCCCAGTACACTCACCCCTAATTGCCTGCTGATGCTCCTTCAATCGTGCATCCAGCTCAGGGTGAGTCACGGCCAAGATGCGGCACATTAGTGGTGTCATGCTGCGCCTTGCCATCCGGCCAGTGCGAGGGATCCGCCCCAGTGTCATCTCCGCAACATTCTTTGCCAGCCGTGAGATGTCATCCCACCTCTTGTGGCAGTGGGTGCGCCGTCGGTTTGATACTCCCAGAGCACGCACCTTGTTTGCAATGCCCCTCCACACGGCCTTACGCTGGTGCACCTTGAGCTGCAGGCATGGGAGACAAGTGGGGGCAAACATCAGTGACACAGTGTCATGTGACAAAATCACTCAGGACAGTAGCATGAACAGATTAATCACAAATCCACATATCTCACATGCAGAGACAGAAATGCTTTTCACATGGTACATCTGCATGTGAGAATCACACGTAAATGCATGCATGTATAAGGGGGACACAATACTTGCACATCTCATGTACAAGCAGGATGCCAGCACAGAAGACCATGTGTACTCTGCCCACATCTACTAACCATTTTTAGGTAGAGCAAGACATACGTCACAAAACAACATGTGTATGTGGCGAGACCCACTGTGTCCGACAATGCGCAGGCGTCAACGAACATGCACTGTGAGTAGCCCACTGTGTCATGTATATCACATTGAGGGACATGATCTCACAAACCCACGTCCTTTCTCACAGTGCCAGTCATGTGCAATCTACAGGGTTGACATGGCACATTGATGGGGAGTCAAATTTGAAAATGAACATGTTACACTCTGTACAGTCAGTGATGTGTTCTTGTTGGATTGGGCGGTGACTGTGCAGGCCAGGTGGGCTCACACTGAGATGGACAACATGGAAACGCAAAGACATGCACACTAGCAAGGACTGGCCTGAATCCTCCATTACCAACTTGCTGCTTCACTGTATGGCTGACAAGACAAGACATGACCCTCAAATCTTGATGTGCAGGCAGGGAGACTTGAGGAGTAGGGTACACACACCTTCACCCAATGGAATGCAAGTTAGTCAATGCATGACACAAACCCACACTCACATGCACATGCTGCATCAGACCGACTACATGTGTGCCCCACCTGCACTCTCACACCCACTGTGGAAGACTTACCACGACATTTGGGGCACCATATAGCCTTGGGTACTGTGTGAGCACCTCGTCCACCAGGACCTCAAGCTCCTTGCCGGTGAAAGGACTGGCACGGATCTTCTCTGTCCTTGACATCACTGTTGGTTAGAGACAGCAGCGGCAGGTGAGGGTCTCAGGCAGCAGTCCCTGGAGGCAGCAGCAGGTGAGGGTCTCAGGCAGCAGTCCCTGGAGGCAGCAGCAGGTGAGGGTCTCAGGCAGCAGTCCCTGGAGGCAGCAGCAGGTGAGGGTCTCAGGCAGCAGTCCCTGGAGGAAGCAGCAGGTGAGGGTCTCAGGCAGCAGTCCCTGGAGGCAGCAGCAGGTGAGGGTCTCAGGCAGCAGTCCCTGGAGGCAGCAGCAAGTGAGGGTCTCAGGCAGCAGTCCCTGGAGGCAGCAGCAGGTGAGGGCCTCAGGCACCAGTCCCTGGAGGCAGCAGCAGGTGAGGGTCTCAGGCAGCAGGCTCTGTGAGCAGTGGAAATTCTGTTCACTCTCCCACACATATGTAGCCCCCTGGTGTTGTTCCAGTAGTCCTGGGCTGCTGCAATTGGTCTACCAGGTCAGCCTTTTACAAATGCATCCAATGACTGGCACCGCGGTGGTGTAGCACGCCTACCGCTATTTTCAAAATTGCATCGAGCTTCCGCGATCGTGGAGCCCATTGGCTGTAATGGCATGGACCATGGCAGTGACACACCGCAGGGGCCAGGCAGGCGCTACCGCGGTATTGCATCTTTTGATTGTATCCAATGACCGGCATCGCGGTGGTGTAGCACGCCTACCGCTATTTTCAAAATAGCATCGAGCTTCCGCGATCGCGGAGCCCATTGGCTGTAATGGCATGGACCATGGCGGTGACACACCGCAGGGGCCAGTCGGGCGCTACCGCGGTATTGCATCTTTTGATTGCATCCAATGACCGGCACCGCGGTGGTGTAGCACGCCTACCGCTATTTTCAAAATAGCATCGAGCTTCCACGATCGCGGAGCCTATTGGCATGGACCATGGCGGGGACACACCGCTGCTGCCAGGCGGTAGTTTCCGCAATTTGGGTGCCATAGACACACATGAGGCACCGCCATTTGGGTGGCGGAGCATGCCAAGCGCCATTTGGCCATGTCTCTGGGGCTATCAGTACCGCACCTGTGCATTGGGGTGTGTTGCACACACACCGCTGCTGCCAGGCGGTAGTTTCCGCAATTTGGGTGCCATAGACACACATGAGGAACCGCCATTTGGGTGGCGGAGCATGCCAACCGCCATTTGGCCATGTCTCTGGGGCTATCAGTACCGCACCTGTGCATTGGGGTGTGTTGCACACACACCGCTGCTGCCAGGCGGTAGTTTCCGCAATTTGGGTGCCATAGACACACATGAGGAAACGCCATTTGGGTGGCAGAGCATGCCAACCGCCATTTGGCCATGTCTCTGGGGCTATCAGTACCGCACCTGTGCATTGGGGTGTGTTGCACACACACCGCTGCTGCCAGGCGGTAGTTTCCGCAATTTGGGTGCCATAGACACACATGAGGAACCGCCATTTGGGTGGCGGAGCATGCCAACCGCCATTTGGCCATGTCTCTGGGGCTATCAGTACCGCACCTGTGCATTGGGGTGTGTTGCACACACACCGCTGCTGCCAGGCGGTAGTTTCCGCAATTTGTGTGCCATAGACACACATGAGGAACCGCCATTTGGGTGGCGGAGCATGCCAACCGCCATTTGGGCATCACTTGTCTCTCAGTACCACACCTACAGTACACTACACTACACTACAGGACAGTGTTGGTATGGACAATACAATGTGCACACATGTCAATGTTTTGATGTGCATTGTCAATCACAGCATTTTTTTCTCACAATTGATGATGTTTGTTTTAGCATGTCCTCTCATGTTAGATCATGCACACACTCGTCATTGATGCTCAGACTATGGTCATTGTGTTGTTGAGGTGTGCCAGGTTCAATTGACGCCTGAATGTGTGTCATGTACAGCAGCTAGGTAGCATACCGTGGGGTTGCCTTGTCACACATGTGCAGGATGACAGACTCCCAGGCGTGCCCATGGGGAATGTGGCCATATGCCAATGTCCATTCACTTTGACCGAGGTGTTGTTTGGGGGACTTGCTGTGTGTAATCTGACAAGTGTGTGATTTGTGTAGTTGAAGGGGTCCCTACATGTCAGCTGGTCTGTGACTCAATTCATATGACATTCTTTGTTGGCGTTGTGTCAGCCATGATGTGAGATGCTGTGCACATCCCATGATGTATTGCATTACAATGTGTCCACTCTCATCTCAACTAGGAGGAGACCAAATCTGACAGTGCTGGCAGACATGGAGGATGAGGCGATCATCCGGAAATGCCGTCTGGATAGAGCCACCTTAAAGACCCTTTGTGATTTGTTGGAGCCCCACCTGCAGCCTCGCCGAACATCTCCAACAGCTTTCACCCCAACGTATAAGGTGATGGCGGCACTGCATTTTTTTGCGACTGGATCATTCCAGTACACGGTGGCCGAGGCAGGTGGGATGTCACAACCCATGTTCAGCATGGTGCTGCGGGATGTTCTGTCCGCCATGATGATCTACAAGGACAGATACATCCATTTCCCCAGGGGGGCTGAATTGGCAGCTGTAAAGGGAGATTTCTATCCCCTTGGACACATCCCCCATGTAGTTGGTGCCATTGATTGCACCCATGTTGGGCTAGTGCCACCACAGGTCCGTGAGCACATCTACAGGAATCGTAAACATTACCACTCCATAAATGTCCAAGTGGTATGCCTGGCAGATATGATCATCTCACACGTGTGTGCAAAATTTCCAGGCTCGGCACATGACTCATACATCCTGCGTAGCAGCATTGTACCCCAGCTGATGGCCAATCTGCTTCATGAGCGTGCATGGATTGTGGGTGAGTATGCCTAGTCATTTGGCATGCTGTGTGTGTGACCTGCTGTCCTCTGCATCTGCAACATTGCAATGTTTCTTTGTGTGTCACACATAGGTGACTCTGCATATCCCAACCGTCCTTGGTTGCTGAGCCCACTGCGGAACCCCAGGACACCAGCTGATGTCCGCTACAATGATGCACATGGGAGGACACGTTGTGTGGTGGAGCGTACCTTTGGACTGCTGAAGTCACGTTTCCGCTGCCTGGACAAGACCGGAGGGGCACTGATGTACTCGCCCAGGAAGGTGTGTCAGATTGTAGTGGCATGCTGCATGCTCCACAACCTAGCCATTCGCAAGGCGATTCCCCTGCTCCTGGATGATGATGAGCAGCCAAGGCCCCCGCCTGCAAACCAACACGTGTCCAGTGATGATGACAGTGAAGAGGAGGTAGGTGTTGACCTGCGTCAACAGCTCATCACCCGCTACTTCACTTGAAGGTGGGTGACAATGTACAACGTACCCATTGTCTGATGATGTTGCTGTTGTTGTGAGGGTGTAAGTGAGATTTGTGACAGCAGCCAGTTGTAGACTCAGTGTTTGCTGTCAATGTTGATGGGACAGTTCATTTATGAACATCTACAGGATGTGTATGTTGGCACTTGTTGCCCATTATTATGTGTGCATGTGGGTTGTTCTTGTTGTGAAGTGTTGTGTGATGTCTGTGGTGCCACACCCAGACTAGTGAATGTTGTTCTGTTGTGTTTTCCTAGGTGCCTTTGACCTCTCCTTGCCTACATACACTCCGTCCCCTGGTACATTGTATTACTGTTGAAAATTTTACATCCTGGAATAAAGACGGAGCAGGTACAACAACATGTGTGTAAGGATTTGTTTATTTACAAAGGTGACATGTGAGGGGGGGTACATTGACAGTGAGGTGAGGTGATTAGTGGAGCAGTGAGTTGACAGTCATGGTAAATGAGATAATCGAGTGGTCACCACATAGGTGTGGTGACCCAGTCCAACAGACAGATGCCATTCACAAGGCAGTGTGGGGAAGGACAGTCCAAAAAGTCAATGCAGTGGTGCAGAGGGTTGCCATCATGGCTGGCTGCGTGACTGGCGTTTGGCAGGTGCTTTGCCAAAAGATACTCCTAGGGTTTTCTTCAGATGGCCTCTTTTCCGTTTGGCAGGGGGGGCCTCTGCTATAGGGCCAGTGGGGTCTGAGGACTCACCACTCTCTGTGGCCGCAGGGGAGGATGGTGAACTGTCATCCTGCGGACCACCAGTGGGAGGGGGAGGTGTTGTTTGTGGCACAGGCCTGTCCCTCAGTACCACCACTAGTTGGCCCAAGAGGTCCACAATTTGTCCCATGCGGGTGTCAATGGACCTCATCAGCAGGAGGAGCTCACGTGAATCTTGTTCGGACCGGGCCGTTTGTCCCTGGGCCCGTTCATATGCCCCAAGGACTCTGTGGATGTGGTCCAGGGATTCGGTCCCAGGCTGTGATCGTGTGTGGGTGACCCTGTCCCTCCCACCTGCTCTGCTGCCACGGACCGGTTGCCTCTCCACTGTCGGACTACACATCCTCTCCCTGCCCTCCTCAGTTGCTGGGGTGTGGTGGTCATCCTGTGGGACAGGGAGGGTGTTGCAGGCACCACTGGTGGTTGTGGTGGTGGTGGAGGACGCACTGGACGTAACAGCAGGGGCCTGCAGATTGGTTGTTGTAGCTGCAGGTGTGGTGGGGGGGACAATGGGGTCCTGGGACCTGTTGCGCCCTGGAACACCAGATGGCCCGGCCTCAGTCTCCTCGTCCGAAGATTCCTGGAAGTCAACATCCGAGAGTCGATGTTCCGGGAGGGGGGGGGGTGGGGGTAGACTGGCCCTGCAGGTTGCTGGTGTCGTCCTCTGCAGTCAATTCTTGGTCACCTGTGGATCAGATGGGAAATGGTCATTGGGGTGCACCACGTAAGATTTGTGTTAGCTGTTTGTCATTCACTGTTAGTACACTACACAGTTGACTGATCATCACATTGTTTCCTATGTGCACTACTGTGCCTCCTGACATGCTGCGGTGGTACATGCATTTCTTGTCCATGGTGTGAGGTGTCAATATGTACCATGCGCCACGTGCATGATTTGTGATTACAGGGACATGTTGACATCTAGGGCCTTGCACTAAATATGATTTTTGTGCGGAATGTATGTGGATTTTTATGACCTGTCAGCCGTCACATCTGGGCATGTCCTGGCCATTGTCATCTCCTGCATACCTTTGTCTTGTCATGTGCATATCTGGATTGGTACCACATACCATGCTTTCTTACTGTTCATATGGTCGTTGTTACTCTGGCCCCATAGCACTGAACCTGTCATTCATTGCTGTGCATGATTGTTCCCAGTCTTTCCTCTACATGTGCATTGGTGTGTCACACTTTCGTTGCTGTGACAGTTTCCTTTGCTTAGCTGTGTGCACACTGTGCGTGGCAATATGATCGGTGTGCATATTTGTACATTGAGAGGACTGGTGTTGTCATATGGCACCATTCTTTTTGTGTCAATTGGCTAGGTGCACGTACTGCCTACTTGCCTGTTGTGTGTTAGCATGTGTCTTTGTTTTGTGACACATCTGTGTGTGCGTGGTGGAGGCTTGCATACTGCTCAGTGGTGGCACAAGACAGAATAATATGTCTGGCTAGCTGTTTGTTTATTTGGAGTGATCCATTATATGCCACATGCATCTGGGTGGGGTGGGGGAGTGCCCCATCCTGCTGAGATGTGGGACAGGGGGCATGGTGGGAGTAGTAGTACAGGCCTCCCTCCCCCAAACAGCCCTCAATGACAAGATGGCTACCTACCTGTTAGTTTGTTTGTTGGGGATGTAATGGCTGACACATGCTTCTGGGTGGGGTGGGGGAGTGCCACATCCTGCTGAAGTATGGGACAGGGGGCATGGTGGGAGTAGTAGTACAGGCCTCCCTCCCCCAAACAGCCCTCAATGACAAGATGGCTACCTACCTGTTAGTTTGTTTGTTGGGGATGTAATGGCTGACACATGCTTCTGGGTGGGGTGGGGGAGTGCCACATCCTGCTGAAGTATGGGACAGGGGGCATGGTGGGAGTAGTAGTACAGGCCTCCCTCCCACATACAGCCCTCCATGACAAGATGGCTACCTACCTGTAAGTTTGTTTGTTGGGGATGTAATGGCTGACACATGCTTCTGGGTGGGGTAGTGCCACATCCTGCTGAGGTGTGGGACAGGGGGCATGGTGGGAGTAGTAGTACAGGCCTCCCTCCCCCAAACAGCCCTCCTTGACAAGATGGCTACCTACCTGTTAGTTTGTTTGTTGGGGATGTAATGGTGACACATGCTTCTGGGTGGGGTGGGGGAGTGCCACATCCTGCTGAGGTGTGGGACAGGGGGCATGGTGGGAGTAGTAGTACAGGCCTCCACCCCAAACAGCCCTCCATGACAAGATGGCTACCTACCTGTTAGTTTGTTTGTTGGGGATGTAATGGCTGACACATGCTTCTGGGTGGGGGAGTGGTCCATCCTGCTGAGGTGTGGGACAGGGGGCATGGTCGGAGTAGTAGTACAGGCCTCCCTCCCCCAAACAGCCCTCCATGACAAGATGGCTACCTACCTGTTAGTTTGTTTGTTGGGGATGTAATGGCTGACACATGCTTCTGGGTGGGGTGCGGGAGTGGTCCATCCTGCTGAGGTGTGGGACAGGGGGCATGGTGGGAGTAGTAGTACAGGCCTCCCTCCCCCACACAGCCCTCCATGGCAAGATGGCTACCTACCTGTAAGTTTGTTTGCTGGGGATGTAATGGTGACGCATGCTTCTGGGTGGGGGAGTGGTCCATCCTGCTGAGGTGTGGGACAGGGGGCATGGTGGGAGTAGTAGTACAGGCCTCCCTCCCCCACACAGCCCTCCATGGCAAAATGGCTACCTACCTGTAAGTTTGTTTGTTGGGGATGTAATGGTGACACATGCTTCTGGGTGGGGTGGGGGAGTGCCACATCCTGCTGAGGTGTGGGACAGGGGGCATGGTGGGAGTAGTAGTACAGGCCTCTACCCCAAACAGCCCTCCATGACAAGATGGCTACCTACCTGTTAGTTTGTTTGTTGGGGATGTAATGGCTGACACATGCTTCTGGGTGGGGGAGTGGTCCATCCTGCTGAGGTGTGGGACAGGGGGCATGGTGGGAGTAGTAGTAGTACAGGCCTCCCTCCCCCAAACAGCCCTCCATGACAAGATGGCTACCTACCTGTTAGTTTGTTTGTTGGGGATGTAATGGCTGACACATGCTTCTGGGTGGGGTGGGGGAGTGGTCCATCCTGCTGAGGTGTGGGACAGGGGGCATGGTGGGAGTAGTACTACAGGCCTCCCTCCCCCACACAGCCCTCCATGGCAAGATGGCTACCTACCTGTAAGTTTGTTTGTTGGGGATGTAATGGTGACACATGCTTCTGGGTGGGGGAGTGGTCCATCCTGCTGAGGTGTGGGACAGGGGGCATGGTGGGAGTAGTAGTACAGGCCTCCCTCCCCCAAACAGCCCTCCATGACAAGATGGCTACCTACCTGTTAGTTTGTTTGTTGAGGATGTAATGGTGACACATGCTTCTGGGTGGGGTGGGGGAGTGCCACATCCTGCTGAGGTGTGGGACAAGGGGGCATGGTGGGAGTTGCAGTGCAGGCTGCCTGTGCACATGCACCCATGGTAATGTTGCTAGGTACATTGGTGGTGTTTGGGAGGGGGTGGATGTTGGATCTGTGAGACATGTTTTAGTGAGTGTGTGGTGCAGATAAATGGAATTGGTCCTAGGAGGTGTATCTTTGTAGTTGTGCAAGGCAGTACATAGCAGTGTGGTGGTAGTCATTTGTTTGTACTTACCAGCCTCCACTCCCCCGGGTAATCCTGTGAGACTCTCTGGATGCAGTATGGCAAGCACCTTCTCCTCCCATGGGGTGAATGGTTTTGGTGGTATGGTAGTGCCACCGTCAGTCTTGTCAGCCAGCTGACGGTTCTTGGTCCTCCTCTCTTTGACAACCCTCTTCAAGTCATGCCACAGCTTCATGATTTCCTTTCTGGATCTTGGGATGGTCCCTACTGCATTGACCTTCTGGACTATCCTTGCCCACATTTGAGTCCTTGTGGCTAATGGTGTCTGTTGGACCAGGCTACCAAACAGTTGTGGTTCCACTCTGACTATCTCATCTACCATTACCTTCAACTCACTCTCTGTGAATTTGGGCATTTTATGTGTTGACATGGTGTGTGATGTGCAGAGGTGTTGTAGGTGCAGGGGTGTGAGTGGTGGTGGTGATGTGTATGGTGTGTGATGTGCAAAGGGGTTAGGGGTGCAGGTGTGGAAGTGGTGGTGGTGCTGAGTGTGGTGTGAGTGGTGATGGTGTGTAGCTGTGCCTATCCTTTGTTCTCAGGGGTTGTGCCCTTCAGTTGTGGGTTAGTGCAGAGGATTGTGGTCAAGGAAGGGGCTGGTTTTATGCTCTATGTGGGTGTGTCCACCTGTGGGAGTGCTCTCAGGTGTGTTGTGTGGGTTGTCCTTGTAATTTTTTTTTGTGTGCAGTGTTGTGTCATTGGGGTGTGTTTTCTGTTTTTGGGTGGCATGGCTACTTTGGTGTGGGCACTTTGTGGCCTTATTGTGGGATTTTTGATTCGTCTGCCAAATTTGTCACGGAGCGTCCGTGGCGGTGGCTTTGCTGCAGCTCTTCCGCATGCTCTCCCATTCATCACAGTTAGCGACCGCGGCGGTCGAAAAGAGCGGAACGTGCCGTGGGACCAGCGGGGATATCCTAATTTGCCGTGCGGTGTCTCCGCTATCCTTGCGGCGGGTTGGTGTTTTTCCGCAGCGGATCCGTCTGCCGCGGACGTGTTTTGGCCATCTCCGCACGCTACGGGCGGTTTTTCTTCCCCCCGTACCGCCGCGGTTGGTGGTTTTTGGCGGTTGATCCTAATTTGGCCGCCGGTTTCTCCACGGTGCCGGCGGGCGGTTGTTTTCCGCTTCCATGGCGGTCGGGGTGATTTTCCGACCGCCATCCTAATGACCCTCATAGGGTTTAGGGTTAGTAATGTGATATGTATAAAAAAACCTGACTATGTAAGGAAGGTTGAAAAGAGGGTAGATAATCCTGCATGAGTGGAAAGTGTGTGTGAAAGTCTAGTACACAGTAAGGGTGGTCAGTAGTGGAACAGTGACAGAGTGGTCAGAGTTTTGAAGAAGGAAAATGGTTGCAGTGAAGGTAATGGAAAACTGTGCAAGCAATGCCCTTCATGTAGAAACACATGTAGCCATAGATTAGATTGCTATTTTGATTCCTGTAAATTTGACATGTATGTGCAAAATCTGTTAATTTATATAGTAACTGTCTTCTTGCTTATTTGACATGGGATTTCATAATGGGATGTGTTATTGGTATTTAGGGTATTTGACTGTGGTTTGGTATTGTTTTGTTTTGGAAAAAAATGTAATGTTACATGTAAAGTTAGGGGTGTCGTAAACAGTGGGTGTTCAACTGCCTGCTCATATTAGTCATAATAAGCATCTAGAATGCTTCAGATGCATGGTATGTTTCATTTTAAACAGGGGCCATTTGATACCTGAGATGGGGGAGAAAAGTGGTATGCTGTTGATACTTATGCCCAATAAATTGGAGTTCATCCTACTTCCGTCTGATGGTGGTTCTTTAGGCCTCACAACATTATTTTACATTTTTTTGCAAGTAGATCAATATTATTATCACAAAAATAAAAGAGTCTCCAACCTATGAGTCTCCTTCATTCATAATCTCAGCTAGTTTTAAATCTCAACTAACAGTCATGATCTGGCTTCATTATATGGCTTGAGAATCATAGCACATGTGTTAAAGAGTCAGTGGAGCTATGGCAGGGTCTGGTAAGTCTGTTATACTTATACTGGCTATGCTGTGCCCCAACACCTCAAGCAAAGGCAAAATAGTATCCTAATTCTCATTAGTTTTCAAATTTCACTGGAAACACTCAGCTGATTGAAAGACAAATCTCCCACACAGAATGCACTATATCATAGATACAAATTTTTAGAAGACAATGGTCAAAGATCAGAATTGTTTGATAGAGAATGTATGCAAACACAAGGAGATAATGGACGGAGCACTGAAACTTTTCAGACACTCACCCCAAGTCACAGATCAGGGTTGAGCCTATCATCATTCTTTAGCTCACTTCGCCCAACAATGTACGACAGTCTTAGGCCTCAATTTGAGGAAGGTTTGTGAGGTATATAAATGAGAGTTAATAGGTCTAAATTTGACAACTACATATCTCAGGCAACTATGATGCTCTTAGGTATTTGAAGGTGCTCTACTCAAAGTATGAAACCGTTATAGTGTTGTTAGTACTAACACAGTCTAGGTGAGGTTCAAGCCCTTCTCAAATTGTATGGATCAAGCAGGCTCACATTTTTTTTTTATTTGGACATCCTAGGCTATTGATTCTTGTGTTTGTACAGTGTAGCCAAACCCGTGCTCCCTAACTGAAAATTGATGTAATTTACAGTGATAAAGACAACTAAAAGGTGGGAGGTGCCCCCATACTTGCCTTTAACGCAGCATTAATACTTTTGGGTCCATTTGCTCAGAATGCTGGCAAGTAAAGTCCCCCAGTTCAAACTACACTGATAAGTGTGATTTCATCTATATTGCTGTTCCCTTTGATACAATTCTGGCCATATATCATAAAGTGCCTTTTCTTCTTGGTCTGCATCCTAGGGGGATAACCTCACCCTAAAAATAAGAACACTACTAATAGTTAGCTTTGATTTTGGCAAAACGAGAATTGACTATGCACTGGGCATCGGCGCTTGGTCCTCAAATTACTAGAAGGCGTAAAGAAATGGTTAAATGGGCAAGTTTGGAGACTGCTGTGTTGAGATAAAAAGAGTTTGAGGGAAAATTGAAAGGGTTAAAGCATGGGCACACCTGGTGGATAGTTTGTTGTTTCCAGAAGCAGACACAGATTCGTAGAATAGCTACCTGAGTCCTTGCCGGTGAAAGAAGGGAAATCTAGTTTAATACTGATAAATTGGGGCATAATGGATACTAATGTGATAAACTTGTCCATGTGGAATATTTTGACACTTTATTTATGACTGCTTTACTTCATATGGGGTAACTGTGGGTGGGGGTATTGATGTTATAGTTTTATTGTACTAATTTTAGTAGACCTAAGATATGGATGAAATTTACAGTAGTTGAAATATGCTTGAATTCTTGTGGATTGCATGTCATATGAGATACATTGATTATCACTTTTAATCTGTAAATTAGAGTTATCTGGTTTTTTTCCTTTTTAATTGACATTTTAATCTATTTATTATAATTAACTTTGTACCTTTTTAACGCAAATTGCTGTATATGTAGTGCACATGATCTATGATCTGTATTATATGCCTTTCACTAGTGCACTAAGGTCAATTCAATGAAACTAATAAAAATTATTTAAACTTATAAAGTGCCTTTTTTTAATCTTAAGAGATCATTGGTTAGCGTAACTAGCCAATACGTGAACAATCTTCTACAGACCCCTGCTGTCTGGTCAAAAAGCATGAAATCGTCAGCATAGTACAAAGTTACCACTTTTCAATCACCCAGTTCGGAGGGAAAAACCTTGCAAATTTGAAAGAGCAGAATTAAGATTGCTCAAATATGTGTTTGAAAGGGCGAAAACAAGAACACATCCTTCTCTAGTGACAGCCTCGGTGGGTGCACTTGTATAGGGACATAAATCCAAGTATTAAAATGAAAGCCCTAAAGCCTATGGATTAAATATCCCATGAATCCAAAAGAACGGAATGTGCCCTAGTGCTGTAAGGAAGTGTGGTGGTTGTTGATACGAGCACCTATACTTTTACAAAGTTTGTTATGGGATGTAAATGGAAATGGAAATTAGTTTTATATAGCACGCAATTACCCATGGGTGTCTTAGCGCTAGCAGTCTGACGTCGGAAGGAACAGTGACAAGGAAGCAGAGCACTAAACTTGACCAGTTGATTCAGTAAAGAGCCAGATCTTCAACTGCCTCCTAAACTGCAGTAGGGTGGGTTGGGAGCATAGAGTTAGTGGCAATGAGTTCCAGAGTTTCCCCGCACAAAAGGTAAATGTCCTACCACCACATCTTGTTTTATTTATTCTGGGGACAGTTACCATTCTAGCTGAGCTGGATCTTAGGTACCTGCTGGGCATGTACCAAGAGAACAATCTCTGAAAGTATGCTGGACCGGTCCGATGAAGGGCTTTATGGACCGGGCATAGTACCTCGAAAATAATCCTCTTCCTGACAGGGAGCCAGCGCAAACCATTGAAAGATTGAGAGATGGGTGCAAACCTGGGAATTTTTAAAAGCATTCTGGCAGATGCATTTTGCAAAGATTGAAGTTTTTTCACCAGGTGCTTACAGGTGCCCAAATACTGTGCATTGCAGTAGTAAACCTTTGAGATGATGAGTGGCACCATCACTGTCTTTTGTAAGTCCTGAGGAATGAACGGAAAGATCTTCTTTAGGATCCTGAGCACAAAAAAACCTGAGGAGGTTGTCTGGTTTATTTGTTCTGAGATGCGCAGTTTGGTGTCAAAGATGACACCCAGATTTCTTGCTGTTTGAGCCGGCAAGGGAAGAGGGCCTAACTCAGAGAGCCACCATGACGAGTTCCAGAAGGTGGTCTAATTTCCAAAAAGCAAGACCTCAGTTTTTTCTGAGTTCAGCTTCAAGCAATTACTTTGCATCCAGTTTGCAATGTGAGACATGCAGATACAGAAGTTTTTTGCCTCCTCTTTAATTAATGTCAGAAGACACAGACACCACAATTTGTGTGTCATCGGCGTAAGAGAAGTCCGCAAGGCCATAACTGCAAATGAGAATAATCAAAGGGGACACATACATATTAAAAAGCATGGGGCTCAGAGAGGACCACTGTTGCACCCCATAAGGGAGGGAGAAGGGGGTGAAACTGGAATCCCCCATCTCCACGAGCTGTTGCCTATCACATAGGAACGAGATCAGCAGAGCCAATGCGGAGTTCCTAAAGCCCAGCGATTGGAGCCGATTTGTGAGGAGTGAATGGTGGACCATATCAAAAGTGGGGGATAGATCTAATAAAATCAGTGCAGCTTTGCTGCCCTTGTCAATCACCATTTTCAGTTCCTCCGAGGCTGCTACCAGAGCCGATTTGGTTCAGTGGTTTGCTCTGAAATCGTATTGTGAGGAATCGAGAAGTTGGTTGGCTTCTAGGAATGATAAGATTTCCTCATTCATTGTCTTCTCTAATATCTTGGCAGGAAAAGGAGGATGGAAAGCTGATTTTTTAATGCTTTTGATTTCTGTATTTTCCTGAAAGTGAATTACAACCACATTTTGAAAAAGGTATGAATGTGTTGTACTTTGATTTTAATAAATTTTGCGAACCCGGAACATTGTGTGGCATGATCGTTGAGACCCTTTGTTTTCCTCCTGTAACAATCTCTTGGTGCTGTAAACGTCGTGGAGTTCTTAAAAAGATTGTGTTACTTTAACTTTGAGTTCTATTATTTTTAGTAAGTGTTTCCATATTTAGTTTGTCAATTATTGGGTAAAAATGTAGACTTTTTGAAAAGTTTATATCATTTGCAAAATCATTTTATTTTTTCAAGAATAACCATTAAAATAAAAGAATTAAAGAATGTTGTAGTTGCCTATTCCTGTTTGGATCCTTACTTTGTTGTTGTTATATATACACAGGCCCTCAACATGGCTGACTAGGTCTTCCCTTACACTATTACTCTGTGAGTACACTGTTTGAGTCAAGCAGATGGCCACTGGCACTATCACTGTGCTGTAAGAGACAAATGTACATATTCTGCTTTTCAAAGGGTTCAGATATTTGTTCTTATTTTATTGGGATTATTGTGCTGTTATGAAAGTTTTAATAACTAAGGGAGAGCTGAAAAGTAAAGATTTTCACAGACTGCATGTGTTCACAGTTTACATAGCAACAAGCTTTCTCTGTATTTTTATGATTGCTGATCCATCTGTGAGGGGAACTACATATGTAGCCTTAATTTATTGAAGGTAAAACATAAGTATCTCCACCTCGTGAAATTTTGTAATGAATGTGATGTCGAACGGTGTTTAATTTCTACAGTTTTGGGCTGAATTCTTCTTTCTTACCAGGTAAGAATGTAAAAGTAAACTTTTGACGAAATTCCAAATCCATCCTTGATTCATTAGTGTCAGGATACTTCCACCTACAACCACTACTTAATTCCAGTGTGTGATACAGCATTGTGACTGGTGACACATTGGGCGAGTGATGCTCCACAATGTATGGTGGTAACATTGACACATCTCACACTGGATAGCATAATTTGCCTCCAACATATCAATGCATGGTAACCTGTGGAGTAATACCATTGATTTGCAAAGCATTTATTTCTCTACAATATCGTGTGAAAAAGAAAGAATGTAGGACCCAACAAAAATCAATCCTTCGTTTATTTATGGTATGGTACTCATCCTGCAAAGACTTGCACTCCCATAAACCTACTCCTGTGTGTAGGGGGCCACATTGGTATGTTGGAGGTTGAATTATATATGATAGCCATTCACTATTAGTAGAAATGACATACCACACTCTGGTAGCATACAAAATGCTAATTTCTCTTTTGACTACACCTGCAGACTCACCACTATCAGCATATTTTTGCTTGCATTAAGAATGAATGCTGCAACTCAAATGTAACTCTGAGATATTGACGTCATTGTCTTTATTCCACCATCTTCCCCACTCATAATACATTCCTGTGTGTGGCATGGCAATATGAGCACAATGGAAAGACACCCACTGGCAGTGCACATATTGGGATCTGCAGACTCTTTTTTTATGGACATTGTTTATGTCATGGTGCAGTCTTTCTTTATTATCACTGCGGAGGGGTGCATGCAAGACTCATAGCTGGGATGCAAATTTAAGACATGATCTATTGCCCATGCACTTTTTAGGTCTCACGCCTAGCGTTGCAGTGCGAAGCACTGCTCGCGCAGCTCGAGACCTCTTGTATGGGGTTTTGAAACTGACCTAGGAATCGCACACGCCGTGCGTGTGCGATTCGCTTCTCCCCGGCTATGAGCTTTGCGTGCGTCTTTATAAGAAAGACAGCACGCAATTGGGCAAAGGCGGGCGCATGTCCCGCCTTTGCCGCGCCCATTCCCACTGGTGTCTAGCACGCGCAGCGGCGCGCGTTCGCCTCGTTTTTAAAGCAGCCGTATCGTACTTTCAGTGCTTGTACCCCCCCTCCCGTGAATGCTGCGCCTTCCACGCGCCGAGCAGCTTTCATGCTCCACTGACACGATAAATCTCTTGTTTCATTCGGCATCCTGCTTTCACTTTAAAAAAAATAGCTGCCGGCTCACCCTGCGAGTGCTTTGTGGGCGGCATCTATTGTAAAGTGAAAGGAACATGTCCGGCATGATCCGTATCGTTATCGAGGGGCCCGGACCCTGGGGCTTCAGGCTCATCGGTGGGAAGGACTTTGACCAGCCTCTCACCGTCTCCAGGGTAAGTGCTTCATACACCCGTTTTCTTGGGCGCGTTTGCTCTGCTCCCGGCGTCCATTCTGAAACCTTGGCAGCTATACTCTACTAGCTCGTTGCTAAGGTCCAACTGTTCTGCCCGTCCAGCACCTCTGGCCAGATCCCAGAGCGTAGGCAGCCCCTACACAGCTCCCCGTCCCCGGAGGAGCACCAATGTCTGCTGTGCCTCTCCCAGGGCAGCCGGTGCGCTCTCCATGGCACCCCCACACCTCAGTCTGAGCCCTGCCCTCAGCCATAAGCAGTACCCTGCAGCCGTGAGCAAACCACAAGAGAGGACCCAGCCCTCGCCAATAGGCATGAGAGGACCCGCCTCTCAGATAGACCGCTGCAGTGGACCCAGCCCCGCCAGCTCCTGTGCCTGCCTGCCCGGACAGACTACAGTAGAGGACCCAGCCCGCCAGCTCTTGTGCCCGCTACTCGAGCAGACCGCTGCAGCGGACCCAGCCCTGTTGGCTCCTGTGCGCGCTGCCTCTCCTGGCTTCCCCGGTGCCACCCTCTCAGGGGTGATAGCCCCCGGGCTGGCTATCCCTCTGCTGTCGGCGCTCCTGCTCAGCCTCCCCCACTCAACACCATGGCAGGACCTGCCTACCAGCACCCCCGGGTGAATGAATACAGCCTGCACCCTCCTTCAACCTGGCCGATTCTTTCGTGTCTGTCTTAATGCATCGTTAGCTTTGGCAGGCTGTTCATTTTTCTGTGGTTGTGCATTCCTTTCTTTGCGGTTTTTATTATCGTGTGACAGAGTAATGTTTATTTTGAACGATAGAAGACTTGTCACTTTCTTGTCTTTCATATTACTTATTCTTCTCGCAGGGACCTACCCTGAGCGCACTCAGTAAGTGTCCCACTCACTGTTACCGGATTGGTGTCTTCAGTTTGAGTAAGTTGAAGGGACGATACCTTCCTCTCTCCTGAGCCAGCTCCACTGAGTAGCCTTGGGCGTTACTCAAAAGTTAGGAAATTTCATCTTATGTAAAAATGTTGCCCACATTTCGGCCGTGGGAGGCTGGTTCTCGCAGAAAAGGTCTCCCTTTGAGAGACATTTTGCTCAAACCCGTATTCGGCCGTATCTCGTGTGACTTCTTCAAAATACTTTTTTATTTAATACTCTAAGTACTTCCGGACCATTAGCTGGTCCTTACATTTAAAAAAGTTAAAAATAAATGTGTACGATTTCTAAAAGGAACCATTGTTGCATAGTAGATAATGTTCCCTGGTTCCTTGTCTTATTCTGGTGCCCTTGTGATGATGTTCTGTTCAGAAGCAGAATATATCCAACAGACTGCCAGAGAAAATTCAAATTATGCTTGAGAAAGGTCTCTAGTGGGTCATTTCTTCAGGTGGAGATGCAGCCTGCAAAGTATCTCGAAGAGTTAAACGCTCGCTGCTGACATACGCTCTGACCTGCAGGTGATTGCTGTAAATCCTTGCAAGGCCACCTCCGCTACAAATCCTTCTCGGCTCGGTAAATTGTGTATCATTCATTTGGATAACACTTGTTATACAGTGTCTAGACACAACAAAACTTTTATATGAAAATACTATATTAAAAACCATTTTTTTTTTTCAGAATTACTCTTGTTATGTACGTAGCACTTCGTTGTCAGGTGTGGTGCCAGAAATGTAAGTCCCTTTGGTCGTACGGGTGACTCAATAGCTAGCTCAACAGTTTTAGAGGCACATGAGAGGGTGGGAACGGGGGGACGGGAGGTTCAAGCATGTTGAAGCTTAAAGTTTAACCTTTGCCATTAGACGTACAGGACTACAATTCCCAGCATGCTTGGTGCTGCTGTGTAGATGCACAGTCAGCCACCCCACAACACACAGGTGCCAGTAAGGAAGGAGTGACCGGGGGCGCTGCAGCCACCCGTATTCCGTCATCTGCTCTGACTGTCTGTAGGTGAGCCCGCAACAATGTGCTTAGTCAACACACCACATATTTATTGCACAGGCTGTGGGGAGTTTGGGAGGTTTTTCTGTAGAGATGTACATTGTAGGGCACAGTGCTTCTGGCTTGGCTATGGTACAGAGGTCACAGGCTTACAAATAAATTGCAGTAGTGCATATTGAAGGTATTGTTATTTACAATGCCACTAGCATTATTAAAGTTTGAGCTATTGGTGATGCATTATTTAGCAATGCCAATAGCTCAAACTTTAATAATGCGAGACCTATTGCATTGCAAATGCTTGTTTCTCTTGCCATCAAATCTAAGATGTGCAAAGCTGGCCTGTTAACTTCCATCAACGCCAAGCTTTGCATGAAATGTGTATGTGGCATGCTGCACTCTTGGCAGTGTATATATGCCAACTACGATTCTGTGGACAATATAAGCACATGAACACTGGGCAACCTAGTAAACCCCATACCATCTGCATGCATGAACATTATGTGAGGCATTCCACTCTCTTTTCAGGTCATTATTTTGGCAGAGTTCCAGTACAGCTGCAGGTCAAACTCCTATACTTTGTCCTAAAGAAGAGTATCTAGGGAATGTAAATCTAGTCTAATACACAGTGATTTCTCTCATATCATTTATTCAAACATAAATTAATTCTCTCTACAAATGCGCTATTAAACCACAACACAAATATTTTCTGCGCTCAATAAATCCTGTCCAAAATGTTATTTAGAGTTGCATAATGTAAAAAAAATCCAATCATCCATACACAAAATATCTACAATTTAAATATCATGTAAACCTTCAAATGAATTTCATTCTCATATTTAAAAAAAAAAAACAGCTGTATATGGAGGAACAGGCACCCTATAGCTAGACATTTCCTTTATTCAAACAGAAAATAGCTTCTCATATTTGTTAAACCCTCATAAGGACGATAATTCCATCACGTTTCTTAAGTTTAAAATGCTATTGCATAAATGTTTCAATCAACTTTGATCACAAAGTTTCAGCCGATTTTATCAGGATATAAACATATATTTGGGACATTTGTGCTAAAAACACAATCCCATATCTGTTAGTGAGCCTGCAGGTGATGATGATTTTCAAAAATACAATAAATATATACAGTGAAATACATTTTTAGGTTATGAAATACATATCTTCATCACAGTCTATATAATTATAATTTAACAATAATTTACAAGGTATTTTTGTAATTATCTCAGATGGTTCTCTTTGAATTTTTAATTTAACCTGAGAAGTATGGTGCAGAAATATTTCTCATTTAATATGTTTCTGAAGACATCAATCCTTAAATGTCATGAATTATTCTTTTAGCTATGTGAGTCTTCACATTTTTAACCTTTCCATTTCACTATAAACAGGACCAAGACAGAGAGAGAGATCATTAGACCCCGATTATGAGTGCCTTGGTGTGAGTGCGATATTTATTGCACCCGATCAATGACAATATCCTGGTGATTGGGAATTGTCAGATGCGGTAGATACCACAAATTAAAAGGGTTCACACTAAAAATAGGGCATATCGGGGCGTGGCCGGCAGCCGAAGAAGATGGCCGCCTGGTAAAGCGGCTCCGGCGCCCGCGACCCTAACTCCCTAAATATCCTGGCATACATCCGTCCCTGGGACACACACACCCATGTACTGTCGTCCGGAGAGAGCCGCGAGCCCATAACTGCTGCTCCGGTCTGCGGAACACCGAAATCAGCGTTGCTGCGGCCCTGAGGCCGAAGAAGACTGCGGGCTGGCGTGAAGCAGCGGCCGGACGTGAGCCGACATATTCGGGTGAGGGGCCGGCGCTGGGTGCAGAATGCGCGACCCCCCGCAACGAAAGTCGACCCTGAGCTGTGAGCTTAACGCTGTTGGTCCAGTCCGGTCCGCGCGCGTAGCGGATCTGAAGAACCTGCATACCTGCGGCCCTGAAGCCCGAGAAGACCGCAGGCTGGCGATGTTGGCCAGCCGAGGTGAGAGGACACATTCGGGTGCGGGCCGGTGCTAAATGTGGAGTGCGCGACCCCCCCGCAATGAAAGATGACTTTGAGCCATGAGTTCATAGCTGCTGGCCCGGTCCACAAGAGTCGAGGAGCAAGAGCAACATCTTTGCTGCAGCCCTGAGGCCTGAGAAAGCCGCAAGCTTGCGTGATTGGCCTCCGGGAGGTGAGAGGGCGAATTCGGGTGAGGGTCCGGCGCTTAATGCGGAGTGCGCGACCCGCCCCTCCCCCGCTACAAAAGACGTCCCTGCAGCAGGAGTGGTGGGGCTGGGCAGTAGACCCCTGACATGCTACCCCCGGTGCGGGGGCTAGCAATTAACGATTTTGCCTCCCCCGTGCGATGAGAGCAGCGGGGAGCGCTGTGGAACACTGGCCTGGCCCCCTTCAATCACCAGAAGCCGCTGCCCCGACGCACTGAGGGGGGCCACCGCGACCGAGGGCACCAGGACCAGCAAGCGGCAAGGAGCAAGCCCTTACAATACTGACACTTGCCACTGTGCCCAGACGGCTAACAGCGTGTCGAGGAGTGTCCCCATAACGTATAGCCTGCAGCGTAGGGGGGAAATTGAAGGCCATTAGATCTGAAGCAAGTGGAGACCCGTGAAACGCTGGCCCGCTCCCCTGGCCGGCCTTGCCAGGACGGTCAGCGCACCGACCTGCCTAGAGACTGTGACCTCCTGGATTCTCCCAGTTGGGCGACGGACCCACAGCCGAGCTGAAAACCCGACAGGCCACGCAGTGTGTACTGCGGTAGGCGGCGGCGAGTACCGTTGGGCTGTGGCCCTGCGACCACAGGACCAGAATGGCGTCATCTAAGGGCAGTCGATCGACGCACCAACAGAAAATCGATAAATTTGCCTCCCTTAAGGCATCAGAAGGGGGTCAACTGACGTCAGAACTGGATCAGCACATGCAAGCACTCGGAGACGAACTGGTTTCACCCATGCTCCAGGATGTGTTGGCTGCCATTAATGGGGTCCGCACTTCGCTAGAGGGCTGCATTGATTCTGTGGCTACTGATATCTCTCTCCTCAGAGCTGATCTCCGAAACATGGACTCTCGGGTGAAGGAAGTTGAGAGCACCACCCAAGAACTGGACTCGGACGTATCTGGTATGGGTAAGCAAATTCTGGAATTGTGGCAAAAGACTGAACACCTGGTGACCCAGCTCGATGACTATGAGGGGAGGTCAAGGAGAAATAACGCTCCCGTCCTGGGGGTTCCCGAACGGGCAGAGGGGCTGGCTACAGACCTCTTTGTTGAAGAACTGGTGACCAAACATCTACGGGCCCAAAACCTATCCAACTATTTTTCAATTGAGAGAGCTCACCGAGTCCCCGGGGGTAGACCCAGACCTGGGGCACCCCAGCATCCTATACTTGCGAGAGTGTTCAATTTCCGGGTTAGGGACCACATCCTCCAAACGGCCTGTAATGCACCCCCTCTAAGATTTGAGAACAGCACAATAACTTTCTTTCCCGACTTCACCACCAAGGTCCAAAAACAGAGACGCTCCTTTTTGGAAGCCAAAAAGGCCCTCAGGGAATGCGAGTTCAAATATGCTATGTTGTTTCCCGCGAAATTGCGTGTTGAGGCAGATGGCAGGAGCTGGTTCTTCACGGATCCTGCCGAGGTGATGGACTGGCTCGATGATCGATGGAAGCTGGGGGAAGGTGGGCACTCAGAGCGAAAACAGCGTTGAAGGCCTCTTCCAACAGTATCTCCAAAGTCCCCTTGAGCACGGGCAAGAAAAGTATTTTTGGGAATCTACGTAACGGACTGGGTAACTTAGTTTCGAATGATGCTGTTGGACCAATTGTCTTGATGATGTCCGACTAACACAGACTAAAGCAGAGTGAGAGGTGGACTTGATATCAACAATGCAGTGTGCTGTTCCGCCATGGGACTTCGCCCTTGAACGACTCTGACTATTCTCATTTTGTGGGCCGTAAGAAGCACGCTTGTGGAGTGTGTTGAGTATAATTTGTGTTATATAACAGTTCCTGGGGCTCAAATGGAATGTTTTGTTATTAGGGATGGGAGGTGCGGGTTAAGTCCATGTTTCCCCCACGATAGGGTTGGGTGGGCGACAGGCACTCTGCACTGTTGGGGGTACGGGTTATTCGAATCCGTCTAGCAGGGAGGCAGGGAGGGGGGTGGAGGGAGTCTTGGGAGTTGGGAGGGGTAATTTTTGTAGTTCTAGTTCTATGCAGCAGTGCTATTTCCATATAACAACACAGGTCACTATCTATGCTCACACTGAGTTGGTGTGGGATTCACAAGAGACACCCCTGCACATTAATAATGGGACGTCCACATACTTCGCAATGGAACAGACCGGCTCGCAGTTACATACCACGACTACCCACACAGTGCACCAACAGGGTACGCCCAGTGATATAATGCCTCCACTCCAGCTACACATGGGTCAGTTGTCTGTCCACGCATGGGACCACACGTAGATCTTAAGTTCCTCACGTGGAACGTTAACGGCCTGGGGGATAAAATCAAACGAGGGATAGTTCTTCAATATCTGAAGAGGCAGGCACCAGATATCGTTCTCCTTCAAGAAACTCATCTGGTTGATAACTCCTGTGGGGCCTTGAATAGATGGGGGTATCACCCAGCCACACATGCGGGGTTTACAATAAAGCCCTAAAGGAGGCAGAAATTTAAAAGATGTAAGAATATATATTTCTGTAGGTATTGACAATATTGATTGGTAAGCTTAGACTGTTTATGAAGTACACTCCAATATGATTCAAGAGAGGTTAAATGGAAATATATCTGTCAGTTAAACAACCAATGACAATAAATGAATATACATTTTAAAAATCAGTCTATACTTTCTTTAAGTGGATGCTGAGGAAACCTATAGCTGTGTGACCCACATGCCAACTACGATGATCAATGGAACCAATTTGTTTCTACCTCCCTTAGTCACCAAGCTCAATAGTTCAATATTTCCAAGTGCATGATGAGCTCCTGTGTCATATTCCAGTGCTCACATGGCCAAGTATAGCTCAGCTCCTGTGTTCTGTTTCGTCCCACAGCGTGTTGTAAAGTCAAGTCGCTAAGTTGCAGACCCATATGTAAGAGCGTGCTGTTGTCATTATTGTTAAGGGGGTGCGAGTGTTGAGGATCTCTTCCATAAGAAAATTACAAAAAGGGCAGATGTGGGTGGACGGGAAGAAAACTGGAGGAGAAGGGGTAGGTAAGGTCTTAATGTAAAGCATTTTCATTCATCGTTACCAAGGAATGAGGGAGCAGATCCTGAGAAATATCTCAAGCTGGTCTTGTAATCTGTAAATTATGCTCTTGTACGGGCCATCTGAAACATTTCAGCAAGCAATTCATCAAGACTCAAGATAGTAGATCAATACCAGTGCCTAAGCATGTACACTGGCTCTGGCCGGTGCTGTTGATAATCAACACACTAGGGGGCTTGAGGAGTTTTAAAGACCTGCGTGGACCAACTCCCCACCAAATTAATATCACACAAATAAAGGGGCCACGGGTCCGGACTGAAAGGAGGTAATCTAGCTGTCTGAATGTGCTTTGTCGTGCAAAAAACAGGGGGTTTCCCTTTTCAGGACGATTCCCCTCACACACCAGAGGTGTCATGCTTCATCATAGGGGTGCCTCCTCACGTGATAGACCTAGTCTTCACATGGGCTACAACCCCCTCTCTACGAGGGAGGAGCTCAGGGATGTTTTTTTAGTGAGTCAGGCGGGATATACTAAACCCCTATGTAAAGCTGGCGTGTGTGTACAAAAGTGCAGTGCTGTGATGTGAAAGTTTAAAACTGGCTACAGGGTTAGCTATATGTAAATTTATTCAGCTACCCGGTGTCAGGATTAAAAACAGTGAGAAGCTGATAACACAAGTGTCGACATTAGAGACAATTGTGTAAATCACTCGACCAACATGTTTCGGCCCAAAAAACCTGGATAATGTCACGGTCTTCTTCAGGGTCAGTTATTCAGCTACTGCAATAAATAAGTGCAAACACGTGAAAAAACACATGAAAAAACACGTGAATGAATGAAAAATAAAATACTGAACCAGTGGCAGGTTTTGGTGCACGTACCATATGGCTAATATGCCGGGACAGACGTTGTGAATTCAACAGCC
Organism: Calotriton arnoldi; assembly: GCA_963921515.1. Lineage (NCBI taxonomy): Eukaryota > Metazoa > Chordata > Amphibia > Caudata > Salamandridae > Calotriton > Calotriton arnoldi. Next base: position 59,910 of record CAWUFW010016337.1, read on the forward strand.
GACAGTGGTGAGTCGCACGTCCTTCATGACTACACATTAATCTAATATGTACATGTGTAATAGAAATTTATAATTTAGGAGGTTTTAAAACTGTTGGTTTGACTGTGACTTTCGGTACATAGTGTATGCAATTGGTGACAACATGCCTTTCTTTTTTCATTATAGGTTGTATGCAGTATATATTGAACAGTCAATTATACTGGTTCAGTATTTTATTTTTCATTCATTCACGTGTTTTTTCATGTCTTTTTTCACGTGTTTGCACTTATTTATTGCAGTAGCTGAATAACGGACCCTGAAGAAGGCTGTGACATTATCCAGGTTTTTGGGCCGAAACATGTTGGTCGAGTGATTTACACAATTGTCTCTAATGTCGACACTTGTGTTATCAGCTTCTCACTGTTTTTAATCCTGACACCGGGTAGCCGAATAAATTTACATATAGCTAACCCTGTAGCCAGTTTTAAACTTTCACATCACAGCACTGCACTTTTGTACACACACGCCAGCTTTACATAGGGGTTTAGTATATCCCGCCTGACTCACTAAAAAAACATCCCTGAGCTCCTCCCTCGTAGAGAGGGGGTTGTAGCCCATGTGAAGACTAGGTCTATCACGTGAGGAGGCACCCCTATGATGAAGCATGACACCTCTGGTGTGTGAGGAAAATCGTCCTGAAAAGGGAAACCCCCTGTTTTTTGCACGACAAAGCACATTCAGACAGCTAGATTACCTCCTTTCAGTCCGGACCCGTGGCCCCTTTATTTGTGTTATATTAATTCGGTGCTGTTGATAGCCATCTCCGCTTGTAGCCTAGTGTGTCTGCAATGTCATGCAATTGTACCAGCCTGGCTGACAGGTCAAATGTTATCACACCAGTACCACTCCCTATAAAATTACATCCCATGGCTAGGACAGGATCATACAGCATGCTTTACATAACAGCCCATATGCAGACACCTCAAGCACAAGGAGTTGGTAAAAAAGCCTGCCTTCTTTAGTCTGGCTAGTGCCCTTTACCAATTTCATAGTATTTTGAAATAACTCAATTTTGACCATACCCCATGCAGGTTTGACTTATGGCATTTGAGGAGGGCTGACCATTCTTCTTCTGTGTAATCATGTTGGAATATTGTTTACCATGTCTTTCACAGTAGTGCTTTCAATGGCTTGGGGGAAGTAGTAATAATAATAGAGTCCTAACACCACTCCGCAATGACTGCCCTTTCGAAGTAGATAATCTAAAATTAGGGATGAAGGTAATGCTGCAGGGACATTCAGTAGTCTACATTTCAAACAATGGAATATCTGATTGTATTTTCAGGTTTGTATGCTACTCTAGTAAACAAATAATATGGCTTGGCTCACACACTCCTTAATGTTATCTGTGGCTATAAGTATGCTGCCTTGTTTAAGTTTCTCTCTGTTAATGGCGGGCAGGAAGGTAATGCTTTCTGATCAGAAGCGTATGAAAATAATGAAAATAGCGCTCCCCCCACGGGGTATCGTCCCTTCAATGCACTGCTAAGTTCCTATTGGAAAAACAGTGATCGCATGTTCTTGATGGTTCCAAAATAATGATCCGCCATGTAGACATGTAACTGCATTGGATAAAGTTACCAATTCAACAGGTTGTGCAGGAATATACCCAAAGAAGAAAATTTGGAAAAAATTCAGAATCAAGCGTATTTATCTTATGATTCGGTTTCATTACACTGGTTTATTCTTAATCACAAGGAACTCACGGTGACGGTGCATCTCAGTACTGTATCTGTCGTTCTCTAATTTTGCTCTACTTCTCCTTCCCGAAAGGCATTGGGATCAATAATACCATATGAAGAATAATCATGTTATTGATACAAACCATGGATGTATTTATGAAAAGTCACTTACATTGAAATTTGAATGCCAATTTGAATTAGGAAATTCAAGATGGAATAAAACATTCGAAATAAATTTATTTTGGAATCATCAACAACACGCGATCACTGTTTTTCCAATTGGAATTTGGCAGTGCATTGAAGGGACGCTACTCCGTGGGAAGAGCGCTATTTTCACTCTAGTAAACAAAACATTGAGTGGTTTGACAAATTCAGGTATAAGCATATGTATACAGTAAGTGTGCCCTGTCTTTCCCATTTGTTCCACTTACTACTCCCCTGTCTATCTGATCACCAGAATTCCAGCATAGACACACTGTACTGTGGCTATAAAGGTTGACTTTTAGCTTTTTATGGGACAATATCCATGCACTGCTATTCAATTGTATGATGGGGTTGTCAGTTAATTTATGGGGGGGGCAGCTAAGGTATACATAGGTTAGAGCTGGGGCTCCTTCTTCTAAATGAATTTGAGGTAGGAATCTAACAAGTCGGCAAAATTGTTGTGCCCACTAATAAAATAACATGTGGCATAAATGGAAACTATCTGATCATGTGTTTGATTGGAGTTTCAATCAGTCAGCATTTGTATAGCACAGCACTGTCACCCCTAGGGTATCTGGGTGCTGTGGGTGTGATGTCTGCGTTGAAAGACAGGTCTTGAGAAGGAGTGGCCTTCGCTGCGATGGATGCAGAGGGGTGTGCACACAGGCTAGTGTGGAGAAGAGCAGGTGTCTTGTGGATAGACAAAGTTAAGTCAGTATTTGATGTAGGCCAGTCCTTGATTGTGTAGAGCTTTGTAGGCATGTGTGAGGATCTTGACTTGGCATCTCTTCTCTATGGGGAGTCAGTGGAGGTTTCTGAGGTGGGGCGTCATGTGGGTCCATTTGGGGAGGTCCAAGATGAGCCTGGCTACAGCATTCTGTATGATCTGGAGTCTTCTGAGGAGATGGGTGGAGATGCGGGCATAGAGAGCGTTGCTTTAGTCGCGGCGGCTGGTGACGAGGGCCTAGGTGACGGTCTTGCTGTTGTTGACTGGGATCAACAACAGCAAGACCTGTGGAGCATGCGGAGGATGTGGAAACAGGAGGAGGTGACTGTGTTGACTTGTCGTTTCATGGTCAGTTCGCTATTGAGGATGATGCCTAGGTTGTGTGTATGGATTGTTGATGTGGGAGTTGGTCCGAGTTCTGCTGTCCATCAGCTGTGGTCCCAGATGGAAATGTTGTTCCCGAAGATCAGTACTTTGTCTTGTTGGAGTTGTGTTTAAAGCACTTGTCTCTCATTCAGTTGGCTATGTTGGTCATGGCGTTGCAGAAGTTGGTTCTGGTGGTGGAGGGGTCTTTGGTGAGAGAGAGGATAAGTTGCATGTCATGTGCATAGGATATTATGCTGAGAGCATTGGATCTTATGATGACTGTGAGTAGGGTCTTGAAAGTGTTGAACAAGGTGGGGCGGAGGGATGACCCTAGGGGTACCCACATATAATGTCCTTAGGTTCGGATGAGATGGGAGGCAGCCGAATGCCCTCTGTGGGTCCTGTAAGGAAGGAGGTGATCCACTTGAGGGCATTTTGCTGTATGCCTATGTTGTGGAGTCTGTTGATGAGGGTGTGGTGGGATATGGTGTCGAACGCAGCAGAGAGGTCAAGGTTGATCAGGGCAACCGCCTATCCGCGGTCGAGGAGGGTTCTGAAGACGTCTGTGGCAGCGATCAGCACCGTCTCAGTGCTGTGGTTGGCATGGAATCCTGATTGGGAGGCACCAAGTAGGTGGTTGTGTTCCAAGTACTCAGTGAGATGTTGGTTGATGGACTTCTCAAGTACTTTGGTGGGGTAAGGGAGCAGGGAGATCAGTCGATAATTTTTGATTTCACTGGAGTCGGCAGAGGGTTTCTTTAGGAGGACCTCTGCATGTTTCTATCTGTCAGGGAAGGCTGCTGTGATGATGGAGATGTTGATGATGCTGGTGAGTTCTGTGCTAATTGGGCTGGATCCGTGGTTATAGAGACAGTGGGAGCAGAGGTCAGTGGGTGCTCCAGAGTGGATGGATGACAAGATGGCCGTGGTGGTCTGAGTGGTGAGCGGAGTCCAAGTGGTGATCATTCTGCTGGTGTGTGCAGGTAGATCGAGGCGGTTGACGCTTCGTGCAGTGCGTTGGGAGTTAAAGTTGTTGTAGATGGTGGCAATTTTGCTGTGAAAGTAGTCGGAGAGGGTGTCGCAGAGTTCTTGTGGGGGGGTAAATTGTGTTCTCTGTAGCTGCCGGGTAGGTGAATTCGTTTAGTATTTGGAAGAGTTCTTTCATGTGTTTGGCCGCGTTGTCAATGAGGGCCGTGATGGCTGATCTCTTGGCTTCCTTGATGCACAAGTGGTAGTTGCTGAGGGCTGCTTTGTGAGCGGCTCTGTTGGAGGGGTTCCTTGTGGCGCACCGTTGTTTCTTGAGTCAGCAGCAGTTGTGCTTGGTGGTTCTGAGCTCTGGAGTATACCAGCTGGCTTGTTTCCAGGTTTTGTTGGTTTTTGCAGGTTTTATCGGGAGACTCTGTCTGTCTGTTTAAAGCCTTTAATTGTTGCTTGGCAGTGCCACAGATAAATGATTGCATATCTTGGTCTATTTGTGGTAGTATTTGCTTCAGGATGTTTAGGGGGAACTTGCTTAACAAGCAGTTGAAGCATGGTCTACCACCGTTTTTATAGCTTATGTCTGCACCTACAGTGATATTTGTAGATGTGACCACCTAGCATAATCTTGGGACATTTTCATGATCAGGAGGTTTTGTGTTCTCTTCGATCATATGATTGAGGCCTCTATTAATATGGATGCGTAATTACAAAGTCCCTGTTGTTTCCACTGAAACCAAGACCTCTCAAAGAATATTTGTAACAGTGTTAAACATAGGGAGGGCCATGTTCTTTCTCCATTTCACTTTGCAACCCAAGAATTCGAAAAATTATGAACGTTTTGGGAGGGCAGAGAGCCATTCAGTTTGTCAAGTGTAGGCAATGTCATCAGCATAGAGCATGGCCTTTACATCCTCTGCCGGTGTGTTGTTGCCACTGATTGTGTTTGATTGCCCTATGATTGCTGTTAATGATTCCAAGACCAATAGCAACAGAGGTGGGGTTAAAGGAAAGTCCTGTCTCTTACCTCTGTGGACCTTGAATATGGGAGAGAGATAACACCCACAATTTATTTGTGTGGTTGGGGTGTTACATAGCCAGTATACTTAGGCTATGTGTTCATCCCCAGCCCCTTCCTTCCCCAAGTTCGAAAGAGGCATCCCCACTCACCACTATCAAATACATTTTAAGCATCTAAGTAAAGGACGACAACATCCTCCAAAGAGTCTCTAGTGTGCCATAGCAGATGAGCCAGTTTTTCTAAGTTGTCTTATGATGATCTCCACAGGATGTATTCCACTTAAGACGTAAATAAAGCTATGTATTATCAGCTTAAGTGTGTGGGCAAGGATCTTTCTAAGGATCTTCATATCAGAAAACTATTTGTGTCTCTGACATATATGTCAAAGAATTATACAATACTGTCTTAGAAACTGAAGAGATGGACTATGAGCATAACATATAATCCTAATTTTGGACCAGATGTCATATATGTTCGCATGATCAAGATTACTTTATAAGAAATGTTGTAGGATATTGGGGCAACAAATAGCAAAAGGAAGAAAAGTGTTTGCCAAGGAGATGCACATTTTTGACATGTTTCTGCCACAAGTCAGGTTGTAGTGGAAGCCAGGCATATAAAAGGGTTAGGACTGGTCATAGCTGGTGAAGCTTGCATATTATTATGGCTAGTTGCTGAACATGGTAAATGCAACCATTTCCAATTATAAAGGGGTTAATTTGAGCTGGTGCTTGATTACTTGCTAAAATGCCAGGTAAAGAATAGGGCGTCTGCTTATCCAACAAGCAAATCTCCCTCCTTTATTTAAGGAATTGGAGCTACCCAACTGTTGCCATGTCCTTTGTTCACACACTTACGGTTATACTCTTTGGGATTCCCTATAAGTTGGTGCCTTTTATGTTTCAGACATTACCTCTAAATATTCCTACACATGCTCAACACTGCTGGTTTTTTAGCCTGCGTTCAGTGACCAAAGCAAGGAGCACATATACCAGTTTGAAATTTGCAAAGATGCCTTGCATTGTACTCTTGAATAATAAGCACAAGAATTTTGTGGCACCTAATAATATGGACAAAAAAAATCGAGGGAGAAAATATCGAGAGGTAAGCGCACAGAGGGAAGTATAGATTTACTATTCTTAACTCTACATCTATGTGTCTTGACGAGGAATATATAATCATTTTACATATATGTGAAGTTAGGCATAAAAATCCATACATTCTTCCATTTTTATATTTGATCTAGGCCTGGGTAAAGAGGTACACCCTCATAATTTGCATAATTTCAGGAATTTTGTGTAATGCTTACTACATGACAATCCCCAAAATATGGCAAACACAAGGAGATGATGATGGACGGAGCGCTAAAACTTTTCAAACACTCACTCCCAGTCACAGATCTGGGTTGAATCCATCATCGTTCTTTAGCTCACTTCGCCACCTCAGTTCGGACCCAGCTATATGCAAATCAGTCTTGATCCTGTGCCTCATGGGAACAGTCCAGCCCGAACTGCCAGGTCTTTCCTGAACCGGAAACAAGCATCCTGAGATCGGTTTCGGGGTAACACCCCTCATCAGCCAGGCTAGCTTGAATCCAGTGGCAAAGTGAGCAAGGGACCCACGTCTGGGCATACCCTGCCAACTTAGGGTGAACAAACCAAACAGAAGGAGATGTTGGACGGAGCACTGAAACTTTTCAAAGACTCACCCGCAGTCACAGATCTGGGTTGAATCCATCATCGTTCTTTAGCTCACTTTGCCACCTAAGTTCAGACCCAGCTATATACAAATCAGTCTTGACCCTGTGCCTCATGGGAACAGTCCAGCCCGAACTGCCAAGCCAGGTCTTCCCTGAACCGGAAACCAGCATCCTGGGACCGGTTTCGGGGTAACACCCCTCATCAGCAAGGCTAGCTTGAATCCAGTGGCAAAGTGAGAAAGGGACCCGTGTCTCTGTTATTCCTCTCTTGGGTTCTTATTTTATCACATTCAGGTATTGGACTATTACTTCTGTTGTATAAGAAAGGGGGATATGTAGTATCCTGTCCATGTTAATGTTATGCCATTTTCACCACCTGCTCAGCCAATGTGTTTGTGCTGTGTGCTGCATGGAATGTTGGAGTGATGATGCACTTCGGAATGTTGGGAGCCTGAGAGGTGAAGTGACAGTTGAGAATGGGCTGAGCAGCAGGCAGGCTGCTCCTGGTGGGGCTGCTCTTCTTTCTTTTAAAAAAAATATATTTTTATTAAACATAAGTGTGAAAGTACCACAAATTGCTCATCGGTTAATACTGACATTTGACATGCTTCCCAATACAGACTAATCCATTAGAAAAAACATTCAATCTATTACAACAAATTTTTATCTCGGCAAGTAACAACCACTCATGATTTAGTCACTTATGTCCGTTTCTGATTCGTCCGGAGGTGGTGCACAGATATTCCCTCTAAATTCGTTCTATTTTCCCCAAACTCTTTTCCACTTCTTCGGGCACCCCCTCTGTAGATATACTGCCCTTTCTGCCACCATTGCTCCATCCATATCCTTGCATCATTCCTGATGTGTGGGAGCCGTATGTGTTCCCCAGTATTTTGCAATATTGCGTTTTGCAAACATAAAGCCTACCGTCGCCCAGTCTTGTGCTGTATGGTTAAGATCCGTAGGCTCCCAGATATTAAGGATGGTGTTACCGTAACCCTGCTAACTTGGGAGATGGTATGCATGATTGATTCCCAGTACGGCACAATCTTTGGGCACTCCCACAGCGTATGAAGGAAAGTGCCGACCCCCCCCGCACTGTCTGAGACAGGAGGTATCAGAGGCCCCTCCCATCCTATGTATCATCAGCCTTGTGTAGTAGATTCGATGAAGTATTTTTAACTGCACTAGCTTCAGCTTGGAGGGTATTGCCACCTCCCGCAGAGATGCCAGCGCCTCCTGCCAGTCCGTCTCATCCAGTTCCCCTATATCAGTTTGCCATTTTTCTCGAAGGGGTTGTGTAGGGTCTGGCTGGTTGTTAATAATTTTTCGATAGGTAAAGGAAATGGCTTTTTTTTTCATGTATTCTGTGAGGAGCCTGTCTTCTAATGGGGAGGCCTCTGCAAGCACTGTACCCGAGGGGATGGCCGCCTTAAGCTCATGTTTGATCTAAGTGTAACGGAACAGTTCGGTAGGTGCCATCTCGTATTTGTCTTGAAGCTGGGGAAATGTGATGACGTCTCCCTTACACCAGAGATCTCCCACTCTTGAGATTCCTATTAGGTCCCATTGTTTGAAACCCTTACTGCTGCTAAGTCGACCCAGCCTTTGGGCCTCCCAGAGCGTAGTCATTTGTGTCATGTCACCATCCCAGCCTAGCTGTTTGTGGGCGGTGTACCATATATGTACTGTGTGTGCGGTGGGTCCCATTAAGGTGTGTTTCCGGGACTTATTATAGAGCGCCCTCATGATTCCTCCCTCTCCCAGAACATGTCTATCCATACAGAACGCGGGCTCCGTCTGAGGTGTGTGTAACCACTGATTAATCACGGTCAGTTGTGAGGCCCAATAGTATGTTTGTATATTGGGGAGGGCGATCCCACCATCGTACCATCCCCTACCAGTTTGTGCATGGATATACGGGCTAGTTTACCATCCCACAGGAGGTTACTTACTTCTGCCCTAATTGCCTTGAAATAGGAGGGGGGAACCGGGAACGGGGTGTTTTGCAGGGCGTATAGGAATCTAGGGAGCGCCATGACCTTAAAGAGAGCCGCCCTCCCCAACAGTGTCAGAGGTAGGGATTGCCAGTGTTTGGTATCTCTGCGAAGACTTTTGAGGGGTTCCATGAGGTTTTTCTCCATAAATTCCGTGGGGTGCGGCGTAATATGGAGTCCCAGGTATTTAAAACCCCCCTCTATGACTTGTATTGTACAGCCCTTCAGGAGCTTCGGTGGGGCACCACTCAATACGTACAGAAGAGAATTTGGTCCAATTAATGGTATAACCGGAGAACCTACCATATACCTCACATATATCCAGTAGTCGGGAAAGCGAGCGCCTGGGGGATGCCAAATATAGCAGGATATCATCCGCATAGAGGGAGATGCGGTCTTCCCAACCCACTGCCCAACGAAGCCCACACACGACCGGGTCTCCTCTGATCCAGGCCGCTAGCGGCTCAAGCACCAGAGCAAATAGAAGCAGCGATAAAGGGCAGCCTTGCCGTGTGCCACGTCCCAGAGGAAAGTCTGTCGAGATACGACCATTGGCTATAACGTGTGCTAAAGGTTTGGTGTATAAGAGCTGGACCCAGGCACAAAACTTGGGGCCGAAGCCCATATGCTTAAATACGGCAAAGAGAAAAGGCCATTCGACCATATCAAAGGCCATACGCGCATCTAGGGATAGAATAACGGCATCCTCTTGAATGGTGGGTATACAGGCCATTACGACATGTAGGCGTCTCAAATTGAGGGCAGTGTTTCGGCCGGGCATGAAACCGGATTGGTCTGGATGTACTAGTTTTGTGAGATGAGGTTGTAGTCTAGTGGCCAACGTTTTAGCAAGTATCTTGGCCTCTGCATTAAGCAGCGATATTGGCCGATAGGACGTACATTTGTGCGCCCGCTTACCCGGCTTATGTATAGCGACCACAGTTGCCAATCGCTGGTCCCTAGGGAGTTCACCTGCCTCTAGGCTAGCCTCGTACATGGTAAGCATATGTGGTGCAAGTTTGTCTGCCGCTTTTTTGTACAACTCAATAGGTATGCCATTTGGGCCCAGCGCCTTCCCGGACTGCATGTTACCTATGGCCGACGCCAGTTCTTCAGGTGTTAAATCTGCCTCTGGTGCCTGAGTGTCATCTACAGTGAGCTTGGGCATTTGTATATCCTTGAGGAATGCTAGCTCTTCCTCCGGCGTGGCTGTAGCCGCTAGAGTGTATACCTGTTTGTAGTGGAGGGCCAGTGTATTGGCTATCTGCTGGGGGTCTGTTATGAAGTCCCCGGTGGGCAATTGTAGTTGTGTCACCCAGCGACTAGCTCTTTCTCGCTTGTCAAGCCACGCCAGAAGTCTGCCCGCCTTGTCCCCCACCTCATATATTCTATGTTGGGTGGCTACGAGTTTGGCCCTTGTGTCTTCCCACATGTATTCACTATACTCTTGTCGTTTCAGATGCAAGTTGTGTGTATTAGCGTCATTGGGGTCTCCGGAATGCATGGTCTCGGCCAGCGTTACTTCTTGCTCGAGGGATTCTACCTGTTTCTGTTTTTCCTTTTTATGTCCTGTGATTAGTGAAATTGCTTGGCCCCGGAGTACTGTCTTGTATGCTTCCCACAGTGTCGTCGGAGAGGCCACTGAGCGTTCGTTTTCTTGGAAGTATTGTTGCGTGGTTTTTGTTATACCCTTCCAGATCCCAGGGTTCCTAAGGAAACCAGGGTGTATTGGGAATAATCGTTGTCGGCCTGGAATATGCGACATGCATTGGACAAAAACCGGGGAGTGATCAGATATACCTCTAGGTAAGTGCCGTACTCCGTCCAGTTTCCCGTACCCATCCGCAGAAGTCAGTATGTAGTCTATTCTCGAGAGACAGTTATGCGCTCCCGAGTGAAAGGTGTATTGCTGTTCCTGTGGAAATCGTGTGCCCCAAACGTCTATGAGACCAAGAGCGTCAAGGTATTCCGCGAACCGGGAGTGTGTGCTGCGTTGGGTTCTAGGGGGCTTACGGTCAAGGGTGTCATTTAGCGTTGTGTTGAAGTCGCCCCCAATTAAAAGTATACCCTGTGGAAGCGCAAGCAAGAAGGCACTGAGGGCCGGAAGCGCCACCGAGTGCAGAGCCGGCGGAATATATACTGAGACTATATTATATGCGTGTCCTTCCCATTGACAGGAAATGGCCGCAAATTGCCCCTGATCGTCGGTCCAAGCTCTCTCAATGATGATCGGGAATTGTTTCCGAACAAGGATGCCCACCCCTCGTGATCCAGAAGAGAATTCGGAATGCGCTACCATCCGGTAACCCCACCGATCCAGGGCCTTACATGCCGAACCTACTAAATGTGATTCCTGTATTAGGGCCACCGCTGGTGCCCGGCGCCTGATAAATTGCAAGACCAACCCCCTCTTTATTTTGTCCCCGAGGCCATTGACATTCCACGAAAGAATGTTGAGAGGCGGGCCATCAGTCGTGTGGGGCAGTAACGTTGTAGGTTCTGTAGTGGTTGCTGTCACAGCGTGTGCCATATAAAGGGTTCGGCGAAAACAAGTGAGCCGGATATTACGTCTGAAATGTTGCGTGGAAGCATTAAATTCGAAGCGTGAGCCTGTATGAAACCTGTGAAGCAAACCATACATAATGCATGTAACTTCTCCCAACTACCCACTACCCTCCCTGCCTCCCTGCATGGCGGACCTTGAACTACCCGCCACCCCAACTGCGCAGAGTGCTTATATCCCATACCCTAATACCTGTGTGGGGAGGAGAGTAGTCCAGTGACCCTCCCGGAGTATCCCAATTACCTATTACATAGTGTACTGACTATTCATCGTTAGCATGCTTTATAGAGTTATTATGCAGGCCGTTCCAGATACGTCTCATTGTACATTACGTTATCACTTATCATTGTCTATTGCGGCCTGCACGACTGCCGCCTGCATTGTTCAGTTTTGAGCTGGGGTCCCAAATTGAAGTAGAGTGGGTTGCCCATCAGCCTCTCGTCTCCCATGTTACGCCTTTGCGCGACATGTCAGCGCTTCACCATTCTCAGTCCGATGTCCAGTAGCCAACAGGGTCCCTTTATTCTTTGCCGCCCGCTGTAACCAATCCTTCTGTGGATCTTGTTTCGTTCAGCTCCGATGACGTAGCTCCCGGCGTGTGGTGATTTGATTTTCTGCCCAGTCTTCCGGAACCCGTGACTGGGCGCCAGCCCTCCAGCCATTCTTGCGCCTCCTCAGGCATCACAAAAAACCAGGTCTTTCCTTCAGCTTCCACTCTTAGTTTTGCCGGGAAGAGCATAGAGTACTTGAGTTCACGATTCCGCAGCTCTCTTTTTATTTCAAGAAAGCTGTGACGTTGTTTTGTTACAGCCGCCGTATAGTCTGGAAAGAAAGTCACAGTGCTTTGTTCGAGACGCAGTGGGGAGGCTATTCTTGATGTTTGGAGGATCGCATCACGGTCCCGGAAATTAAAAATTCGGGCCAGTATTGGCCTAGGAGGGGCCCCCGGTCTGGGTCTGCCACTCGGGACCCGGTGGGCCCTCTCCACCAAAAAGTAACTGGACAGGCCTCGTGGTTGTAAGTGGTTCTTGATGAGGTCTTTGATAAAAAGGTCCAGTGCTGGCCCCCCGTTCCTTCAGGCACTCCAATAATTCTGATATTGTTTCGGCGTGACCGGCCTTCTTGGTAATTGAGTTTGGCGGCCTTGAGCTTATTGTCTTCTTTGAGTTGACGTATTCAGTGCTTGAGATCCGTCGAGTCTTTAGAGAAGGTCACCGTCGTTGCTTCAACCTCCGTCACTCTTTTGCTCATTTTCTTAAAGTCAGCCCGGATTAGGGCGATCTCCAGGGAGACCAAACCTATACGAGAGTCTAAGGAGGTGTGAACGTTGTTAAGTGTGGTCAAGATGTCCTGTAATGTGACCTCTGTCGGTTCGGAAGTAGTAGGGCTCGCCACACGTGCAGCATTGCGGTCCAAGTGTTCCGGCTGATTTTTGGCGCCGGCGTATTTTTCCAGCTTCGTTTGGTGCATGCCCCGCTGGCCCCTTCCTCCCATTGCTGCAGTCTATCCCTGACTGTCGCGTAGCATTGTGGGGGGGGGGTAGGAGGAGGTAGTCACCGCTGCCTGACCGTGCAGTGGTAAGCCACACGCGGCCTTTCGGGTTTCCCACCTCCACCCACTTGTTTTGCCACTGCTGCTGGGGTAGATCAGGCCGGGGGGGTTGTAGTCGGGGCCACCCCGCTTCCAGGGTCTTTGCTTGGAGGCTTTGCGAAGAACACTGCAATGTCCAGGTGCAGCCAGATTTATCTTCGTGTTTGTTTGCCTCTGTTGCGTGTCAGTAATCAGTGCGCCATTAAAGCCCAGGAGCAAAGTAGGAGCCCAATTTGTTTTGAGGGGGTGAGGAGTTCACAGTCTGTGGAGCCTGCTACTAATGTCTAGGTGCCGGGAGGTCTTTATGGAAGTCAAGTGCTGTGGTTGGCAGTTGATGCTGGGGAAAGCCTTAGCGCTTTGCACCTCGTCGCCCCCAGGACCTTCGTTTTGTTTTTAGTTTTCTCCCCCTCAGGTAGCAGGCTTCGTGAGGGTCTGCACTCGCTGGATTGTGCGTGCTCTGCACCCCTTCAGCGGTATGAATGCTGCATTGGTCACTTCAGTGCGATTGGCTGGGCCCGGTCGGCACGGTGTGGCTCACCTCACGGGGGGGAAAGGACCCAGGGACGTCGCTTTAGGCCGCACTCGCAGTCGGGGAGATCATGCGGCCCCTGCCTCACGCACACAGCGGGTCGTCACTGACCTTTATTTCCGCCGATTCAGCACTGCCGCGGGCCTTCTCCGAGGCCGCTCCCCACAACGTGTCACAGCAGACAAAGCCAGGGCCTCAGTTAATTCAGGACACAGCGCGGCGGCGGAGCTCCTCGGGACTGCCCTCGTCTTCTATCGTGCGCAGATGGGTCTTCACCGCCGGCGGTCGTTGAAACTCGCCCCCGGGGAGGAAGGTGAGTGCTCTTGCTCCGCTGGGCTAAGGCCGCACTTGAGGCCTCGGCTGCTGGATAGGAGGTAGGCCCCGTCTTTATAGCTCGACGTAGGGGCGCCGGATCTTGCCATTCAGGAGCTGCAAAGGCCGCGTCTGCTGGCCCGCCACTTCCGACGCGTTACCCTCTACTTTACAGGCGGGTGCGCCAGCGGATTAATGGAGGGATCGGGCGGGTCACGGAGCCTCTCTAGGCAGCGGCCATTTCCTCAGGCTGCTAGCCACGCCCCCCGGGGCTGCTCTTCTGAACCTGTAACCTACTACAGTAAAACATATTGAACTACATCCTACCTGTGTGGACCTCATTACTACAAAGTTATGTCACTTTCACACACCTCTAATTTTGTACCCGATATTTTGTCCCCGATATTAGTATCCCATGATATCTTGGACTCGTTTTTCAGGAGATACTAAGATCACTAGCAATACTATGTGCAGCATTATTTAATTTAAGGAGACCCTTGGATTTTCCTTTGTGGGCATATAGTGGCAAGGTTACACATTCATGTAATAGCACATTGGACTAGGGCCAGCCCTGCCCTCTGCACTATTTAAGTTTCAGAGACATGGTTGTATGAAGAGATTGATGGGAATGTGGGAGGATAGGAAATGTTGCTACTACTCAAAGCTTGATTGAATGACTTTTATTTGAATACCCTTGGAATGAAGATTCAAATTCATTATCCATCGCAATATGCATAACTCGTAATTAATTTTAGCCCTATCATCTGTTAGCTGCCTCCTAGCTCCTAGCATTTTCATATATGCCTCGAGCCCCTCTCTGAACTTAACAATAGTAACCTATTGGCACATAAACGTGATTTGAACATTGCTTAAATAAGAAAGCATGTCCTGTAATACAATAACCTGGTACTATAGTGCTCTGAAGTGACTGGGAGGCGCTATGTCAGAACATTCAAATTTGACAAATACAAAAATAGATATATAAATAATAAATAAACAAATAAATAAAAAGATTGTTTAAAACTTGAGCCAAAATGGAGCCTGATTCAGTTTCTGATTGAGGATTTGATGGTCGCATTGTGTTTGTCTCACTAATATTAACTGATGAGGTTTCCAATTCATTTGACAGACTGCGTTATCGTGTTCCTGTGTGAGTAGACAACCAGACAAGCTAGTGAAAACAAGATTATTTTTCTTTGTTTCATTTTTATGTCATCTGGTTGAACATTTTGTACTGCAAATGGATAGACTTTACAATGCAGAACATTGTTTCGATATCCTTACCATACAAGAACGCTCATATTTAAAGGGCAGTGTGCTGACTGTCTGCTTCAAATGTAACAGATTCAGCACAACTGAGACAAAAAGAATATATTAATCCGTCAGTTTAACTGTATTGATCAATCTTTATAACGCTTCTTGTCTGTTCCTTTGCAACGGACCTATAAAGCTTTTTTTCTGTTCGCTTGGCTGAGCATTATTTTCTTAAAATGTTCAGCAGTACAAAAAATGGCATTGTTAGCATGAAACAAAACACCTGTGATGGAGATTCAGCAGTATAGAATAAAAAGCAAATCCGCAGTTAAAAGCTCCTTCCTTGCATCCAGGTTATCTATGATTTTTAGAACTTTTCCTAAATTTGCTAGTTTTATCCGGGTCAAATTAGCAAGGTGTGTAATTGGGACAGGAACTAAAAATGTACAATGAGTAGCAGTTGTCTGTGCAACACAAAGGGCACTAAGGTTTAGAAGAACTTATGTAATAACATTTCTGCCAAGCAACAGGGTAGTGACAGACTTCCCATGATGGATGTCTACCTAGTGCTGAGTTTGGTGGAAGGTGGATATATCAATACCATCCTCTAGACCAGTGATACTCAAAGTACGGCCCGGGGAGCACATGCGGCCCTCCTGACCTTCACATGCAGCCCCCAGTAGAACGACCGCACTGGGCGGCTGAGAGCACTAGCAATTCATACACACCTAATTAAACCTGCAAGCATTTATTTACAATAACTGAAATAAAAGAAAAGAAGCAAATAAGGTGTCCTTCACCATTTAACTTTAGGAACACATTTATTTTTAAGACATCTTTCAACAAAAGTGTAAAAATAAAATCTCTTCAAAATTAAAAAAAAGTGTATTTTATTAACGTGTTTCACCTTAGTACATCAGATTATATCAGTGCTTTGAGATTTTTAAAAGTGACAGTTTTCAAAATGAACATAGAAACAGCCATGCCTCCTCCCAACGTGGCAACAATGCCAACACTGAACTAAGAGGGAAGTCAGTTATCACGAGGAACTCTCTGGGTGGTCTGGGTTGTTATTATAGATGGAGAACATTATAGTTTAATTACTCAAACACACAAGATATTTTATACAGTGTATGTCTTGACACATGTATTTCAAGGTTCCCTTGGATGTAAAAATGAAGAAATAGAAGGCAAAGTGAAATTAGACAATTGCTTAGGATCACACAATTCGGTCAAGTGGGGAAGCCATGATTAATCCCAGATTTTATTGTTTCACATTGAGCAATTCTATTTCATCCCAATCCAACAATGAAGCACTTCCTTGTTACACTTGACTC
The DNA here is from genome assembly GCA_963921515.1 of Calotriton arnoldi. Classification (NCBI taxonomy): domain Eukaryota; kingdom Metazoa; phylum Chordata; class Amphibia; order Caudata; family Salamandridae; genus Calotriton; species Calotriton arnoldi. Next base: position 76,208 of record CAWUFW010016337.1, read on the forward strand.
TCCCAAGGCAGTGATAGCAAGCAGAGAAGGTTTACCCCAGTGTGCTATAAAGGGATTGCGAGTTGAATACAGCATAACAAAAAGCCTCACTGCCATTGTGCTGGCATTAACGCGGCCCTCAGGCACACCACAGGCCCTACTTTGTGGCGCCTGGGAAAATGTTTGTGAGTACCCATGCTCTAGACAAAGAGGAGGGAACTCACACAAATGTGTGGCTGTTCAGCTGTCTAAACTAGAGTGACGGATCTACCGCCATGTATGGTGGTGTTGCAAATGGTGGGAGCCATTCACAAATAGCTAAGATAGTGTCTTTCTCCACTGGGTAATGCCAGCATGTTAGGAAGAGAATATAGCATGTTACTACACATGCTTTAACATCGCGTTCTACTACAATGCGGTCGTTACAACGACCGCTTTGTTAGAACGCGATACCTTTACATCGCAAGTCATAAGATCGACTTGCTGTAGGGGGCGCGCTGGACTTAGGGATAGTATAATTTACTATTCCAACTCCAGCATGCACAACAGTAGGGAAGGTGTTGGAATAGTAAATTATACTATTCCTTAGGTTAGAGCGCCCCCTACAGCACGTCGATCTAATGACTTGCGATGTAAAGGCATCGTGTTCTAACAACGCGGTCGTTGTAACGACCGCGTTGTAATAGAACGCGATGTGATGACAGCGTTGTAAACGATGTTTCCCTAGGAAGACTGTGGAGACAAAAATACTTATTACACAGAAAATATAAATTTCGAGTGCTTACATTTGCTGGTGTAGGGCATTAGCATAATTTCAATCAGATCCCTCATCACCCTAAACGCAATTCCTTCCATGGATGATGCAGACTCTTTTATGGAAAAACTACTGCCATCTGGCCAAAGAATGGTAAATGTAGCGAATTTCCCTTGGTAGAATAGGAGCAGTTTTCACAATGGCAGATAGAAAATCTGCCTCCTTAATTGTGAATCAGGACCGAAAGCTACGTGGTGTACTGATAAAAAAGCCTCTCTATATCAAATTACCAACATGTACAACACAACAGCAAACTCACGGACACTCCTCCATCATTAAATAAAAGTTGCAGATGGCACTGCACAAACGGCTGTTTTAAGGTTTTGTCATGCTAGGAGGATAACATTGAGAACACACACAGTAAACAGTAAAAACAGTGGGGCAGATTTACAAGCACTTTGCGCCACTTTTGCGTCACTTTTAACATGGGAAAAGTGACGCAAAAGTGGCGCAAGGGGCTTGTAAATCTGCCCCAGTATGTTTATTTGCACAACTAATTATATTCATTGCAATAACCACATTGGCACGCACAGAACAGATAAAACAAAAATGCAATAAAGACAAGGTGAAATAACCACTATGTGTTATTTACAGTGGCTCCACTAAAAAACTGTCAGGAGTTTCCTCGGGAGGCAGAACTAAAATGCCCATTGCGCAATCCTACTATATCTGTAACGACCCAAAGGGTATAAAAATGAAGCCACGAATAGAAGAGATGTCTTCTAAGAGAGTGCAGGTTAGAGATAGGCTAAAATGTATCGGGCAAGTCAAGAAACAGCTAAATAAAAACAAGACTACAAAAATTCATACTCAGGCTGTATTAGGGACAAAAATTTGAAGGTGCATCACTGTCAACCTGGACGGAGACCAAACAGTAAAAATGCGCTAAAAACTCTTGTTCAAATTCATCAGATGATTCCTGTTAGATCTGTCAGTCTTAGTGTGGTTTTCCCCCAAACTTTTTGACTTCCCCCTCCATTTTTGCTGCTCTCGTATTTGCTGGCGTAGGACTCTGTACACTTTACCACTGCTCACCAGTGCTAAAGTCCATGTGCTCTCTCCTCATAACATGGTAACCTTGGCTCATGTGAAATGGGCATATTTAATTTATTTATAAATCCCTAGTAAAGTGGTGCTACATGTACCCAGGGCCTGTAAATTAAATGCTACAAGTGAGCCTGCAGCACTTATTGTGTAACCCACTTAAGTAGCCATTTAAACATCTCAGGCCTGCCATTAAATAAATGAATTTGGGGATTTCTAGAGCATACACCTACTCCAAGGAGTGTCCCAGAGCCAGTTTAGAAAGTTAGAGAATGCCAAGGGACAGAATTAAAGAGTGAAAAGCCAAATTTTAAGTTGCTTTCTGAAAGACCGTTCATTGTCCATTTGGCTTGCTGTTCCAAGCTTGTGGGCCCAAGAGGTAGACGGATCTGCTTCCGGTTTTTGATTGTTTGACCCTTGTAAGTTTGGCAAAATGGCTGAGGAAAGAGCGCATAGTTCTTAGAGGAGAGTAGAATTGAATCCTGGAAGATAGATATACCAGTCCAGACTGGTGCAAAGCCCTGTGCATAAGAGTCAGGATCTAAAACTGGATCCTCTTTTTAACAGTAAGCTAGTGTAGGTTCTTCAGATGAGATGAAATCGAGGCTCGCCTGGGTAATTAAAGAGCCAGATGGACTGTTGCATTCTGAACCATTTGTAATTTCCTCAGCAGATATTGTGGCAGTCCAGCATAAAGAACATTAGCATAGTCCAATTTGGACACCACAGGGCCAGAAGAACAGTGATCCTTACAGGGAGGGAGAGAATTTACAGGAATTTTTGGGCCGTCCGCAACAGGCCTAAGCATGTGCCAACCACCATGTAAATTTGACTGTGTAGCATCAGCTGTCTGTCAGTCTTCACACAGAGGTATTTTATAATACTTCTGCCTCTGCGTTAGGTGGAGGAGCCTCATCTGGCCAGTGGGCTTGTCGGTTAAAAATAACATTGTGCACAAAGGCCGAGACTCTCAGTTTAATCAGTGTTGCATTTGAGCTGATTAAAATCCATCCACTGAAAGACTGCCGATAAGTAGGGTTTGATGGCATCATGGTCGATTGGCTCATCCTTCTTAAAAGAGAAGAGTAACTGAGAGTCATTGGCATGGGAGACTATCTTGGCCCTGAAAGACTCAACTAGCTTTGCCAAAGGAGTCTTGTAAAAGTTAAAGATAGTTGGGCTGAGAGCCAAGCCCTGGGGCACTCCCGCCAAGACACTACTCTTACTAGATGAGAAAAGGTGGCAGCCGGACCTCTTTGGAGCTATCCTTGAGGAAGGATCCAAGCCACTTTAGCGCCATGCCCCTGATAATAATAATACGGCCATTTATAGAGCGCAAAACAGCTACCTCCCAAAGGAGGTGTTCCGGCGCTATAGCAACAAGTGACAGCAGCATAAAAGGTCAGACATCAGCCATTCCACGGAATTAATCCAGGTTAAAAAGCCATGTCTTAACTGCCTTCCTGAATAGGCATTCTGAATCAATTTGCCGCATGGCAGGCGGCAGGGAATTCCAAAGTTTAGCCACTCTTGCCACAAAAGATCTGCCGCCCCAGCGCTCTTTCCTAAGTCGTGGGGTATCCAGCAGATTCTGATTGTTGGACCGCAATAGGCGAGTTTGTTTGTAGGCAGATAGTCGTTGTTTCAAATATCTGGGACAAAGACCATGGAACGACCGAAAAGCCAAAGTTAGGACCTTAAATTTAATTCTGTTGGCCACCGGTAGCCAGTGAAGTTCCTTAATATGTGGAGAGATATGCTGTCGCATGGGTACGCGTCTAATCAATCGTGCTGCCGCGTTTTAAACCAATTGCAGTCTCTTCACCATGTAGGCAGGTAGGCCCAAGTAGAGGCCATTCGCATAGTCCAGCCTGGACGTCACAGTTGCATGAACTACTATGCCTATATCATGAAGATGAGAAAGCAGTCTAAAGTTTGGTACCATATCAAAAGCAGCAGAGAGGTCTAACAAGACCAAAACTGCTTTACCGCCAGCATCTAAAATATATTTCATCTCTTCAGACACTTCCAGGAGTGCGGTTTCAGTGCTACATTTAGGTCTGAGCCCTGACTGGCTGGGTGAAGGAGCTTATTGGACTCTAGGTAGTTGGAAGGCTTCCGATTCGCAAACTTCTACAGAATTTTGGATGCCATTGGCAACAAGGAGATGGGTCTGTCATTACTTGGAATTTTGGGGTCTGCATTGTTTTTTTTAAAGAGGCGGAATCCTTGCCTGTTTCCAGGTGAAGGTCACAATCCCAGACACCAAAGATCTGTTAAGAAGGGGGTTCGATACCAGATTAATGGCATCAAATTCCTTTGCTAAGACAGCTGGGGGGCAGGGGTCAGAGGGAGAGCCTGATCCAAGATTAAGAATGACAAGTCTCGAATCCTCTATCAAATTGGAACAAAGGAGGAGAGTATGCAGTTGATGGAATTAGAGGAGGGAGAGCAGATGTCTGGTAGATTCATTGTGTTTAAGCTACTTTGAATATCTGCAATTCATTTCTTAAAGGAGAGCACTAGTTGTGCGCACAACTCGGCCAAGGGATCTATGCTGTGATGACATGCAGCAGGATCAAGGAACTTTTTACAATCTTGAATATCTCAGTTGACTGGTTATCTGCCTTCTCAATCTTTCCCTCATACAAAATCTTCTTTGTAGAATTAATTAGGTTAGTGTAGATTTTGAGTGCTATGTTGTATTTCATTTTATCTTCAACCTCAAATGCCTCGGCCAGGTTCTTTTGGCCTTCTTGCAGATTTTTTTTGCCTGCTTAAGGGGTTCATTATACCAAGGACAGGAAGGTTTTACCCTGCCTGACGTGCATCTAGGGAGGGGGGCTAGCTGTTCCACCAAGGAGCAAACCCAGTTGTCAAAGACCTGAATGTCTGAATCAAGTGGGCCGGACAAGGTTGGTGCTGTGTTTTCAAATGCTGTTAACAGACCGGCGTGAGAAATCCTGGAGAAGAGACGAAGTTTATCAATGAAAGCGGAGGTTTTCTGAATTCCATATGAAATTACATCCCCACCAAAGTGGATAAGATAATGATCAGTTCATGGGAAAGGTTTGGACAAGCTTAGATTTTTATTGGAAAAAATCAGGTCACTAGTGTGTCCCCCGGTGTGCGTGGGGTAAATGACTGATTGAAAGAAACCAAGAGGGGCTATGATATTGATAAGTCTCATTGAGGGAGATAATAAAAGGACCAGCTGGGCCTGGGGGATGATAAATCAAAAGGCCCCCGAGTGACTGTTGGGGATTAAGAGTTAGGCAAAAGCCTAGGGCTTCCGCCTCTACTAGGTCATCGACTAAAAAGTTGTGCATATGTGTCCTTAAAGATTATGGCTATGCCTCCACCTCTGCCAGAGATACAAATTTAAAATAAGCAGTAGTTGCAGCATGAGTGTGCAGTTTTTAAACTGTCATTTCGACCTGGCAAAATAAACCTTTTGCAAGGCCAAACCTTCTTTTTTAATACATATAAGTCACCCCTAGGGTAGGCTCAGTGTATTTAAAAAGTAGGAAATATACTTTTAAGTTTTATATGTCCTGGTAGTGAAAATCTCTTAAATTAATTTTTCACTGCTTCAAGGCCTACCTCTCCCAAAGGATAACATTGGAGTTACCTTATTACATTTAATAATCTCTAATTTCCAAATGTCACCAGACATGTTTGCTGTCTTTGGAATTGTAATGAAAAATCCTCTCTTATGGTAGAGTAAGATTTTAAATTACAATATTGAAAATGTCACTTTTAGAAAGCTGGTATTTTGCTGCCTTAGCCATTTAGTGCCTGTAGCCTATCTCTGGGTCACATTACGGGGTGTAGCTGACAGTTAGGCTTTGCGTATTCCTCCTAGACAGCCACACAAAATAGGGAGCCTAAGGGTGTCTGGATGGGCTATCACTGGCAGAATGGGAGGGTGGAGCTGAGCACAGCCCTACTTACACTTGAATAGGCTGTGTACTGCCTCCACACAAAGGGCTGCATACCCCCTGTAGTTAGTCTAGGACCTGAGAACGCGCTATACGCTGCACCGGTTCACCTACCATGTTAGACATGCGGAAAGATTTAAAAATGCATTACACGCCATAACCGAGTCATATTCTCGGACAGAACAAAGGTATTTTTAATGACAAACAACACAATCACACCGAAAAGGGCTAAGCCCCTGATGAAGGGCGCAGCCCGAAATGCATTGGGCATGTTTCTTTGAGTTATAAAGAACTACAAAGGGAAAAAGTTGAAAATGGACACTTAAGGTTTAAATGAACCAGATAACAGAAAGAAAAGAAAACACAAGAAAATAAAAGAAATTTCTTTGATTCACATTTGGACTACATTTTGAATTATTTAAATTTTTTGAATTATAGTGCAGTTTGGGGACACTCCCCACGTGTTGGGGATATTGCATTTTTTGGTTTACTAGTACCTCATACTTAGGAGGACTAGCCAATCTGCACCATCAAAGGGAGTACCTAATTACAATACCTACACGTGAGCGCGTGAGCCTTACTATTGTTTGGACTTATTATACCAGGACAGGGAAGGCAGGATGCCGGGGACTTCAAAAGGAAATCTCTAGAAGCTTTCCCCTACTTCAAAGGTACAACTGGGTATACATACTGGACCTCAGACACCAACTCTTTAGTACACTTTTGAACCTGAGAATACCATGCCAGGAAGAAGGACTGCTGTGCTGATGAAGGACTGCCACTCTGCTGGACTGCTGCTCTGCTGGACCAAAGCCTTGCTGGACTGCTGCCTTGCTGTGCTGACCTGCTGGCCTGCAGCCCTCCTGCCTGGGTGAGAAGGACTGGACCTGCATCTGTTGAATCCAGGACCCCAGAGTAACTCCAAGGGAGAGTTGGCTGGCCTCCTGACTAGAGCCTCATGGACAGAAGGCTCCAACAACCTTGAACCCACTACCTGGATCCTACCATCTGTGAGTCTACCCTGCCAAGTGGTGCCACCCCAGTCCAGGACCATTTGAAGTGGGCCGAAGGTACGCTGCCAGCCTCTGTGGATCCAGCAGAACCAATGAATCTCCTCTGCTACGTGGCGCAACCCCGATCAGAACGGACGCATCGCTGCTGCTGCGTGGATTGGACCTGTCACAAAGACCCGTATCACCTCCATAGCCTCTTTGGAACTGCTGCTATGCAAATGCATCCTCAGTGCTGGCCCTTGCCTCCCTCATCGACGACAGTCTCAACAATGATGCTGGACTCCGCATCGCAACCTCGCAGCTCCTTGGAACCGATGCATCGCTCCGACTGAGCAATGCACGCTCGATGACGGACTTTGCATCACAAGCCCTTGTCGAAAGGATCCTTGGCAAAATTGCAGGATGTCCCATCACCGCTTTGCTGCACCTTGAAACCGATGCATCGCTTTGGTTGCGCAACACATCTTTAACTAACTTGGATCCTCGAAACTCTCCTCAAACCGGGATTGAAGGTACTTTGTTCAGCGGGCCTAACTGGGTCACTGTAACCGGCCTGCACTCCATTGTGGTCGACGTGAACTTGTGACTTTGTCCCAGTCCAGTGGGACCAGGTATCCCCAGTTGACGAATTCTGGCGCTATTTTCACTTAAATTTGTAAAATTGCATATGTCGTTTTGGTCTTATTGTGCCATGCCAGTACATTAGGGACGGTGGGAAATTTGGTGATAGCTATTGCACTGTTCTTATCAAGACAAGAGGCAAGTTTGATTGGAAAGGCAAAATATGACAGTGTAGGCATTAGTTTACTGTTGCTGACTTTCCTTAAGGCACTTACGTCTTGTATCATAACAAATTCTTGTACAGCCTTTGAAAGACTCCTGTTAGGGCTAGTAATGATCTTTTTAAAGCTTAAGATGAGTTAATTTCGTCCTCCTTCATCCACCTAGATACCCAAGGCAAAAATCGCCTTTGAAAGGGCTGATAGAAAACCCAATGTCTGCAATTTAGACCACAGCCTACCTCTTACAACGCTGTCAGGTGCGGTGGTAAAATCAATAAAGGCTGCGTATAACAGTTTCCCCTCTATTGGCATGGTTTCCTCGATCAATGTTGTAAGACAAAAGAGGTTATCATTCCATCAATACTGCAGCCTTTTTGAAAAACGGTCTGATAGTAAGGAATTTATTGATTTTCAGGAGACCATTTTTCCAGCTCTTGTTTAAGAATTAGAGAAAAACATTTCTCATCTACATTAAAAAGTGCAATGAGTCTACAATTCTCTGGCAGAATACGATTTCCCTTTTTGTGAATCAGTACCCATTTTGTCCCTTCTCAACTGTCTGGGATGCTGTTTCCAGAGAACCAGCTTTTGTACCCACTTAACAGGGGTATTATTGAAAATGGAAGCCAGTAGCCCATTCGAGCCTGGTGCTCCACTCCTTCTTTTGAACTGATCGTTTTTTTCAACTTTCTTTCTATTTAAAAGTATTGCTCTGTCCCGAGCCCCGCTCTGTTAGTAGTTGGAGATTACTCTTGCCATTGTGAACAAAGAGTTTTTCAATGTCCTTAGAACAACCTGCCGCCTAGATTTTTCTTAAGGTTGGATGTGATTTACAGGCTAAAGCCTCATTTATGATCCGCCAAAACTTGTGGGGCTCCTTAGACTTAATAGCAATGTGTATCTTGACCCACTTTCTTTCATCGTCATACCTTTTCTTCTCCTACAGTTTCTTTCTGTACCCGGATCAGGGCCCCTCGAATTATGAAATTGTGTCGCTGCAGTGTTTTTCGCATAGTTATAGATTTGCCGCATTTATCACATAATCCATCATCTGCTGTATCATCTGGAGATTTAAAAAAAAAAAAAAAAAATTACAAAATTTACTAAAAACGCAGCAACACGTATTGCCAAGCAGTGAAAGGCCTATTGCAAAGGTTGACTGGCCACCTTTCTGTTGCTTAGTGCTTTATTTGGGTGTTAAAATTGTACTAATGAAGTGTAACCAATGGCCAGACAGTATTAACAAATATAAAAATGACAAAATAATAAAGTAATATTATCACAAAATGTGCCGCATTAAACTGCATAATTTGCTATTTCTTGCTGCATAATTTACTAAACTGTGCCATATATTTTGGTCCTCCTATGTCACATAATTCCAGTGGCCCTGATCTGGTTCTAAATTTCTAAATGGTTGCTTGTTTGGTATAAAAGTTCTCGGTTGTGTTACAGTGGATTTTTAGTGACTTATTTAGTTGCGTTTAAAATTGCCTGATTTCTTTTGCAGAAGCCTGGTTAGCACCCTGCCTGACCTGTAGAGGAGATTGAATGGCGGCGCCCTTCCCAGCCGCTTTCAGGGTGGATATCAGCATCAGCCATCTCTCAGCTGGCCAATCTTCTGATTGATCCCGTGATGTGAGGAAATCCACATTTTCCATGAGTCAATTGTCGTCCTGACTGGTGTTATGAATCTGCCACTTGATCTTTTTGATATCTACAAGCTTATCTTGTGCTCCAATAAGGACAAGAGTTTTAGGATGGGTTACTGGAATATTCACGACACACTCCAGCCAAGCTTGATCACTGACGAGGCTAGACAGCACTTTAAAATCTCAGAATTTATGAAAGTGTTGCATCGAAACCCATATTTAATCTAAAATAGCAAGTCTAAATGGGGAAACATGGGACCACACACGCACAGTCTTGTCATCAATGATGTCATTTCAGATGTTGCAGTCATGTCATCAATGATGTCATAGAGCATGTCACGAGTGATGAGATAAGTGGGGTCATTAGCAGGGCATGGCCAGGGTGCAAGTTACAGTTACCTTGGGGCAAGAGTTATAGCTACTTGTGATAACTATAACTGATAAATTTCAGAGGATTTGTTTGTTTAAAATCGTATGTTTTAACTGACATTTTCACCCAACTATAATGTCCCCTAAACGTTTGTTTCTTTCAGTAAATTTCTAATGTTTTTATTACCATAAGAAATGTCAACTTCACGAAGCACTGGGTTTGTCGCAGTGCCTGACCTGTGGCCAGGACCTAGGTCCAACTGCTCACGAGGAGCCAACTCCATGCTGCACATCAAGTGCTGTTGGCCCCAGGCCAGGCCCTGCATCCAACCCCCCAGTATGCACAAGCCATGCACAGCAGAGGGTTGATCGTAGGGCCTGGCACCCAAACTCCTGTGGACACACATGGCTGAATATAAGTGTCATTTTAAGTAAGGAAGAGCTACTGATTATGTCAAAGGGTGAGAACACCAAAATATAAAAAGTGGGCCTTCTGGTTTTGTGAAGGGATCATAATATCAACATATATAAAGCACATGTATTGTCTTTGTCAGAAAATGACCAGTAATTATAATGAAATGTATACTTCATGAATTCTCACAGCTCAATGTTTAATAAAAGTGACTGCCATCAAAAACATGAATAAAACTTTGAGTTTTTTCAAACATTTTTCAATCTATAAAGTGCAGTCATAGAACTAACCACAAGGGGAGTGATTTAAAAAACATGCTAAGCTCTCCTGGGGTAATGGATTTAATGACCTTGGACATTTACTGTTTTTTTTAGATGTTGCTAGGGTGCTGCTGCAATGCCTGCCACCCCTCCAACATTAAAAAATGTTTTGTGGGGCCCCTGCCTCTTCTAGGGGCACCCTAAACTTGAAAATTATGTGGCACTCCTTGCTAGGAGCAGTGAATAATAAATGAGTGGCTCCTGCCTCTCATTTATTATTCATTTTTTTCTTTTATTTATATTTTGGGTGTCCTGGTACCCACCCGAGACGTTGAGTTGCATATGTTTTCTTGGTTGCGGAGGTCCAGCGGCCCAACCGGCTCTCCTGCCAGCACCCTTCCTGGGTGCCAGTGGAAGCCTGCAATCCATTTTTTATTGTAATAATATTGGGGAGGGATGCATGTGGCCCCTCTCCTTGAGCCTCTACAGGCCCCGGGGACCCTCATCCTCTGGGGTCCTATCAATTTTTATGGAGAGGAGGATGAGCAGCGCCTCTCCCAGAGCCTTTACAGGCCCTGGCAAACCCATCCCCAGGGTCTGTAGTCTTTTTTAAAGGGGAGGGGGTACACTGTCCCATCCCCAAGCATTTACAGGCCCCGGGATCCCAAAACCCCAGGGCATAATGTGGGTGCCCCAGTGCCTATCCAGGAAAACCCACAACAAACAATGTCTCAAATCACAAAAGCACACTTTCTGGATCAAGATCTTGCTTCCTGCCAAATTTGATGTTATTCTGTTCTGATGTTTTTGCTGTAGCGTGTTCCAACAATCCCTATGGAATTTGAGTGGGGATTTAGCATTTTGGGACACCCCTTTTTCCCAATCACTGCTTGATAGATCACCCCGAAACCTTCCAGGAAGGAGCTGAGTAAAATGTAACATATTTCTGGAAAGTTTTATGAAACTTTGTCAAATGCTGGCAAAGGTATTAGCATACTAAGAAAAACATTTTCTGTGGAAAGACCATCATAACTATAACTAATCCTTGGTGACTGCCACTGGGTTTTAAATATATATATTGGGAGGGGGCTATGTGGCTCCCCTCCCAAGCCCTCCAGAGGCCCCAAGGCTGAAAACAATGTGTATGGGGTGGGTGGACACGTGACCACTTCCTAAGTCATCAGATGCCACAGGGAACCCCCCCCCCCGGGCCATACATATTTTGTTGAGTGACACACGGCCTCCCTCCATGAGCCATTTCATGCTGAGCGAAGCCCACTCCCAGGTAAGGGTGGGCGTAGTTCGCGAAGTAATGCTTCGCGAAGCTACGCAAAGTGCAGTTCGCGCTACGCAAGCTTCGCGAAGCACTACGCGAACTGCGTAGCGCACTGTTCGCAATGATTGCACAGTGCCGGATGCTTGTCCGCACTGTGCAATCATTGAAAACGGCAACTTGCACAGTGCGAGTTGTCTGTACTGCCGCTCGAGTAGATTTTTACTCGAGCGGCAGCTTTCTCAACGCGGACTGGTAGTTTCTCATCGCGAGCGGTCGCAAGCATACGCGACCACTCGCAATGAGAAACCTGACCTCCCCGCGTTGAGAATCTCGCCGGGAGGTTTATTTTCCACGCTCGCGATCGGCAACTTGATGTTGCTGATCGCGAACGAGGAAAAAGTCTCGCCGGGATGTCATTTTGCTTGATCGCGGTCGCCAACTTGACGTTGAGGACCGCGAGCAAGCAAAAAATGACCGCGGCACTACGCTACGCTACGCTACGCGTGTTCGCACTGTGCTACGTGCAATTCGCGTTGTGCGAAGTAGCGCAAACTTCGCAAACTACGCGAGCGTAGCGTAGCACTTCGCCCAGGGTTACTCCCAGGCCAAAAATGTTTGAAATGGGGTGTGTGTCCACCCCAGAGGGCCAAACATATTATATATGGGGAGGAGGGACACATGGCCTCCTCCCTGAGCTAATCAGAGGCCACGGGGAGCCTACACTAGGGGTGAAATCATTAAACAAAGGGACAGGGCTGTGCGGCTCCCCTCTCTGAGCCTCTAAAGGTCCCAGGGAGCCCACCTCTGGGGCCAATTAATTTAAGAGGGCGGCCACTGGCCCCCCTCCCTGAGCCATTAATAGTCCCATCACCTGGAGCCGTGCGCAGATGCTATGTCCCAGGGGGCTGACCCCCGGGACAAAGCTTTTCCCCTGCACAGCTTGGTGAGAGCATTTTCAAAACTCCTCCCAAGCGATAGCAAACACCAAGTCCGCTCCCAGGGGGGCAGGAGATTCAAAAATGCTCGCAGCCCATTGGAAGTGGATTTTTGATCTGATCGGGTAGGGAAACAGATCAAAATGTTACTCCTACCTGCAGGAAGCAGCATTAGTAGCTGCTCCCTGTGGGCTAGAGCAATGCCAGCATCTGGTGTATGCAGGGAGCCAGCTGTGGGCGCAGTGAGCTTTGGGACTCCCTGTGGCTTCCAGCGTCACTACGGTGGGTGCCCTGGGTGGGCACCAGGGCACCCAATGTTAAGTTGGAGGCCCCAGGGATGTCATCAGTGATGTCATCAATGATGTCATATGAGATGTCATCAGTGTGTCATAAATGATATCATAGAGAATGTCATCAATGATATCATATGTGAAATTATAAGCAGTGCATGGCAGGGGCGCAAGTTATAGTTAGTCCTGCTGACTATAACTGGTGAATTTCTGTGTTTTTTTATGTAAAACAAAAATGTTAACTATAACGTTACTTTAACCTTTGTTTTTTTCCAGCAAATTTCCAAGGGTTTTCTTTTTTAAACAAAAACAGATCTTTTTATCACACCTAACTATAACATTATTTTAATCTTTGTTTTTTTCAGTGAATATATATATATATATATATATATATATATATATGCAAAAAAGAAGCAGAGAACTCTGGGTAGCTCTCAAGTTTAGGTGGAAAGCAGCTCCTGTATAGAGCACTCTCAACACCAGCGACACTCTAGATCTGCTCACCTCAAATGTCTGCTTTTCTATCAAAGTCTTTAAGCATAGGATTAGCACAGTGCCATCCACGCCGAGATAGAAAGGGACAAAGGGGCATATTAGCAACGTGATTATCGCCGCTTTAGCTGGACTTTTTCCCACTAAAGCGGCGATAATTCAATCGCCCTATTAGCAAGCTGTCGCTAACTGCTGTTAGCGACAGCTTCTAGGCGATAGCGACCGGGTTGGGTGCCGCGTTGCATGCCAGCGATATTTATTGCTTATGGCATGCAAAGTAGGCGTTCCCAACCTAAAAGCGACTGGAAACAGTCGCTAAGGTCGCTATCGCCTATTAGCGAGGCAGGGGAGGTGATTAACGAACCAGCGCTAAACACGTTTAGCGCTGGTTTGGTAACGCCTGGTCCAGACCTGACTTAGCCATGTAATCCAATGGGAGGTGGATTACATGGCTAAATCCCCCTCGCCCTATTAGCAAGCTATCGCCGGTCACAGTGCGAATATCGCTTGTTTTCAAGCGATATTCACACTGTTCTCCAGGGTTTCTATCGCTTTGGAGATAAGCGTTGCTGATAGCACGCTATCTCCGCGATAGAAACCTGCGATAGCCGGCGATAATTATCCTAGCGCTAACTGCGCTTAGCGATAATTATCGCCGGTTATTGCTAATAGGCCCCAAAGTCTTTTGCCATTTCTACAGCAAAGTCTTTAAGCATAGGACTAGCACAGTGCTGTCCACGCCGAGCTGTAAACTGACAAAAGACATTTACCACTCCAGGCACAGTATTACAGCTTTGAATTGGTAAAATACCATCCAAGCCAACCTGAAATGAGTAAAAGCAACCCCTGACACAGTGTTTCGCTCTACTTAGAGCTCTTCAGAGAGGTATAGCTTTGTCCAGACACAAGGGAGCACCCAGTATAAGTCAAAACAATACCCTTTCAGGCATAGAGTGACGCATAAATTATGCAAAAAAGAAGCAGAGAACTCTGGGTAGCTCTCAAGTTTAGGTGGAAAGCAGCTCCTGTATAGAGCAATCTCAACACCAGCGACACTTTAGATCTGCTCACCTCAAATGTCTGCTTTTATATCAAAGTCTTTAAGCATAGGATTAGCACAGTGCCATCCACGCCGAGATAGAAAGGGACAAAGGGGCATATTAGCAAGGGCACTATCGCCGCTTTAGCGGCACTTTTTACCGCTAAAGCGGCGATATTCTTATCGCCCTATCAGCAAACTGTCTCTAACAGCAGTTAGAGACAGTTTTCGGGCATTAGCGCCCGTGTTTTTACCGCTTTACATGTCAGCGATATTTATCGCTAATGACATGCAAAGTGGGCGTTCCCGACGAACAAACCTGGGAAACACCCGCTAACAGGCCTATCGCCTATTAGCAAGGTGGCCATGGCCCCAGTTAGCGACGTGAAAAGTCGCGCTAACCGGGGTCATCGCCATTTATTTAACACCTGCAATTAGCAGGTGTTAGCCATATCTAACATGGGGGTGGATTATGCTGATACGACCACAGGGTCGTATCAGCAGAGGTTATCGTCGTGTTTCCATGAAACATCGCTGGAAAACCAGCGATGTTTCATGGAAAACACCGCTATGGCTGGAATAATTATCGCCATAGCGCTAAATGTCGCTAATACAGCGTTAGCATGGCAAATTATTCCGACGATAGCCGGCGATAAAAAGTGCTCGTTAAACACGCTTTGCGATGTTTAGCGCACTTTTTAGATAATATGCCCCTTAGTCTTTTGCCATTTCTACAGCAAAGTCTTTAAGCATAGGACTAGCACAGTGCTGTCCATGCCGAGCTGTAAAATGACAAAAGCCAATTACCACTCCATGCACAGTATTACAGCTTTGAATTGGTAAAATACCATCCAAGCCAACCTGAAATGAGTAAAAGCAACCCCTGACATAGTGTTTCGCTCTACTTAGAGCTCTTCAGAGAGGTATAGCTTTGTCCAGACACAAGGGAGCACCCAGTATAAGTCAAAACAATACCCTTTCAGGCATAGAGTGACGCATAAATTATGCAAAAAAAGAAGCAGAGAACTCTGGGTAGCTCTCAAGTTTAGGTGGAAAGCAGCTCCTGTATAGAGCACTCTCAACACCAGCGACACTCTAGATCTGCTCACCTCAAATGTCTGCTTTTCTATCAAAGTCTTTAAGCATAGGATTAGCACAGTGCCATCCACGCCGAGATAGAAAGGGACAAAGTCTTTTGCCATTTCTACAGCAAAGTCTTTAAGCATAGGACTAGCACAGTGCTGTCCATGCCGAGCTGTAAAATGACAAAAGCCAATTACCACTCCATGCACAGTATTACAGATTTGAATTGGTAAAATACCATCCAAGCCAACCTGAAATGAGTAAAAGCAACCCCTGACACAGTGTTTCACTCTACTTAGAGCTCTTCAGAGAGGTATAGCTTTGTCCAGACACAAGGGAGCACCCAGTATAAGTCAAAACAATACCCTTTCAGGCATAGAGTGACGCATAAATTATGCAAAAAAGAAGCAGAGAACTCTGGGTAGCTCTCAAGTTTAGGTGGAAAGCAGCTCCTGTATAGAGCACTCTCAACACCAGCGACACTCTAGATCTGCTCACCTCAAATGTCTGCTTTTCTATCAAAGTCTTTAAGCATAGGATTAGCACAGTGCCATCCACGCCGAGATAGAAAGGGACAAAGTCTTTTTGCCATTTCTACAGCAAAGTCTTTAAGCATAGGACTAGCACAGTGCTGTCCATGCCGAGCTGTAAAATGACAAAAGCCAATTACCACTCCAGGCACAGTATTACAGCTTTGAATTGGTAAAAATACCATCCAAGCCAACCTGAAATGAGTAAAAGCAACCCCTGACACAGTGTTTCGCTCTACTTAGAGCTCTTCAGAGAGGTATAGCTTTGTCCAGACACAAGGGAGCACCCAGTATAAGTCAAAACAATACCCTTTCAGGCATAGAGTGATGCATAAATTATGCAGAAAAAAGCAGAGAACTCTGGGTAGCTCTCAAGTTTAGGTGGAAAGCAGCTCCTGTATAGAGCACTCTCAACACCAGCGACACTCTAGATCTGCTAGGGTATTGTTTTGACTTATACTGGGTGCTCCCTTGTGTATATATATATATTCATATTCACTGAACCATAGGTTTCAGGGACGTTATAGTTAGTTGGACATTTCACTGATACAAAACCATAGAAATTCCGCCGTTATAGTTAGCTGAGCTAACTATAACTCGCGCCCCCGCAATGCACTGCTGATGACGTCACATATTACATCATTTATGACATGGTCAGTGACATCACTGATGACATCATCCAGTGACTGTGTGTTTCTGTAAAGTTTAAATTTGTTTTATATATATATTGGCCAAGTTGTATTGAAGAATGAGTGGGTGTATAAGTGTCTGGATGGAGGATTTAGTAGGTGCGTGACTGACTGTATAAGTGAGTGATTAAATGTGTCTTACTGAATGCGTGGGTTAGTGACTAAACTGTGTGAATGTCTATATCAGTCTTCCTATTGCTGTGTAAGCTGCTGCATTGGTTGGTGAGTAGCTACATGAGTGTCTATATGGGTTATTGATTGGCTGCGTGAGTATTTGTATGGGTGCCTGAGTGTGTGTGTGGGTGGGTGGATGGGAGGTGTGTGACTCTGTGCATAGATGTGAGTGGTTGATTCACTGGGTGTATGGGTTCAAGAGTGCATGTGGAAACAGCTGTATGGGTGGGTGAGTGTGTGTATGGGTGTGTTGGTGAGTGAATGGATATCTCAGTGCTACATGTCCAAGTAACTACATATGTAAAACACAGTGCATGTGAGAGTTGGAGTATATAAATGACTATACATGAGAGCCAGTGATTGTGAGAGTGGCTGTATGGATCAGTGTGTACTTGTATCAGTGATTGTATAAGAGAGTAAGTATATGTTAGTATCTGTATGAATAAGTGAGGTTGTGTGTGTATAACTGTATAGGTGAGTAAATAGAAGTGTGATTGATTCTTTGCATGACTGACTAGGTGTTTGAGTAACTCTGGATGAGTGGCGATGTGTGAGTGTTTGTATAGGTGTATGAGTGCCTATAGTAGTGTTGTATTGATGAGTCACTGCATGTATGAGTGACTGTATGGGTGAATGAGTGGATGTGTGTGTAGACCTATGAATCAGTGAGTGGGTACGTAGTCATTGGTATTGGTGTCTCTATTGTTTCGAAAATGGTAGTCTGTATTTTAGAGTGGGTGTATCAAAGGTTTTATTAAGGTATGAGGAGGTGCATCACATTTTCACGTGGATGATGTTATCAGTGATGGCATCAGTGATGTCATTTGAGATGTCATCAGTGATGTCACTGACCATGTCATGAATGATGTAATATGTGACGTCATCAGCAGTGCATTGCGGGGGCGCGAGTTATAGTTAGCTCAACTAACTATAACGGCGGAATTTCTATGGTTTTGTATGAGTGAAATGTCCAACTAACTATAACGTCCCTGAAACCTATGGTTTTTTCAGTGAATTTCAAAGGTTTTTGAAATGCTAATTTGTAACTATAACGTCCCTGAAACCTATGGTTTTTTCAGTGAATTTCAAAGGTTTTTTAAATGCTAATTTGTAACTATAACGTCCCTGAAACCTATGGTTTTTTCAGTGAATTTCAAAGGTTTTTTAAATGCTAATTTCTAACTATGCCTACAAAGGTAGGACATGTGAAGAAAGAGGAAGAAAAGCACAGAAAGAAGCAAGACAAATGCTGAAAGAGTCAACTGAAGTTCAGAAAGACGAACAAAAGTGCAGGAAGAAGCAAGAGATGTGCAGAAAGAACCAACAGAGGAGCAGAAAGTCCTCCTGTGCCCCCTACTTTTTACTGACGGGAACTGGTGGTAACTGACTCTGACTAACCAGGACCGGAGCCAGTGCTATTCTGAAAGACACTTAGAATACAGTGAAAACACCTGCATACACTAGGGAACACTATGCGTTGGGGTACCCCTGTGATTAGCATGACCTCCTCTGTATTTGCCATGAGTTAGTGCCTGGGTCATTGCATGAGTACATGGGTACTAAGTGGATGATTAGAGTACAGCAAGGAGAGTGCATGGTGAATTTATAAGTGCTTAGGTTTTGGTGGAGTGATTGGATAAGTACATGGTGCTCACTAGGTGATTGGAGGAGTGCATGGGTAGTGACAGGGTGATGGCTGGACTGCATGGGTACTGCTCAGGGTAGTGTAGCAGTGCATGAGTTAGTGCATGGGTCATTGCATGAGTGCATGGGTAGTGACTGGATGATTAGAGTGTTCCAAGGAGAGTGTATGGTGAATTTATAAGTGCTTGGGTTTTAGCGGACTGATTGCATAAGTACACACATGTCACATCAGGCCACACCCCCTCCCTGCACCACTGTGCAAACGCACCCCCTGGTGTGTTGTAAATTGGGGGATTAAGTGCCCTTGAGTCCTGAGGGTCCCTGGGGGCCAACTAGCCCACCAGCTACCTCCAGTAAGTGCCACAGAGCTGCGTTGCAGAGTGGTGTAAAAAGGGGGCATGGCCTTGGACCACCTCTCTGCAACGCAGCTCCCTGGCGCTTACTGGAGGTACCTGGTGGGCTAGTTGACCCCCAGGGACCCTCAGGATTCAAGGGGACTCAATCCCCCAACTTAAAACGCGCCACACGTTTGCACACTTGTCACATCAGGCCACGCCCTCCCTGCACCACTGTGCAAACGCACCCCTGCAGCATTGTAAATTGGTGGATTAAATCCCCTTGAGTCCTGAGGGTCCCTGGAGGCCAACTAGCCCACCAGCTACCTCCAGTAAGCGCCACAGAGCTGCGTTGCAGAGAGGTGTAAAAAGGGGCAAGGCCTCTCAACATCTCTCTGCAACGCAGCTCCCTGGAACATACTGGAAGTACCTGGTGGGCTAGTTCGCCCCCAGGGACCCTCAGGAGTGAAGGGGACTTAATCCCCCAATTTACAATGTGCCAGGGGGTGCTTTGCACACTTGCTATGTCAGGCCCCACCCCCTCCCTTCACCACTGTGCAAACACGCCCCCTGGAGTGTTTTAAGTTGGGGGATTAATTCCCCTTGAGTCTTGATGGTCCCTGGGGGCCAACTAGCCCACCAGGTACCTCCAGTAAGCGCCACAGAGCTGCGTTGCAGAGAGGTGTAAAAAGGGGCATGGCCTCTGAACACCTCTCTGCAACGCAGCTCCCTGGTGCATACTGGAGGTACCTGCTGGGCTAGTTGGCCCCCAGGGCCCTCAGGATTCAAGGGGACTTAATCCCCCAACTTAAAACGTGCCACAGGGCGCGTTTGCACACTTGTCACATCAGGCCACGCCCCCTCCCTGCACCACTGTGCAAACGCACCCCCTGGTGCGTTGTAAATTGGGGGATTAAGTCCTCTTGAGTCCTGAGGGTCCCTGGGGGCCAAGTAGCCCACCAGCTACCTCCAGTAAGCGCCACAGAGCTGCGTTGCAGAGTGGTGTAAAAAGGGGGCGTGGCCTTGGACCACCTCTCTGCAACGCAGCTCCCTGGCGCTTACTGGAGGAACCTGGTGGGCTAGTTGACCCCCAGGGACCCTCAGGATTCCAGGGGACTCAATCCCCCAACTTAAAACGCGCCACAGGGCGCGTTTGCACACTTGTCACATGAGGACACGCCCCCTCCCTGCACCACTGTGCAAACACGCCCCCTGGAGCGTTGTAAACTGGGGGATTACATCCCCTTGAGTCCTGAGGGTCCCTGGGGGCCAACTAGCCCACCAGCTACCTCCAGTAAGCACCACAGGGCTGCGTTGCAGAGAAGTGTAAAAAGGGGCGTGGCCTCTCAACACCTCTCTGCAACGCAGCTCCCTGGCGCATATTGGAGGTACCTGGTGGGCTAGTTCGCCCCCAGGGACCCTCAGGATTGAAGGGGACTTAATCCCCCAATTTACAATGTGCCAGGGGGTGCGTTTGCACACTTGCTATGTCAGGCCCCGCCCTCTCCCTGCACCACTGTGCAAACTTGCCGAAATTAAAAAAAATATATATATCTTTTTTGGGCCCTGGGGGTCCTTCTGGGATCCCCTGAGCAGGCTTAGGGGGTCAGGGTGTTTCTACCCTGCCCCCTTCTCTTGTTTTATACCTTTGTTTCTCTGTTTTCTAGCGACTCGCTTCTACCGAGCCACAAGATGGCTGCCAACACTTCCTGGTTTGGAGTGTTGGCAGCCAATCACAGTGAAGCTCGTGTACGGGACGTAGGCTCCGCCCAGATATCAAAACTTTTATTTTTCTAATTTCTCAGCAACTACTGAACGGATTTACACCATTTAAAAAAAAGGTCGCTTTCTGATCCAAGCACTACCTTTGTGCCAAATTTGGGGTAATTCCGTTCAGTAGTTTCGGCTGTAGCCTTGCACAAAGTTTCCTATGGGAAATTGATTTTTTGACTCTTATTTTTTTAATTTCTCAAAAACTACTGAACGGATTTACACCATTTAAAAAAAAGGTCGCTTTCTGAACCAAGCTCTACCTTTCTGCCAAATTTGGGGTAATTCCGTTCAGCAGTTCGGGCTGTAGCTCGTCGCAAAATTTCCTATGGAAATTAACATGGGGAATACGGGTTTTGGGACCCTCCTTTTTTCTCAGCCCCCGCTTGACGAATCACCCCCAACCTTTTGGGATAGGAGCCGACCTGGATAGACTTTTTTTTGAGAGAATTTCGCAAAGATTTGTCAAACGACGCCAAAGTTATTAGCAAATCAAAAAATGCTTTTCCTATGGAAACTAGGGGGCCGATTCCGATTCGGGCCGGAAATCTCTCCGACCGAGCCGGACCCGGAGATATATCCGACCGAATCGGACCCGTGCAGCCCGACCAAACGAGTACGATGCGCACGTATGCCATCGGACTCGAGTCGGTCGGACTCCCATTGAAGTCAATGGGAGCCTGTCGTACAATGCGTACGCGGGCTCCCATTGACTCAATGGGTGCGATGCGGACAAGGGCGCCCCCTACAGCGTGTACGCAGCGAAGCGATTCGCGCCGTACACGCACAGGTAGGGGGGACCCATGGGTCCCCCCTGTGTGCGACTCGCGCGGCTACGCGTACAGGGGGGTCCGACACGGACCCCCAAAGTACGGCTCCGACAGCTCTTTTGAGCCGGAGTGCGCCGCTCGGTCGGACTGCCTCGCGGCGCGCATCGTACTTACCCGGCCGGGGAACGTCTCCATTGCGTGGTGCGAGTCGTGTCCGTGCGAGTCGGTCGGTGCGGTTAGACCCGGGATCGAGTCGGTCGGAGCGGTCGGGACACTTGGACGAGTCGGTCGGCGAATACGCATTGTACTCGCTCGCCCGGACGCGCGTACGAATCTGTCGGGAAATAGGGCTCCGAATCGGATCCGGTTAAGCCAAATCCGATTCGGAGCCCTACCGGCCGAGATCGGAATCGGCCCCTAGGTTGTAACTATAAATACCTACTGGCGACCGCCAGTAGGTAATATATATATATATATATTCACTGAAAAAACCATAGGTTTCAGGAACGTTATAGTTAGTTGGACATTTCACTCGTACAAAACAATAGAAATTCCGAATTATAGTTAGTTAAGCTAACTATAACATGCGCCCCCGCAATGCACTGCTGATGACGTCACGTATTACATCATTCATGACATGGTCAGTGACATTACTGATTACATCACTGATGACATCATCCAGTGACTGTGTGTTTCTGTAAAGTTTAAATTTGTTTTATATATATATGCCAAGCTGTATTGAAGAATGAGTGGCTGTATAAGTGTCTGTATGGAGGATTTAGTAGGTCCGTGAATGACTGTATAAGTGAGTGATTAAATGTGTCTTACTGAATGCATGGGTTAGTGACTAAACTGTGTGAAAGTCTGTATCAGTCTGTCTGTTGTTGTGTAAGCTGCTGCATGGGTTGGTGAGTACCTGCATGAGTGTCTATATGGGTTATTTATTGCTTGCCTGAGTATTTGTATGGCTGCCTGAGTGTGTGTGTGGGTGGGTGGGAGGTGTGTGACTCTGTGCATAGATGTGAGTGGTTGATTCACTGGGTGTATGGGTTCAAGAGGGCATGTGGAAACAGCTGTATGGGTTGATGAGTGTGTGTATGGGTGTGTTGGTGAGTGAATGGATGTCTCAGTGGTACATGTGCAAGTAACTACATATGTAAAAGGCAGTATATGGGAGTGATGGTGTATATAAATAACTATATGTGAGAGTCAGTAATTGTGAGAGTGGCTGCATGGATGAGTGTGTATTTGTATCAGTGATTCTATAAGAGAGTAATTATGTGTTAGTATCTGTATGAATAAGTGAGGTGGTGTCTGTATAACTGTATAGGTGAGTAAATGGAAGTATGATTGATTCTTTGCATGACTGACTAGGTGTGTGAGTAACTCTGGATATGTGCAGTGTGTGAGTGTCTGTATAGGTATATGAGTGCATATGATAGTGTGGTATTGATGAGTGACTGCATGTATGAGTGACTGTATGGGTGAATGAGTGGATGTGTGTGCAGACCTAGGAATCAGTCAGTGCGTATTTAGTAACTGGTATTGATGTGTCTATTTTTTCGAAAATGGTAGTCTGTATTTTAGAGTGGGTGTATCAAAGGTTATATTCAGGTGTGAAGAGGTGCATCAGATTTTCACGTGGATGATGTCATCAGTGATGTCATCAGTGATGTCATTTGAGATGTCATCAGTGATGTCATCAGTGATGTCACTGACCATGTCATGAATGATGTAATATGTGACGTCATCAGCAGTGCATTGCGGGGGCGCGAGTTATAGTTAGCTGAACTAACTATAACGCCGGAATTTCTATGGTTTTGTACGAGTGAAATGTCCAACTAAGTATAACGTGCCTGAAACCTATGGTTTTTTCAGTGAATTTCTATGGTCTTTTAAATGCTAATTTCTAACTATAACGTGCCTGAAACCTATGGTTTTTTCAGTGAATTTCAAAGGTTTTTCAAATGAAAATTTGTAAGTCTAATGTACCTCAATCCTATGGTTTTTTTATTTTCTATATATATATATACATATATATATATTTAAAAAAAAATAGGAAATTTTTTTTGTTAGGAAACCTATATTCATTCTTTTTTTATTTTTTATATTATACAGAAGTTGCGCACCCTTCGCGCACCCTACACGATGGCTGCGCGCATTCCGGTAGCCATTTTGAAAAGTTGCGCTGGGGTCGCGACTCAGCGTAATTTGTAAAGTATGAAATATCTTTAAATTAATTATAAATAAAAGTTTTCCTTTAAGTGTTTGTCTAAATTTATTAATAAAAGTATTTTTAAAGTATTATTTTCAATATAATTTCGACAAAAAATTAATCGATTATTATTGGATTCGGAGGTTAGGAGGGATGGCCATTTTGCTCGATCTGTTTTGCAAGATTTTTTGGTCTAGTCAGGTGGACACCCTCATCCGGGTGAGG
Source organism: Calotriton arnoldi (assembly GCA_963921515.1). Taxonomy (NCBI): domain Eukaryota; kingdom Metazoa; phylum Chordata; class Amphibia; order Caudata; family Salamandridae; genus Calotriton; species Calotriton arnoldi. Next base: position 99,938 of record CAWUFW010016337.1, read on the forward strand.
TACGGCTTGGGGATTCTATTCAAAAGGTGAGGAATCCACAGGCAGAAGTATCCATCAGAAGAACAAGTTACTTACCTTTGGTAACGCTTTTTCTGGTGGATACAGTATCTCTCTGTGGATTCCTCACTGTCCCACCCGCCTCCCCGTTGTCCACCTGTTTCTACCAAAAAGATGCTTTTACTGTTTGGCATGAATGTTTTTAATATGTCTTAATCATGCTTATGTTTTAATAGTGAGAAATGCTTGATCTGTTGCTATTTCTTTATGCCTTTATTGGTAATGCATTTGTAGATATATCTATATATATATTTAGTATACTATGTATACATGTGAAAATGTGTCGGTCCACCTGTTTGCCTCGGTGGCACGGAAAAAATGGGTGGAACTGACGTCAGCACACCGACGAGGTCCTCTTATGGCTCCGATGACGTCATACGGTGTCGCGAGTGGAGCCGTGCTATTATGACGTCCTCGTCGAAGTGGGAGATCTAGGAAAGAATTTTCGTGGAATGCTGGAGCAGGGGATATTCACCTAAGTGTTCAGGCTAGTCCTTTGGGAGCAACTGTTTATGTTGCCACTCCAGAAACCGAAACCAGTGATCCGAGGGCAGAGGCCCTGCAGATCGCACATGAGGTGGGGAGCCCAGTCTTGTGCACCGGCAGGGCAGCGAAGTGACAAGCACCACTACCCACAAAAAAGGTAACGAGGGCACTGAATAACACAGGATCTTCTCTTTGTATCTGGCAGAAACAATGAGGTTAAAATGCCCTAGTTCCAAAATGTAGAATTAGTGCTACAACGGTCTTCGAGAGGACCTGCGATGGATGCCGCTTCTGCCTCCCATACCCTGGAGGCGGCACATGGGTCACGCGGTACGGTCATACTGCGGTGGGATGCACACTCGTTGACCTCTCATGGCACTGCTCCACACTTCGGGGAGGACGCTTTCCATTAGCTGTGTTTTCTGATGACGTGTCGCGCCGGCCCTGTCCAACAACAGAACTCCTTTAGATCCAAACAGACTCTTCCACTCTCTCACCGGAAGAGAAACCAGGCCACGCGGACACTTTCACAATACAACAGCCGGGAATGCACTTTTCGGTAAAAAAAACACATTCCTTCCTCCTAATTTATCAAATAAATGACTCACTGAAGAACAGGGGCCAGCTTCGATCGGTAAACAGCCGTTACAACAACTTTTTTACTTCGCAATACCATTACAACGCATGCATTACCACTCATGCGTTGTACATCTCGAAGTCATTACTATGCATTTTTTTAGAACGCATGGTCATTTACCACGCATGCCTTTACAATGAATTTAGTTGTAAAGGTATGTATGGTAAATGACCATGCGTTCTTAAAAAATGTAGACGTTCCACTTCGTTGTAAGGAAACAGAGGCTGTTCTGTTTCCTCACAACGACGTGCACCGCCCCTCAGAGACGACGTGAAGCAGGAACCATGAGGAGAGAGGAACCACGAGGAGTGAGAGTTAAGGGGGATTGGGCATGGGGTGGGGGTTACTTTTCTAGGGTTTAGGGTAGTGCAGTGGTGTTTGTGTAGTGTAGGGGGTCGTGCTGGGGTAGTGTTTTAGGGTTTAGGGTAGTGCAGTGGTGTTTGTGTAGTGTAGGGGGTCGTGCTGGGGGTAGTGTTTAGGGTAGTGCAGTGGTGTTTGTGTAGTGTAGGGGGTCGTGCTGGGGGTAGTGTTTTAGGGTTTAGGGTAGTGCAGTGGTGTTTGGGTAGTGTAGGGGGTCATGCTGGGGTAGTGTTTTAGGGTTTAGGGTAGTGCAGTAGTGTTTGTGTAGTGTAGGGGGTCGTGCTGGGGGTAGTGTTTTAGGGTTTAGGGTAGTGCAGTGGTGTTTGGGTAGTGTAGGGGTCGTGCTGGGGTAGTGTTTTAGGGTTTAGGGTAGGGCAGTGGTGTTTGGGTAGTGTAGGGGGTCGTGCTGGGGGTAGTGTTTTAGGGTTTAGGGTAGTGCAGTGGTGTTTGTGTAGTGTAGTGGGTTGTGCTGGGGTAGTGTTTTAGGGTAGTGCCGTGGTGTTTGTGTAATGTAGGGGGTCGTGCTGGGGGTAGTGTTTTAGGGTTTAGGGTAGTGCAGTGGTGTTGGGTAGTGTAGGGGGTCGTGCTGGGGATAGTGTTTTAGGGTTTAGGGTAGTGCAGTGGTGTTTGTGTAGTGTAGTGGGTTGTGCTGGGGTAGTGTTTTAGGGTAGTGCAGTGGTGTTTGTGTAGTGTAGAGGGTCGTGCTGGGGGTAGTGTTTTAGGGTTTAGGGTAGTGCAGTGGTGTTGGGCAGTGTAGGGGGTCGTGATGGGGTAGTGTATTAGGGTTTAGGGTAGTTCAGTGGTGTTTGTATAGTGTAGGGGTCATGCTGGGGGTAGTGTTTTAGGGTTTAGGGTAGTGCAGTTGTGTTACGGTAGTGTAGGGGGTCGTGCTGGGGGTAGTGTTTTAGGGTTTAGGGTAGTGCAGTGGTGTTTGAGTAGTGTAGATGGTCGTGCTGGGGGTAGTGTTTTAGGGTTTAGGGTAGTGCAGTAGTGTTTGGGTAGTGTTGTGGGTCGTGCCGGGGGTAGTGTTTTAGGGTTTAGGGTAGTGCAGGGGTGTTTGGGTAGTGTAGGGGGTCATGCTGGGGTAGTGTTTTAGGGCAGCGCAATGGTGTTTTGGTAGTGTAGGGGGTCGTGCTGGGGGTAGTGTTTTAGGGTTTAGGGTATCGCAGTGGTGTTTGAGTAGTGTAGAGGGTCGTGCTGGGGGTAGTGTTTTATGGTTTAGGGTAGTGCATTGGTGTTTGTAAAGTGTAGGGTGTCGTGCTGAGGGTAGTGTTTTAGGGTTTAGGGTAGCGCAGTGGTGTTTGGGTTGTGTAGGGGGTCATGCTGGGGGTAGTGTTTTAGGGTTAAGGGTAGTGGGGTGGTGTTTGGGTAGTGTAGGGGGTCGTGCTGGGGGTAGTGTTTTAGGGTTTAGGGTAGTGCAGTGGTGTTTGGGTAGTGTAGGGGGTCGTGCTGGGGGTAGTGTTTTAGGGTTTAGGGTAGTGCAGTGGTGTTTGGGTAGTGTAGGGGGTCGTGCTGGGGGTAGTGTTTTAGGGTTTAGGCTAGTGCAGTGGTGTTTGGGTAGTGATGGGGGTTCGTGCTGGGGTAGTGTTTTAGGGCAGCGCAGTGGTGTTTGGATAGTGTAAGGGGTCGTGCAGGGGGTAGTGTTTTAGGGTTTAGGGTAGCGCAGTGGTGTTTGGGTAGTGTAGAGGGTCATGCTGGGGGTAGTGTTTAATGGTTTAGGGTAGCGCAGTGGTGTTTGTGAAGTATAGGGGGTCGTGCTGGGGGTAGTGTTTTAGGGTTTAGGGTAGTGCAGTGGTGTTTGGGTAGTGTAGGGGGTCGTGCTGGGGGTAGTGTTTTAGGGTTTAGGGTAGTGCAGTAGTGTTTGGGTAGTGTAGTAGGTCGTGCTGGGGGTAGTGTTTTAGGGCAGCACAGTGGTGTTTGGTTAGTGTAGGGGGTCGTGCTGGGGGTAGTGTTTTAGGGTTTAGGGTAGCACAGTGGTGTTTGGGTAGTGTAGAGGGTCATGCTGGGGGTAGTGTTTTATGGTTTAGGGTAGCGCAGTGGTGTTTGTGAAGTGTAGGGGGTCGTGCTGGGGGTAGTGTTTTAGGGTTTATGGTAGCACAGTGGTGTTTGGGTAGTGTAAAGGTCGTGCTGGGGGTAGTGTTTTAGGGTTTAGGGTAGCGCAGTGGTGTTTGGGTAGTGTAGGGGGTCGTGCTGGGGGTAGTGTTTTAGGGTTTAGAGTAGCACAGTGGTGTTTGAATAGTGTAGGGGGTCGTGCTGGGGTAGTGTTTTAGGGTTTAGGGTAGTGCAGTGGTGTTTGTGTAGTGCAGGGGATCGTGCTGGGGGTAGTGTTTTAGGGTTTAGGGTAGTGCAGTGGTGTTTGTGTAGTGTAGGGGGTCGTGCTGGGGGTAGTGTTTTAAGGTAGTGCAGTGGTGTTTGTGTAGTGTAGGGGGTCATGCTGGGGGTAGTGTTTTTTAGGGTTTAGGGTAGTGCAGTGCTGTTGGGTAGTGTAGGGGGTCGTGCTGGGGATGGATCACTGACAAAATATCGCAGGTCAAAAAATCGACCTACAAAAATATCGCAACAAAAATATCGATGTCAATAATATCGAAATCCTATCTACAACATGGTAAGTACAAAAATATCGAAAAACAATATCGATGTCAAAAATATCGTTATCAAAAATATCGTTTTTTTTTTAAAAATAATATGTAAAATAAACTAAATAATACTTATAATTAAAATAAACATAGTTACAAATATTTTATAATTTTTAAAATTAATAAGTAACATATATAATTAAATAAAACATTAATTAAACATATACATATAATATATAATATATATACTTACTTTATAATCAGTTTGAATAATTATGTTAATAAATTATAAATTATTAAAAAATATTATAAATTACAAATACATCTATACACATAAAACAATAACATAAATAAAAATTAAATAATTATAATAACAAATTAAAAAATTAAATTTACTTTTAATATTTTGAAAATTAATTATATACTATATTAACTAATATAATACAAAAAATATTAAATAGCGTAGGGAATAAAACTACTATTACAACCCCCAAAAAAACAACAGTAAGAAAAATGTTGGATAGCGTAGGGGTAAAAATTACTATTCCCACTCCAGAGAGTGCAACAGTAGGGAAAGTGTTGGATAGCGTAGGGGTAAAAATTACTATTCCAACTCCAGAGAGTGCAACAGTAGGGAAAGTGTTGGATAGCGTAGGGGTAGAAATTACTATTCCCACTCCAGGGAGTGCAACAGTTGGGAAAGCGTTGGATAGCGTGAGGGTAAAAATTACTATTCCCACTCCAGTGAGTGCAACAGTAGGGAAAGTGTTGGATAGCGTAGGGGTAAAAATTACTATTCCCACTCCAGAGAGTGCAACAGTAGGGAAAGTGTTGGATAGCGTAGGGGTAAAAATTACTATTCCCACTCCAGAGAGTGCAACAGTAGGGAAAGTGTTGGATAGCGTAGGGGTAAAAATTACTATTTCCACTCCAGTGAGTGCAACAGGAGGGAAAGTGTTGGATAGCGTAGGGGTAAAAATTACTATTCCCACTCCAGGGAGTGCAACAGTAGGGAAAGTGTTGGATAGCGTAGGGGTAAAAATTACTATTCCCACTCCAGAGAGTGCAACAGTAGGGAAAGTGTTGGATAGCGTAGGGGTAAAAATTACTATTCCAACTCCAGAGAGTGCAACAGTAGGGGAAGTGTTGGATAGCGTAGAAGTTACAAATAACATACTTATAAATAAATTAATTTTTTTAAATAATTAATGAATTATTAAATAACTCTAAACTATTTACCAATACCAATAAATAATTATTAAAAACATAATTACCAATAGAAAATGTATTAACAATAAATTAATAATAAATACCAATAAATAATAATTAATAAATATTAATTACTAAATAATAAATATTGAACAATAAAATATTTTTAATAACAAAAACATATAACTTATTAAAACTTAATTACCAATTAACTAATATTAAACAATTAAATGCTTTTTTATACCAATAATAATAATAATTAAACATGAATTATCAATTAATAAATAATTCCTAATATATTAATTAAATTTATCAATAAATAATATTTAATAATATTTAATTACTAATTAATAATAAAACAACAATAAATTAATGTTTAGAACCAAAAGATTGTAATTTAAAAAAATTACCTATTAATAATTAATATCCAATAAATTAATTATCAATACCCAAAAATAAATGTAATAATTACTTAATTAGATTTCAATTACTTCCAAAAGTATTCCCCTATAAAAGCACAACACGCTCCAATTATATACTATATTAACTAAAATAATACAAAAAATATTAAATAGCGTAGGGAATAAAACTAACTAATTACAACCCCAAAAACAACAGTAAGAAAAATGTTGGATAGCGTAGGGGTAAAAATTACTATTCCCACTCAGAGAGTGCAACAGTAGGGAAAGTGTTGGATAGCGTAGGGTAAAAATTACTATTCCAACTCCAGAGAGTGCAACAGTAGGGAAAGTGTTAGATAGCTAGGGGTAGAAATTACTATTCCCACTCCAGGAGTGCAACAGTAGGAAAGCGTTGGATAGCGTGAGGGTAACAATTACTATTCCCACTCCAGTGAGTGCAACAGTAGGGAAAGTGTTGGATAGCGTAGGGGTAAAAATTACTATTCCCACTCCAGAGAGTGCAACAGTAGGAAAGTGTTGGATAGCGTAGGAGTAAAAATTACTATTCCCACTCCAGAGAGTGCAACAGTAGGGAAAGTGTTGGATAGCGTAGGGTAAAAATTACTATTTCCACTCCAGTGAGTGCAACAGGAGGAAAGTGTTGGATAGCGTAGGGTAAAATTACTATTCCCACTCCAGGGAGTGCAACAGTAGGGAACAGTGTTGGATAGCGTAGGGGTAAAAATTACTATTCCCACTCCAGAGAGTGCAACAGTAGGAAAGTGTTGGATAGCGTAGGGGTAAAATTACTATTCCAACTCCAGAGATGCAACAGTAGAGGAAGTGTTGATAGCGTAGAAGTTACAAATAACATACTTATAAATACAATTAATTTTTTAAATAATTAATGAATTATTAAATAACTCTAAACTAATTACCAATACCAATAAATAATTATTAAAAACATAATTACCAATAGAAAATGTATTAACAATAAATTAATAATAAATACCAATAAATAATAATTAATAAATATTAATTACTAAATAATAAATATTGAACAATAAAATATTTTTAATAACAAAAACATATAACTTATTAAAACTTAATTACCAATTAACTAATATTAAACAATTAAATGCTTTTTATACCAATAATAATAATAATTAAACATTAATTATCAATTAATAAATAATTCCTAATATATTAATTAAATTTATCAATAAATAATATTTAATAATATTTAATTACTAATTAATAATAAAACAACAATAAATTAATTTTTAGAACCAAAAGATTGTAATTAAAAAAATTACCTATTAATAATTAATATCCAATAAATTAATTATCAATACCCAAAAATAAATGTAATAATTAATTAATTAGATTTCAATTACTTCCAAAAGTATTCCCCTATAAACGCACAACACGCTCCAATGATAAAATAATACACTTAACATAATGATCAATTAATCAATTAATAAAAATTAATAACTAATTAATAATAATTAATTACCAATTAATAATAATTGATTACCAATTACCAATTAATTAACAATAATATAATTATCAATACCAATTAATTAAAATAAATTATAAGTTAATTACATTTAAATTACATGATGATCAATTAATGAATTAATAAAAATTAATCACCAATTAATACAAATTAATTACCAATTATTAATTAATTAACAATTATATAATTATCAATAACAATTAATTAAAATAAATTATAACTTAATTACAATTAAATTACTTCCCACCCTATTCCCCTATAAACCCACAACCCGCTACAGAACTTAGGGGCCCATTACGATACCCGGCGTAAATAAATCCGCCAGGCATGGAATCGGCAAAATACCGCCCGCATACACCGTCTGAACACCGACCACGCCATTACGATAACACAAACCGAAAACCGCCATCGGCGGAAAAATCACACTAAATACCGCCCGCCATCGTCCGAGTCGGAGTCAAACCGCCCGCCACGGACGGAAACACGCCCGACAACACAAAACCGCCCGCCCTCACGGCCGACACACCGCACGTGAAATTACGATCGCACCGCCATGAGCGCGGGAAAACCACAAATATACCGCCCGCCAGCGCAAACAACGCCGATGCCAATCGACACGGCAGAAACCATGGCGCCCACGTCCCTGCACAGAAACCATCCGCTCACAAAACCAATAGCACACAACATGGCCAATAAGTCCACACAGCAAGGCACGCACAAATACACAAGCACAGTACACATCCCGAAAACACCCCCCGGACAAACAAAAACTACAAAGGCCAGAACACCAGACACAACACACCTGAAAACAACAGACCATGAGGACACACCCACATAGGTAAGTACAAAAGCAGCACTCCCACAGACCACAACCCCTTGCTACATTGCAAACCAGAGAGGAGAGGAGAGGACACAGTGACACAGCAAGGACAGCAGCACACCACAGAAACGCACACATCACTACCACCACCACCACCACCAAACACCGGCACCACAAACCCCCTGCACATTACACAACACACACCGCACCACCACCACAAACACCATGGCACCACAAAGGATGCCCAAGTTCACGCCCATGGAGCTGACGGTCATGGTTGACGAGATCATCAAGGTGTACCCACAAATCTATGGGAACATGGTCCAGCACACACCACTAGCCACCAGAAACAGAATGTGGACCCGGATCGTAGACCAGGTCAATGCAGTCGGGACCCTGCCCAGGAACAGAACCGAGATAAACAAACGTTGGAATGACGTAAAGAGCCTGGTCAAGAAGAAGGAGGGCAAAAACAGAGAGCTGGCTGCCGTCACTGGCGGAGGGAATCCCGCGCTCTTTAAGACCTTCAAAGCGTGGGAGGAGAAGGTGCGAGTCGTAATCCATCCGGAGATCCTCGCCGGATTAGCAGGGGAGTGGAGGCTGGTAAGTACAAACTAATGTATACCAGCACACCGCTATGTACACACATGCGCAACCACCATGCCACAGCTCCCAGGGACAAACACCCCCATGTCCAGCACACAATACACAACACATCACACGCACATGCAACAGACACTACCACACACAGGCCAAACCGAACAACTGTAAGATGCGTGGGGACATGTGTACACTAAGCCAGCCACGTAACCACCAACAGGTCCACAAATATGCCAGAAGCGCCACAACGAGCACCCACCACACCCATGTGTCCGCCACAGCTGCACCAACTGACAAGTAACAGGTAAGTGGCAGGAACACAAAGTGCAGTGGGTCGGAGGGGACAGCTGAAGTACAACACCCACCAGGCCCCCACTCCCACAGACCAGCAAGGTGGAGCACTCCCCACACCCATGTGTCAGGCACAGCTGCACCAACCGACAAGTAACAGGTAAGTGGCAGGAACACAAAGTGCAGTGGGTGGGACGGTGGACAGCCCAAGTACAACACACACCAGGCCCCAGTCCCACAGCACAGCAAGGAGGAGCATCCCCCACACCCCACAGCCACGTGTCAGCCACCGCAGTGCACAACGACAGCCGAAAGGCAGACATCACGGTCCACAGCAATCGGTGTCAGTGGGTGTACAGCCACCCCCACGACCCACTACACCCCCCACCCCCACAGACCTGCAACATGGAGCACCCCCGCTAAGAGCCATGTGGCATCCAGTACAGTGCACGCACGAACAACTTGCAGGTGGGAAACTGGACAGGGCTGGATTACTGGAGGCATGAGGACCATAACACCACCAACACATGGGACATGTCACGTAGCACACGAACACGCAGCACCGCCCACCGTCACGAACAAGTGAACAATGTGCACACGGACATGAACAGCAGACTCACACCCCACATGACCCATCACAGACATAGCAACACCCAAGGAGCCACGTCTGCATGCACAAGCCACACTGAATATAGTCCCACACGGCAGCCACTGTGCAACTCATCACACACAACCGAAACACCATTGAAGTCCTGTCCATGTAGCCCCTACTGCCTGTCAACCACACACCCCACAACTACGCCTATGTAAGACAAACAACACTAGACGCAACAGAGCGGAACAACAGAAATGCACACGAACACCACTGAACCCATCAAACACACAGACACACCATGCACATACAACATACCATCCATCCCATCCGTCAGCCCCAGTCTCATGAAAGGCATGTCATCCGCACAGCTGCCACACATACAGCAGTCACGCTAAGACACATGCCCATGACCAACCATGTGCCAGAAGTCAATTAAGCGCACGACACACTGTGAGCAACAACACACAACATGGGCCACACCCCCCCGAGCACTGCAGTGATGCACATGGCACAGGGCAGCACGCACACCAAGGAGATGGGACAACTGCAATACGTTGGCTGGCACACAACTATCACTCACTCATAACGATGCGTCCAATGCCATGTCCAGTAACCACAACAGACAGCAAATATGCAGGGCATGTCAGGCATGCACACACCTCAGACCATGCACTGTCATGCTGCCACAACACATGTCACGTTCGGCACCCATGGCTCACAGCATGTACCCCAAAAGCATATACCCTCCCAAATGCGAATCTGGGGCATGGCCCCCATGTTGCCATATGCGTTCCTAAGCGTTCCATTTGAACTCCAAAAGCAAAGTACAAACCAGACCCAGGATGGGCCAGGAGCCCGCATACACCAGAGTCACAATGAGTAGGGGCAAAGCAACACACCCATCGGCATGGCCAATCCGTCCCATGCCACATGTGCACAGCACACAGTCCCATTGCCTAGCACACACACCTACAGATGCCACAGCCACACACTCGCCTCCGGGAAACCCATGTACGAGATTGCACGAACTGCCAATGTCAGACGACTAATACATACTTCGCCAGGTGCAACACAATAACAAATCTCATTCTCTCCACAGGTGACGAACTGCTGGACGCTGGGGATGGAGACAGCAGCCAGCACAGCCAGCCTACAAGCCCCCAACGAGGACACACGGATCTGGAGGATCTGTCCACCTCTTCGGACACGGACCACCAAGCTGGCCCATCTGGCGTGGCAGGGCCCAGCCGCTCCCCAGGACCCCTCCTACCCACCAACCCATCATCCAGGGATGCTGAACAGTCCCAGTCCCCTGCTGCCACTGTCGTTGCGGCCACACCCACGGTCATTGCGGCCACTACCACTGCCGCAACCGCCACCATCGCCGCACCGACCACCACCGCCTCCACCACCACCACGTCTTCGCTGGCACCAGCCCCAGCGCAGGTGGTGGCCCGGCCGACTGGATCCACCCTGGGAGCCACAGCGAGGACCGTGGTGAGCAATGTGGCTAGTGGGCAGGCCGGTGGCAGCAGGACTGGTAGGAGGAGCAGGGTCAGGGAAACGCCAGCCTCCCCTGGGAGCCATGCCCTGCCTCAAATGGCCAGAGTCCTTGGGGCCTATGAAGAGGCCCAAGGACAATGGGCCAGGTCTGCTACTGACACGCGGGAGGTGCTGGGGGTGCTGAGGTCCATGGACGCCCATATGGGCCAATTCGTGTCCCGTATGGACCAACTCGTGGACCTCATGGGCCAGCTGGTGGTGGCGGTGGGGTCACAGGCAAGGCCAGCAACACCACCTCCGCCACCACCTGCTAGGGCGCAGGCTCGGGCAGCAGTGTCCACTTCCCCTGCGTCCACAGCCAGTGAGCACACCTCACCCACCACCAGCAGGTCGCCACCACACACCCCCTCCCAAACGTGGAAGGGGCCGTCCGAAGAGGAAACAGATCTCCCGGGAGGACTTCGCACGCTCCAGTCGCAAGTGAGGCAGCCAGCCAGCCTTCCGCCAGCCTTCCTTGACCAGCCACTGCATTGACTTGCTCTACGATCCCACTCCACACAGCCATCTGGATGGCATGTGTGTGTTGGACTATGGACATAGAACCAGTGGGTACACCCTGATCATCACGCAGCCATGACCGACAGCTCATTGTCACTGCACGCACCACTTTTGTCATCACCTTACACACAATCACATGTCACAGTTTGTAATAAATGCACCTTTTTCACTAACTGCTGTTTGTGCCCTGTGTCTTTATTGTACGGAATACAACGGCCACCTTGGGCGGAAAGGCACCTGATGCGTGGCATGGCAATGGAATCCGGAGGGCCTGTAGGGACCTAGGGGTGGGAGACAGAACAGGAGCACATTCAATGAGTGTGTCACACACCCATCACACAGTACATGTCAACAACTACAAGCAATGTACACACATCGCACAGAGCAATAGGGCACAATGCCACAGCCACCAACAGTGGCATACTACCCTGGCCATGGAGCGTTGACACACAGCACGCAGTGAACAAACGGCCACCCTGACACAGCACACACACACCTGCACAGATACAGCCACATCAGCCGTCGTACATGGACACTCACCGTCAAGTGAAGTAGCGGGCGATGAGCTGCTGGCGCACATTCCCAGCTTCCTCCTCTCCGCTGTCCACCTCACTCGAGCTGTCCTGGTCTGCGGGCTGGGGCCCTGGTTGATCTCCGTCATCCACAATGAGGGGGATCTGCTTCCGAATGGCCAGATTGTGCAGCATGCAGCACGCCACCACTATCTGGCACACCTTCTGTGGGGAGTACGCCAGTGCACCCCGGTGCGGTCCAGGCACCTGAACCTGGACTTGAGGAGGCCAAAGGTACGCTCGACCACACGTCTGGTCCTCCCATGTGCCTCATTGTAGCGATCGTCTGCTGGGGTGCGAGGATTCCTCAATGGACTGAGCAGCCATGCCCCATTCGGATACGCAGAGTCACCTGGGTGTGAGGGACACAGAGAACCGTTGCTATTCCAACTGGACAGGGGACAGCATCGCACAACCAGCACGCTACACCACTCCACATACTCACCGACAATACAGCCACGATCCTGTTGCAGATTGGCCATCAGTCGTGGCAAGATGCTGTTGCGCATTATGTGTGCGTCATGGGCCGAGCCTGGAAACTTTGCACACACGTGGGTGATCACCATGTCCGCAAGGCACACCACTTGCACATTCAGGGAGTGCGTGTGCTTCCTGTTGCGGTACAGGTGCTCAGTGGCCTGTGGTGGAACAAGGCCAACATGAGTGCAGTCAATGGCTCCCACGACGTGTGGGATTCTGCCAAGGGCATAGAATGCACCCTTCACTGCCGCCAATTCACGAGCCCTGGGGAATCTGATGTACCGGTTCCGGTACAGCATCATGGCTGCCAGTACATCCCTCAGCACCTTGCTGAACATGGGCTGGGACATCCCTCCTCCACTGCCCACTGTGTGCTGGAATGACCCAGTGGCGAAGAAATGCATGGCGGCCATCACCTTAGCCGTGGGGGTGACAGCAGTCGGATACACCCTGCGGGGACGGAGATGGGGCTCTAACATGGCACACAGTCGATGCAGAGTTGGCCTGTCCAGCCGAAACTTCCTGATTACCTCTGTATCGTCCATGTCCGCCAGCAATTGGTATGGGCGGTCAATGTTCGGTCTCCGCCTGGGGAAAATGGCAGAGGACACATGTCAAAGCAACACGGCACATAGCAATTTCGCATACACATCACTGACATGACTGAGCAAGCACATGAGCCACAGCCCAGCTGTCAAGCTGGGACGGCACGGCCACAATACACTTACACAGGTCTCCCAACAATGGCAATGGCAAGTGAGACATAACACTGCCATGTGCATGCACATGGGGATCTAGGCCCCAATGATCATGGAGGGCCCACATGTACGCGTGGGTAGGCTACACATGATTGTTCACTGGTCGCCACCCCCAGTCAGTGTTTCGAATGGGAAGGTTGTCGTGCTGGTGGTATGTTCGATGTGGCGGATGGGCGGGCCTAGGTGCGGGCTTACATTCCGGACATGGGGGGTAGTTGGATTGGCGACTAGTTGCAGTACACACGGGACACGTCTCTTCCTTTCCACATCTGGGTCATCCCTTGTACTAACTGACAGTGATACAGTCATCTTCGCCCCAGCCCTCATGTCCTCCCCTCGCCCCCCAATATGCATGCTCACCTGCGAGGCTAGCGCTTGCACAGGCAGCCCCAAGCTTGCACCAGAGAGGGCAAGGAGTGTATGTGTGGGTCCAGTTGCACGAGTGGGCTGTCTCAGGGTATGATGTGTGGCGGGACGCCGTCCACCTGCGTGGTGCCCCAAATGGAGACCCGGCCTGCATGGACTATGCATCACAGTCTTCGCCTTCCGGATCCGCCACCTGCGACACCCAGTGGCTGTGGCTGCCCTTGCGGCCATGCCGCGTCCGTCTGTGGCTGATGGCCCACACATTCACTCTTTGGCCTCTCTGGGGAGGGCTCAGGGGTGGTGGCGCACGCGCTTGCACTTAGTCGCAATGGCATGTGGCGTGGTTGGTATGATGGGCAATGGATGGGATGGTGCGAGCCACCTCCCGTGACGTCAGTGCTGCTCGTGCTGTGGTGCGTCCCCCTACACTTCCATTTGACTTTTTGCCATGCTGGACGTTGAGGTTCTATTGCCTGCGTGATATGACCAGGAGGAGCGCGAGGAGACCTCTCACACACCATGCTCCACTGCCATCCCGTGCCCTGTATCGCCTGTGCGGATTGACTATGTTGGGGTTACACCTGGTCGACTGGGGCTGTGTGTGCCTTGTCAAGGGGCATGGCGGGCGCACAACAGGATCCAGCTCGTCCACAGAGGGTGGGCTGAGGTGCGCCTGGTACCGCTTTGTACGTGTGCCCGGCTGCTGTGCACACACGTGTTCACTCCCCCCGACAGGTGTCCTCTCACAATGCCCAGGGAAGCGGTGGTGTACTGTTCATGAGCCCTCCCAACACGGCGTGCTCCAACTTGGCATGTGCGCATCTACCCGTCGCACCCACCCACCTGAGCACTGCGTCCATACGACTTCACACGACACATGTGTGTCTTCCACAGTAGTGCTACTCATTTGCGTTGACATCCAATACCAGTGGACTACATGGTCATGTCACGACTGCCGTGTACTTCACATACTCTCATCCTCTCTCATTCGTACTTGTGAAATGAGTCAGCGGAGACAGTTCTGGTTTCAAACATTATATTGAGTCTTCTGTCCTCTGTGATGCAGTATAGTGGACACTACTGGCAGCGGAATACATATTGAGGATATACTGAGCATGATTACAAATGGGATAGGGTGTGGGGTGACATCTGCTTGGCCAAGGCTGTGCTAATGTACATTTACGTATAGCTGCGGAGCTGCGGACTTTGACACAGACGGTATACATGTAGCCTACCAGACCGCTCGGCATCATGGGCACAGTCCATCTCAGTTCCATGTGACAGGTTTGCTGCGGTTGTTCCTCATGCACGCGTGCATGTGAGATGACATCAGGGCATGTGCTTGCGTGCATGCAGCGGCGTGCCACTTGTTGTTGCACTGTGGTGGTTACTGGACATGTCACAGTCACTGGGGTCGTGTTGTTGTTGTATGCACTTGTCGTCCATGCAAAGGTCCTGGTATGGGATTCCCGGGGCGGGGGTGGGAGGGGTGCAGCACCCACAGACTCCAGGCGACCTATTCATGTCCACTGAGCGGTGTGTGTGTCCATGTGCGCTGGATCCATGTCGTGTCCTGGTTGTTCGTGCAGTTCCGTCCATGTGGGTGCGATGCACAGAGCCCATGCCACTGCCTCCCACGATGCATGCGGTGTTCCTGGATGTGATGGGGAACAGTGTGCATGTCCCGGTCATATCCGATGTCATGGCGATGTCGTTGATGGTGTGGTTACAGTTGCCGGTCGTTTGGTATGGCTGTTGTGGTGGTGACTGGCCAGTCCGTGCGGAAGCTGAGCATGGGTGCGGGGTTGGACTTCATAGGTCACTCGGGGAACCTGCGTTGTGGTCCGACGTATTTACAGGTTGTCAGGTATGCGATGCCGTCCAGCAGGGCTTCCATGTCATTGGTGGTGTACATGTTTGCCAGCCAATGAAGCGGATGGTGGCTGTCAAGGTGTTGTTCGTAGGTTGTCCCTTGGAGGACCATGATGGGGCATGCTGGGTGACATTCGATGTAGCTGTTCTCGATGATCCGTCGTGTGGAGGCACAGTGGTCCCATTTCAGTGCGGGTGCGATGTTGGCCACATACGCCATGCCCCCATAGGCAGAGCAGGCCCTGTCGTGTGCGTCCAGAGGGAGGAGTAGTGGTAGCAGGTCCGCCTTCAGACATGCCGGGTTGGAGAGGCATATCTCGACGGGATGCTGGTAGGGACACCTCCGACAGTAGAAGACGGGCATGACGCAGCTGAACAATGTGATGCGGTAAGTCAGTCGGTAACTTACGTTCAGCAGGGACAGGAGATCGCATCCCAATGTATGGAACAGGTTGGTTTTGTACAGCTTGAGCTCTTCGGCGTAGTTGGGTAGGTGTGTTGCGGTTGCCATTTCGCAGCGGTTCGTAGAGGTGGCGTGCTCCGGCTGTGTGTGCAGTCTGCAATGTGCACGCTCCGGGGTTACTGTGAGCTCTGTGTTGTCGTGGGGAGACAGGACTTGTGTTCTGTTTGCTTGTTTGGAGGACACGGGCCCTCTTCCCACATGCTTCTCAGACAGTTCAAGGTCAGTGCTGTGTGACTCCTTCCAATTAACTTGCATGTGGCCGACATGGGGGAGTGTTTTCTTCTTTCTTCCCCGTCCGTTGTGTGCTTCTGTGATATGCGCTATCTGCCGTGTGGTCGGTCTCCTCGGCATGCCTGTGTTGGTCTATTCTTGGACAATGGCTGTATTCACCGGCTTCTGTCGTAGGGCTGTGGTTTCGGAGTTGGAATGGAAGGTCATTCAGTGCTGTCTGCTCTCCCTTGTGTGGGCGGCAGCCTGCCTTTCCGCTCTGCGTTGGGCCTTGTGTGTGGATGTAATTCTTGGGCCACCTGTTGTCGGTCACCGGGCTCTTTGGTGTTCCGTTTCATGTGTCTTGTTCATATGTGCAGGGTGGTATGGGTTTTTCAGTGTGGTACTGGCGTTCCTCTTCCCGAAGGAGCCCTGCTTCTCCTAGTTGGTGTTGCCGCCGCTGTGTGCTTCGCCATGTTTGTTACACTGGGGTGTGTCCTGCTGTTGCGTGACTTCACTGACATGTGTGCGTCGGTTGTGTGGCGTTGGGTGTTGTCCGTGAATTGGGCGTTGGGTACATGTCTGTGGCCGGCCTGTCACGTGTCATGTGCGTTCGGGGTGGGGCTGGTGTGTGTGCTGCTTGGTTGTGTCCCTGTGTCTGTGTGCGACGCATGCATGGCGCTGCGGTTGGCCTCTGCGTTGTGCGCATGTGTGGCGGCGTCATCGGCGCTTTGGGGCCGTGACGGGGTGGTTGGTTCCTAGTCCCAGGTGGTGTGTACACATGTGTTCCGCGATGTTAGGATTTGGCCTGTGTGTCATATGTGGATGCAATGGTGGATGTGTAGTGTGCACGCGCTGGTGGGGGGTTGTCCGCTTTTTCCGCCCTTGCACTGTGTGCGCTGTTTGCGTGCACTTGTTGTGTGTGTGCCTACCTGCGTCTCCGCGGTACGTTGCGTCCTTGGTGGTGCATCAGCAGAAGCATGGGAAGGGCCTGCAGTGCTGGATTCATGCCCGGGGTGCCGCTTCTTCGTTGTCCGTGCTCTGCGTCCGTGTTTCCGCCTCTCTTTCACGTGCGGTGTCTCTTTGCCGTGGGAGCCGTTTGTTTGCGGCATCGTAATTTATACGCCGGGCGGGACGTGTTTCGTCGGACGGTGTGTGTCAGTTGGGCTGCGCCGCTACGTGTACGGGCGCACTTTGATGGCGGACGGTGTTGCTGGCTTGCCGGCGGTGTTTGGCCTGCTTTTCGCATCGTAATTGGGCGGGCGTGTGGACTGCTGCGTGCCGGCGGTAACTGGTGGTTTTTGCATCCGCCAGCACGGCGGTAGTGCTTCCGCCCGCCATCGTAATGGGCCCCTTAAACACAAAAAATAATTAAAATTAATTTATAATTCCTAAAAATTAATAATTAATTTAGTATAATTAAGTTACTTCCCACCCTATTCCCCTATAAACCCACAACCCGCTACAGTACAAAAATCAAAATTAACAATTTTTTTTATTAACATATAAAAATTGTATACATATATTTTTAAACAAGTAGAACACTTAACAAAAACACATATAACACATACATATTAAAAACGTAACAAAATACATAACAATAATACAAATATCGATATTAGTAACATCGATATTAAAAAATTCGATATTACTTACCTTAGGGTCGATATTCTGTCCATCGATATTCTGTCCCTTCGATATTCTGTCCCTTCGATATTTTAACTTCGATATTTTTGTATATCGATATATTATTTTCGATATTTTGTCTGCTCACCGCTGGGGATAGTGTTTTAGGGTTTAGGGTAGTGCAGTGGTGTTTGGGTAGTGTAGGGGGTCGTGCTGGGGGTAGTGTTTTAGGGTTTAGGGTAGTGCAGTGGTGTTTCGGTAGTGTAGGGGTCGTGCTGGGGGTAGTGTTTTAGGGTTTAGGGTAGTGCAGTGGTGTTTGAGTAGTGTAGGGAGTTGTGCTGGGGGTAGTGTTTTAGGGTTTAGGGTAGTGCAGTGGTGTTTGGGTAGTGTAGGGGTCGTGCTGGGGTAGATTTAGGATTTAGGGTAGTGCAGTGGTGTTTGGGTAGTGTAGGCGGTCGTGCTGGGGTAGATTTTGGGTTTAGGGTAGTGCATTGGTGTTTGTGTAGTGTAGGGGGTTATGCTGGGGGTAGTGTTTTAGGGATTAGGGTAGTGCAGTGGTGTTTGTGTAGTGTAGGGGGTCATGCTGCGGGGTAGATTTAGGGTTTAGGGTAGAGCAGTGGTGTTTGTGTAGTGTAGGGGGTCGTGTTGGGGGTAGTATTTTAGGGTTTAGGGTAGTGCAGTGGTGTTTGGGTAGTGTAGGGGGTCATGCTGGGGGTAGTGTTTTAGGGTTTAGGGTAATGCAGTGGTGTTTGGGTAGTGTAGGGGTCATGCTGCAGGTAGTGTTTTAGGGTTTAGGGTAGTGCAGTGGTGTTTGGGTAGTGGTGGGGGTCGTGCTGGGTGTATTGTTTTAGGGTTTAGGGTAGTGCAGTGGTGTTTGGGTAGTGTAGGGGGTCGTGCTGGGGGTAGTGTTTTAGGGTTTAGGGTAGTGCAGTGGTGTTTGGGTAGTATAAGGGGTCATGCTGAGGTAGTGTTTTAGGGTTTAGGGTAGTGCAGTGGTGTTTGGGTAGTATAGGGGTCGTGCTGGGGGTACATTTAGGGTTTAGGGTAGTGCAGTGGTGTTTGTGTAGTGTAGTGAGTCGTGGTCGGGGTAGTGTTTTAGGGTTTAGGGTAGTGCAGTGGTGTTTGTGTAGTGTAGGGGGTCGTGCTGGGGGTAGTGTTTTAGGTTTTAGGGTATTGCAATGGTGTTTGTGTAGTGTAGGGGTAGTGTTTTAGGGTTTAGGGCAGTGCAGTGGTGTTTGTGTAGTGTAGGGGTCGTGCTGGGGGTAGTGTTTTAGGGTTTAGGGTAGTGCAGTGGTTGTGTAGTGTAGGGGTCGTGTTTTAGGGTTTAGGGTAGTGCAGTGGTGTTTGGTTAGTTTAGGGGTCGTGCTGGGGGTAGTTTTTAGGGTTTAGGGTAGTGCAGTGGTGTTTGTGTAGTATAGGGGTCATGCTGGGGGTAGTGTTTTAGGGTTTGGGGTAGTGCAGTGGTGTATGTTTGGTGTAGGGGGTTGTTCTGGGGTAGTGTTTTAGGGTTCAGGGTAGTGCAGTGGTGTTTGGGTAGTATAGGGGGTCATGCTGGGGTAGTTTTTTAGGGTTTAGGGAAGTGCAGTGGTGTTTGTGTAGTGTAGGGGTTTGTGCTGGGGGTAGTGTTTTAGGGTTTAGGGTAGCGCAGTGGTGTTTGTATAGTTTAGGGGGTCGTGCTGGGGGTAGTGTTTTAGGGTTTAGGGTAGTGCAGTGGTGTTTGGGTAGTGTAGGGGGTCGTGCTGGGGGTAGATTTAGGGTTTAGGGTAGTGCAGTGGTGTTTGTGTAGTGTAGGGAGTCGTGCTGGGGGTAGTGTTTTAGGGTTTAGGGTAGTGCAGTGGTGTTTGGGTAGTTTAGGGGGTCGTGCTGGGGGTAGTATTTTAGGGTTTAGGGTAGTGCAGTGGTGTTTGGGTAGTGTAGGGGTTGTGCTGGGGGTAGTGTTTTAGGGTTTACGGTAGTGCAGTGGTGTTTGTGTAGTGTAGGGGGTTGTGCTGGGGGTCGTGTTTTAGGTTTTAGGGTAGTGCAGTGGTGTTTGTGTAATGTAGGTGGTCGTGCTGGGGGTAGTGTTTTAGGGTTTAGGGTAGGGCAGTGGTGTTTGGGTAGTGTAGGTGGTCGTGCTGGCGGTAGTGTTTTAGGGTTTACGGTAGTGCAGTGGTGTTTGTGTAGTGTAGGGGGTTGTGCTGGGGGTCGTGTTTTAGGTTTTAGGGTAGTGCAGTGGTGTTTGTGTAATGTAGGTGGTCGTGCTGGGGGTAGTGTTTTAGGGTTTAGGGTAGTGCAGTGGTGTTTGGGTAGTGTAGGGTGTCATGCTGGGGGTAGTGTTTTAGGGTTTATGGTAGTGCAGTGGTGTTTGGGTAGTGTAGGGGGTTGTGCTGGGGGTATATTTAGGGTTTAGGGTGTGCAGTGGTGTTTGGGTAGTGTAGGGGGTCGTGCTGGGGGTAGATTTAGGGTTTAGGGTAGTGCAGTGGTGTTTGTGTAGTGTAGGGGGTCATGCTGGGGGTAGTGTTTTAGGGATTAGGGTAGTGCAGTGGTGTTTTGGTAGTGTAGGGGGTCCTGCTGGGGGTAGTGTTTTAGGGTTTAGGGTAGTGCAGTGGTGTTTGTGTAGTGTAGGGGGTCGTGCTGGGGGTAGTGTTTTAGGGTTTAGGGTAGCACAGTGGTGTTTGGGTAGTGTAGGGGTCATGCTGGGGGTAGTGTTTTAGGGTTTAGGGTAGTGCAGTGGTGTTTGTGTAGTGTAGGGGTCGTGCTGGGGGTAGATTTAGGGTTTATGGTAGTACAGTGGTGTTTGGGTAGTGTAGGGGGTCATGCTGGGTATAGTGTTTTAGGGTTTAGGATAGTGCAGTGGTGTTTGGTTAGTGTAGGCGGTCGTGCTGGGGTAGTGTTTTACGGATTAGGGTAGTGCAGTGGTGTTTGGGTAGTGTAGGGGGTCGTGCTGGGGGTAGTGTTTTAGGGTTTAGGGTAGTGCAGTGGTGTTTGTGTAGTGTAGGGGGTCGTCCTGGGGTTCGTGTTTTAGGGTTTAGGGTAGTGCACTGATGTTTGTGTAATGTAGGGGGTCTTGCTGGGGGTAGTGTTTTAGGGTTTAGGGTAGTGCAGTGGTGTTTGTGTAGTGTAGGGGGTCGAGCTGGGGGTAGATTTAGGGTTTAGGGTAGTGCAGTGGTGTTTGTGTAGTGTAGGGGTCGTGCTGAGGGTAGTGTTTTAGGGTTTAGGTTAGTGCAGTGGTGCTTGTGTAGTGTAGGGGGTCATGCTGGGGGTAGTGTTTTAGGGTTTAGGGTAGTGCAGTGGTGTTTGGGTAGTGTAGGGGTTGTGCTGGGTGTAGATTTAGGGTTTAGGGTAGTGCAGGTGTGCTTGGGTGGTGTAGGGGGTCGTGCTGGGGTAGATTTAGGATTTAGGGTAGTGCACTGGTGTTTGGGTAGTGTAGGGGGTCGTGCTGGGGTCGATTTTGGGTTTAGGGTAGTGCAGTGGTGTTTGTGTAGTGTAGGGGGTTATGCTGGGGGTAGTGTTTTAGGGATTAGGGTAGTGCAGTGGTGTTTGTGTAGTGTAGGGGGTCATGCTGCGGGGTAGATTTAGGGTTTAGGGTAGAGCAGTGGTGTTTGTGTAGTGTAGGGGGTCATGCTGGGGTTGTGTTTTACGGTTTAGGGTAGTGCAGTGGTGTTTGTGTAGTGTAGGGGGTCGTGTTGGGGGTAGTATTTTAGGGTTTAGGGTAGTGCAGTGGTGTTTGGGTAGTGTAGGGGGTCATGCTGGGGGTAGTGTTTTAGGGTTTAGGGTAATGCAGTGGTGTTTGGGTAGTGTAGGGGTCATGCTGGGGGTAGCGTTTTAGGGTTTAGGGTAGTGCAGTGGTGTTTGGGTAGTGGTGCGGGTCGTGCTGGGTGTATTGTTTTAGGGTTTAGGGTAGTGCAGTGGTGTTTGGGTAGTGTAGGGGGTCGTGCTGGGGGTAGTGTTTTAGGGTTTAGGGTAGTGCAGTGGTGTTTGTGTAGTATAGGGGGTCATGCTGGGGGTAGTGTTTTAGGGTTTAGGGTAGTGCAGTGGTGTTTGGGTAGTGTAGGGGGTCGTGCTGGGGGTAGTTTTTAGGGTTTAGGGTAGTGCAGTGGTGTTTGTGTAGTGTAGGGAGTCGTGCTGGGGGTAGTGTTTTAGGGTTTAGGGTAGTGCAGTGGTGTTTGGGTAGTTTAGGGGGTCGTGCTGGGGGTAGTATTTTAGGGTTTAGGGTAGTGCAGTGGTGTTTGGGTAGTATAGGGGTTTTGCTGGGGGTAGTGTTTTAGGGTTTAGGGTAGTGCAGTGGTGTTTGGGTAGTGTAGGTGGTCGTGCTGGCGGTAGTGTTTTAGGGTTTACGGTAGTGCAGTGGTGTTTGTGTAGTGTAGGGGGTTGTGCTGGGGGTCGCGTTTTAGGTTTTAGGGTAGTGCAATTGTGTTTGTGTAGTGTAGGGGTAGTGTTTTAGGGTTTAGGGCAGTGCCATGGTGTTTGTGTAGTGTAGGGGGTCGTGCTGGGGGTAGTGTTTTAGGGTTTAGGGTAGTGCAGTGGTTGTGTAGTGTAGGGGGTCGTGTTTTAGGGTTTAGGGTAGTGCAGTGGTGTTTGGGTAGTTTAGGGGTCGTGCTGGGGGTAGTTTTTTAGGGTTTAGGGTAGTGCAGTGGTGTTTGTGTAGTATAGGGGGTCATGCTGGGGTAGTGTTTTAGGGTTTAGGGTAGTGCAGTGGTGTTTGTTTAGTGTAGAAGGTCGTGCTGGGGGTAGTGTTTTAGGGTTTAGGGTAGCGCAGTGGTATTTGTATAGTATAGGGGGTCGTGCTGGGGGTAGTGTTTTAGGGTTTAGGGTAGTGCAGTGTTGTTTGGGTAGTGAAGTGGTCGTGCTGGGGGTAGATTTAGGGTTTAGGGTAGTGCAGTGGTGTTTGGGTAGTGAAGGGGGTCGTGCTGGGGGTAGATTTAGGGTTTAGGGTAGTGCAGTGGTGTTTGTGTAGTGTAGGGAGTCGTGCTGGGGGTAGTGATTTAGGGTTTAGGGTAGTGCAGTGGTGTATGGGTAGTTTAGGGGGTCGTGCTGGGGGTAGTATTTTAGGGTTTAGGGTAGTGCAGTGGTGCTTGGGTAGTATAGGGGTTGTGCTGGGGGTAGTGTTTTAGGGTTTAGGGTAGTGCAGTGGTGTTTGGGTAGTGTAGGTGGTCGTGCTGGCGGTAGTGTTTTAGGGTTTACGGTAGTGCAGTGGTGTTTGTGTAGTGTAGGGGTTGTGCTGGGGGTCGTGTTTTAGGTTTTAGGGTAGTGCAGTGGTGTTTGTGTAATGTAGGGGGTCGTGCTGGGGGTAGGGTTTTAGGGTTTAGGGTAGTGCAGTGGTGTTTGGGTAGTGTAGGGGGTCATGCTGGGGGTAGTGTTTTAGGGTTTATGGTAGTGCAGTGGTGTTTGTGTAGTGTAGGGGGTCATGCTGGGGGTAGATTTAGGGTTTAGGTACTGCAATGGTGTTTGGGTAGTGTAGGGGGTCATGCTGGGGGTAGTGTTTTAGGGTTTAGGGTAGTACAGTGGTGTTTGGGTAGTGTAGGGGGTTGTGCTGGGGTATATTTAGGGTTTAGGGTAGTGCAGTGGTGTTTGGGTAGTGTAGGGGGTCATGCTGGGGGTAGATTTAGGGTTTAGGGTAGTGCAGTGGTGTTTGTGTAGTGTAGGGGGTCATGCTGGGGGTAGTGTTTTAGGGATTAAGGTAGTGCAGTGGTGTTTTGGTAGTGTAGGGGGTCATGCTGGGGGTAGTATTTTAGGGTTTAGGGTAGTGCAGTGGTGTTTGGGTAGTGTAGGGGGTCGTGCTGGGGGTAGTGTTTTAGGGTTTAGGGTAGTGCAGTGGTGTTTGGGTAGTGTAAGGGGCATGCTGGGGGTAAAGTTTAGGGTTTAGGGTAGTGCAGTGGTGTTTGGGTAGTGTAGGGGTTGTGCTGGGGGTAGATTTAGGGTAGTGCAGTGGTGTTTGGGTAGTGCAGGGGGTCGTGCTGGGGGTAGATTTAGGGTTTAGGGTAGTGCAGTGGTGTTTGTGTAGTGTAGGGAGTTGTGCTGGGGGTAGTGTTTTAGGGTTTAGGGTAGTGCAGTGGTGTTTGGGTAGTGTAGGGGGTCGTGCTGGGGGTAGATTTAGGATTTAGGGTAGTGAAGTGGTGTTTGGGTAGTGTAGGGGGTCGTGCTGGGGTAGATTTTGGGTTTAGGGTAGTGCAGTGGTGTTTGTGTAGTGTAGGGGGTTATGCTGGGGGTAGTGTTTTAGGGATTAGGGTAGTGCAGTGGTGTTTGTGTAGTGTAGGGGGTCATGCTGCGGGGTAGATTTAGGGTTTAGGGTAGAGCAGTGGTGTTTGTGTAGTGTAGGGGGTCGTGCTGGGGTTGTGTTTTACGGTTTAGGGTAGTGCAGTGGTGTTTGTGTAGTGTAGGGGTCGTGTTGGGGGTAGTATTTTAGGGTTTAGGGTAGTGCAGTGGTGTTTGGGTAGTGTAGGGGGTCATGCTGGGGGTAGTGTTTTAGGGTTTAGGGTAATGCAGTGGTGTTTGGGTAGTGTAGGGGTCATGCTGGGGGTAGTGTTTTAGGGTTTAGGGTAGTGCAGTGGTGTTTGGGTAGTGGTGGGGGTCGTGCTGGGTGTATTGTTTTAGGGTTTAGGGTAGTGCAGTGGTGTTTGGGTAGTGTAGGGGGTCGTGCTGGGGGTAGTGTTTTAGGGTTTAGGGTAGTGCAGTGGTGTTTGGGTAGTATAGGGGGTCATGCTGGGGGTAGTGTTTTAGGGTTTAGGGTAGTGCAGTGGTGTTTGGGTAGTATAGGGGGTCGTGCTGGGGGTACATTTAGGGTTTAGGGTAGTGCAGTGGTGTTTGTGTAGTGTAGTGAGTCGTGGTCGGGGTAGTGTTTTAGGGTTTAGGAGTAGTGCAGTGGTGTTTGTGTAGTGTAGGGGTCGTGCTGGGGGTAGTGTTTTAGGTTTTAGGGTATTGCAATGGTGTTTGTGTAGTGTAGGGGTAGTGTTTTAGGGTTTAGGGCAGTGCAGTGGTGTTTGGTTAGTTTAGGGGGTCGTGCTGGGGGTAGTTTTTTAGGGTTTAGGGTAGTGCAGTGGTGTTTGTGTAATATAGGGGGTCGTGCTGGGGGTAGTGTTTTAGGGTTTATGGTAGCGCAGTGGTGTTTGTATAGTTTAGGGGGTCGTGCTGGGGGTAGTGTTTTAGGGTTTAGGGTAGTGCAGTGGTGTTTGGGTAGTGTAGGGGGTCGTGCTGGGGGTAAATTTAGGGTTTAGGGTAGTGCAGTGGTGTTTGTGTAGTGTAGGGAGTCGTGCTGGGGGTAGTGTTTTAGGGTTTAGGGTAGTGCAGTGGTGTTTGGGTAGTTTAGGGGGTCGTGCTGGGGGTAGTATTTTAGGGTTTAGGGTAGTGCAGTGGTGTTTGGGTAGTGTAGGTGGTCGTGCTGGTGGTTGTGTTTTAGGGTTTACGGTAGTGCAGTGGTGTTTGTGTAGTGTAGGGGGTTGTGCTGGGGGTCGTGTTTTAGGTTTTAGGGTAGTGCAGTGGTGTTTGTGTAATGTAGGTGGTCGTGCTGGGGGTAGTGTTTTAGGGTTTAGGGTAGTGCAGTGGTGTTTGGGTAGTGTAGGGTGTCATGCTGGGGGTAGTGTTTTAGGGTTTATGGTAGTGCAGTGGTGTTTGGGTAGTGTAGGGGGTTGTGCTGGGGGTATATTTAGGGTTTAGGGTGTGCAGTGGTGTTTGGGTAGTGTAAGGGGTCGTGCTGGGGGTAGATTTAGGGTTTAGGGTAGTGCAGTGGTGTTTGTGTAGTGTAGGGGTCATGCTGGGGGTAGTGTTTTAGGGATTAGGGTAGTGCAGTGGTGTTTGGTAGTGTAGGGGGTCCTGCTGGGGGTAGTGTTTTAGGGTTTAGGGTAGTGCAGTGGTGTTTGAGTAGTGTAGGGGGTCGTGCTGGGGGTAGTGTTTTAGGGTTTAGGGTAGTGCAGTGGTGTTTGGGTAGTGTAAGGGGCATGCTGGGGGTAAAGTTTTAGGGTTTAGGGTAGTGCAGTGGTGTTTGGGTAGTATAGGGGGTTGTGCTGGGGGTAGATTTAGGGTAGTGCAGTGGTGTTTGGGTAGTGTAGGGGGTCGTTCTGGGGGTAGATTTAGGGTTTAGGGTAGTGCAGTGGTGTTTGTGTAGTGTAGGGAGTTGTGCTGGGGTGTTTTAGGGTTTAGGGTAGTGCAGTGGTGTTTGTGTAGTGCAGGGGGTCGTGCTGGGGTAGTGTTTTAGGGTTTAGGGTAGTGCAGTGGTGTTTGTGTAGTGTAGGGGGTCGTGTTTTAGTGTAGTGCAGTGGTGTTTGGGTAGTGTAGGGTTCATGCTGGGGGTAGTGTTTTAGGGTTTAGGATAGTGCAGTGGTGTTTGGGTAGTATAGGGGGTCATGCTGGGGATAGTGTTTTAGGGTTTAGGGTAGTGCAGTGGTGTTTGGGTAGTGTAGGGGGTCATGTTGGGGGTAGATTTAGGGTTGAGGGTAGTACAGTGGTGTTTGTGTAGTGTAGGGGGTCGTGCTGGGGTAGTGTATTAGGGTTTAGGGTAGTGCAGCATATATATGTGTGTGTATATATATGTATGTGTGTGTATATATATATGTATGTGTGTGTATCTATATATATATATATATATTTGGGTGTATATATATATATGTGTATCCAAGCGAAAAACCCAAAGCGATTGTCCCCAGCGGCACAACACAAGGGCACAGACTCCAAAGATGATGAAATTCAAATGTACTTTATTGCAGCATCAAAGTCCGAATGACGCGTTTTGGCCGCCGGACTGCGGCCTTGATCACATGGTGCGCTATGTGGTAATGGGTGACTTAAATATGCATAATAGTGTTTTTACTATGTTCATACATCATGAACTATGACTAAGCATTCCATACCGTTTTACAGCATATTTCCGACAGGAATAACTCACATTAAATGCCCACTGGCTGTGAGTCATATGCAAATGACTCTACTGACGACACCCTCAAAGTATATGCAACGACATGAATAAAAGACTCTAAAATGCTTCATTCAACAGTATTGAAGATGTAAATAATAGAAATAGTGACAACAGTGCCTCATAATGTAATTAGGTGAGGTTCACGTTCATATATAATGAGTAAATATACATATGTGAATAATTGAATAGATGCCTGGTTCCGTCTATGTAGACTCATAGAATACCATAGTGGTAAATATAGCAGGAACCAAATCACATTAATCTCGATGGTGAACACAACTGATCACAAGAAAGAAAAGACTTCGGTCACGATAATCGTGAGGAGGAACGGCGGGTGTCACATGTGGCTAGTACAACTCCTGCTCGTGAAATGAGCACGGATGTGCTGGGTCAAAGTGAGGCCTGATGACTCTCACAGAGAACTGCGATGGTCATGGAGTCTGGGGCGCTGACAACAGTGAGTACAAGGACTGCAGTGCACGAATGCACGAGGGCTGACTCAGTGAGGAGGCATGCAAAATAAATCTGTGAGTATTGAGTAGCCTGCGCCAGCGCATGAGTCGCCAGAAAAATGCAGTGGTGGAAGTTAAAGAACAGCAACATTATTATGTCAATATACAATATGCGTGGATATAGGGGTGGTGAATATAAGGAAAGTGAATATGTGCTGATGCAGTGTCAAATGACAATGCCAGTGTGAATAATACTATTTACAATTAGAGTGACAACTCTATTTAGGTGCTTAAATGTGCTAGTGTGAGAGAGTGATTAAAAACTGACCTTATATCCTAGACATGATAGGCATACTACGGTTGAATTAGACAGAATAAAACAAGAGCATCATTGTGTCCCCCTTCCAGCCGGAAGGTGAAGGACATTAGATTGGGAATTCAGAATATGATTCTCACAATCTGGACGTTGAAGGCACTTCAGGGTAAGGTCTGTAGTGGCAGAAAAACATATGTTCTAGAGATGGAAATGCACAAATGCATATTGTAGATCACAGTTGCAATGTGCATGTGGTGCGACATATTCATACAGACGAATAAGTAACCAACAGGAAGGGATGATAAGTGGAGTATGGAACAAGGGCAGGATTCAAGAGTGACAGGATGTGACAAATCAACACAATGAGTATATACGTTGAAGTTCACATTGACATTAAAATCATATGACAAACATCTATACAGAAAGCTATAGGACACTACCAAATCCCAAAAACAAAGGCTAGATGGTGACTGATCAACGAGTTCTATAGGAAATTGTGTAGGTCCTCACTAGTGTTAAGGCCTGACGGTGCTTTAGTGTTGAACGCAAGAATGTAACGGGTTTCCAGCTGCCGGAGTTGTTTCTCCCGGTTCCCTCCCCGTCTAAGTGGGGGTATGCAATCTATCACATAATATTTCAAGTGTTCAAGATTGTTGTTATGCACCTCCTTGAAGTGTCTGGCTACTGGATAGGTTGGATCACTATTCACAATGGCCCTAAGGTGTTGGAGGATGCGAAGATGAACTTGTAGTTTGGTGCTGCCAATGTACCTTAACCTACACTTACATTCTAATACGTAGATCGCATACTCTGTTCTGCAAGTGAGTCTGTGTTTAATGGTGAACGGCTCCCTCCTGAAATTGAAATCAATCTGTGTCATGTTACTTCCAAATTTGCAAGCTCTACAGCTACTGCATTTGTAGAACCCTTTAATATCAGACAGCCAGTTGGATTTAGTGAGGACCTCTGGGCTACTCCTTACCAAGGCATCATGCATAGAGAATGCACGTCTATGAGTGATGTCCGGTCCTTTAGCAACCAGGGGCCCCAGTGTAGGATCAGATTTGATGATCTTCCAGTGCTTGTTTATGATGGATCTAATGGCACGTTCCTCTGTGTTGTATGTGATGATGAGACAGGTGTTAACAGTGCCTGGACTGTCTGTCTCATCCTGTATGTCAGCATTGGTATTAGTCGTGGGCCTCCCTATAAGGAGTTCCTCACTTGGTATGGAGTTGGCCCTAGTGGTTGCCATGTTGATGTTGTGTTTAGAGTACCCACGGGCCCTGAATCTCTGTTGTGCCTCTCTCTGACATATATCCAGGTCTTCAGTGGAACTGCAGATTCTACGCAAGCGCAGCATTTCGCCATAGGGAATGCTGGCAATTAAATGTCTGGGATGGAAGCTCGAGGCGTGTAAGGTTGAGTTGCCTGCGGTGGTTTTCTGTGCAACTTGGAGTGTTGTGTGCCATTGGATACATATAGCATGACATCAAGAAACTCTACAGATATGGTACTGATATTGGCGTTGAACTCAAGGTTCAAATTATTGTCATTAATCTCAGTTATAAAAGACCTTGCGCTGTCAGTATCACCACGCCAGAAGACAAAGACATCGTCAATGTATCTGAGCCACGTGACAATGTGATTATGCCAAGCAACAGAGTGTCTTGCCATAAGAGCCTGCTGCTCCCAATACCCCACATGCAAACATGCATAGCTGGGCGAGAAGCAGGCCCCCATGGCAACACCCCTGAGCTGTTGGTAAACAGTTTTATCAAACATGAAAAAATTGTGACATAAGCACCATTCAATGAGAAACAAGATAAATGCATTGTGTTTGTAACAGTGAATTGGCCTTTTGCTTAGGAAATGTTTACAAGCTGCTAGACCATCACAGTGGCGAATGCTGGTGTAGAGCGAGGTGATATCTAGGTGATATCTAGGGAAATCAAAATATAGTCATTAGACCAAGGGATGTCCTTAACCTTGAGAAGAAAGTCGCTGGAATCCTTAAGATATGTGGGCAAACTCGATACCAGTTCCTGTAGAAAAAGTCAACATATATGTGTATATATATATATGCTGCTTTGATGACTTTTTGCACAACTAAGGGCTTCCCCGGGGCTCCAGGTGAATTTTAGTTGTATAGGAATAGTTTTTAAATCGTTTTGCACTAGCACGTTTTGCACTTTCATGCCTGACAATGAAGCACTTCATATGACTTATGTGACTTTTTGACAACATCGACCCTATTTGCACATGAGTACTGGTTTACATTTTGTTATTTGCACATCTCCTTTTTAAATAAGGCATTGGTCTAGGTTTATTATCATATTACCATGAAAGTTCTTATATTACACTATGTACTTACTTTGAGACCAATGATTTTACAATATTATGTCTTTTAACCATATTTATATAAAATTCCATTGTATTTAAGATCTGTTTTTATAATGTTTTTTTAGATATTTATTAACATCACTATGTACTTTTGTGAGCAAACATTTTAGAGTCTGTTGTCCATTTCTATGTGCCACGCAACATGAGCCCAATTGTTTGCAGGTGTGACTTCTTACTTTTTCACTATTTAAATGCACTTTACTAAGTAGCGCGTCATGTGAACTAGACGAGCTGTCTCGGTCGAAACGGGTCATGCTGGGCACTGGCCAGGACTGACTAGTCGCCGTGTAGATGTCATTTGAATAAAGCACTGCATTCGAAAATGTTCCAGTGAGTGATCCGTATCTGTTTTTCTTCGCCGGTGGAAGGTGGTGATATACCAGGATTTGTTTTGTGTATATATATATATATATTTTCTGTAACAGTGTAAATAAAGCGATCACTCAGAGGTCTGCATACACCAGAAGATGATTTAATCCAGGTTACGCGTTTCGCTTGCACATCAAGCTTGGTCACACAGTGTTACATGGGAAAGGACTTGCAATACATAGGAGTTGTAGAAATCAAGAAAGGACCAAACGTTAGTGTTCTATATGCAACAAAATTGGCATCCATTTTGTAATATGCTATTTTTTTATGTAATGTAATAAACCTCTTACTTTACAGTGGTCAAAGAGTATTACCATCATACTTGCTTTACCAAAGTGAATCAAACTGGTCCTCTCATAACATCATTGCACTTCCTGCACCATGAAGTAATATGAACTTCTGAATACAGCCCAGCCACTGTTAGAATACAAGTAAAGTTGATGTAAACAGTGTAAATGCAGTGGCCATTTTGTAACGGTATAGTACCTACTTTCCACCTCTTGCTGCTAAGGAAATCCCTGCGCATGCTAATACGTAGATGGTATCGGTTAATCTAATCCTTGCAAAATCTACAGAACTAGCAGTAGGTGGTACCCTGAATAATATTTCAGTCGACATAGTGCCATAAGGAATGGACAGGGGTGAGTACGGTCCGAATTGTAGGGGACGTGCTCAGGTTGCAAGGGACTAATGAAAACCGTTACCAAGTGTAAAAACACAGCGGCTGGAAATAAATGAAAATTAAAGCGGTACCTGAAGAGATGACTGTATATACCGCAAAGTGCCAGAGGGGGCATGGATGATGCCTGTCTAAACTCTTACAGTATTGGCAAAGTGCCATAAGAGACTGACCTCTCATATGATTCTTGCACAGCTCCATGTAAAATGCCGTTCTCCATACATCAGCACTACACCCAGTAGTCCACCAAGAATAAATAAAATTCCAAATCATATGTGTCCGTGTCAAAATTAATGTAAATGAAAGTTGTCGTAAGACTGAAGAGAGAAAACTAGAAAAGCATATCTCTTATCTGTCTTGTTGGGCCCTTCACCATATTGATAGAAGAAAAGGGTAGGGGATTGCAGTGAGGGTTGGTTCTCAGTTTCCGCCCCTTCCTTTTCTCCTGTGAAAAAGAAAGAAGAAAAATAAAAAGGACATTAAAATCCGTGAGCAATCTCATATTGGATTAAAACTTACATACAAGATACAAACAACATAATTGCATGACTGTACAGTTGACAGGAAACGGCACATCAACATAAGGAAGGATATTCTACTTTGTCATTTATCATTACTCATGTAAATGAACGTCATCAGCAGTGCATTGTGAGGGCACGAGTTATAGTTAGCTGAACTAACTATAACGGGGGAATTTCTATGGTTTTGTACGAGTGAAATGTCCAACTAACTATAACTGTCCCTAAAACCTATGGTTTTATTCAGTGAATTTCTAAGGTTTTTTAAATGCTAATTTCTAACTATAACGTGCCTGAAACCTATGGTTTTTTCAGTGAATATATATATATATATATATATATATATATATATATATATATAAAGGATGTGGACTATACAAGTCTAAGGTGCCCTGCCATGAGAGGGACACTTGCGGGATGACCGTGAGTGACATCAAGCAGCAGGCGAGGGAGATGGGCACCGCGGAAAAATGTTAGGAGGTGACTGTAACGGCGGCATAGTAAAAGTGATTACAGTGAAGGGCAAAAACTATAATTTACCTGCATTGGCAAAAAATGATGAATTATGATGTATTATGGGACATTGATGCCTTCACGTTTCTTTCAGATATCCCTGACGTTGGAGATGCTGTCCAGTGATTGGTTACAGTCCCACCAAAAAGAGATACTTTGAAATATTTAAATATTGCGAAGCTGTGCTCATTTTGGATTGAATTCTATGCACTGAAGAAGGCCGATGCCGAAATGCATTTGCATTAAAGAAATCAAATGAATTACCCCGTGAGTGCTTTGAGTTAGTTTTTGTGGGACAAAGCCGGTAGCAGGCCCCGCCATTAAAAGCACCTGCCGTGTGTTCGACTCCCAGGGTGGATCGTGTTAGCTGTTTATGTTGGTGAGACTGAACCGCTGCTGTCAGGAGCCCGGCAACCAAAAGGATGTGGACTATACAAGTCTAAGGTACACTGCCATGAGAGGGACACCTACGGGATGACCATGAGTGACATCAAGCAGCAGGCGAGGGAGATTGGCACAGTGGAAAAATGTTAGGAGGTGACTTTAACGGCGGCATAGTATAAGTGATTACAGTGAAGGGCAAAAACTATAATTTACCTGCATTGGCAAAAAATTAAGAATTATGATGTATTATGGGACATTGATGCCTTCACGTTTCTTTCAGATATCCCTGACGTTGGAGATGCCGTCCAGTGATTGGTTACAGTCCCACCAATAAGAGATACTTTGAAATATTTAAATATTGCGAAGCTGTGCTCATTTTGGATTGAATTCTATGCACTGAAGAAGGCCGATGCCGAAATGCATTTGCATTAAAGAAATCAAATGAATTACCCCGTGAGTGCTTCGAGTTAGTAGTTGTTGTGGAACAAAGGCGGTAGCACCCCCTCCATCAGAAGCACCCCCCTTGTGTTCGACTCCCAGGGTGGATCGTGTTAGCTGTTTATGTTGGTGAGTCTGAACCACTGCTGTCAGGAGCCCGGCAACCAAAAGGATGTGGACTATACAAGTCTAAGGTGCCCTGCCATGAGAGGGACACCTACGGGATGACCGTGAGTGACATCAAGCAGCAGGTGAGGGAGATGGGCACATCGGAAAATTGTTAGGAGGTGACTGTAACGGCGGCATAGTAAAAGTGATTACAGTGAAGGGCAAAAACTATAATTTACCTGCATTAGCAAAAAATGAAGAATTATGATTAGGGCTCCCGGTTTTATGGTATTTTTTTTTTTTACCTTTCCGTCTGTATTTATCCATATTTATTTTTTGCTAATTTTATCTGTATTTATCCATATTTATTTTGGGTTTTGTGGAAAAAGGAAGCTAAAATTAGTATATTTCCACGTTTATTTAACCAATAAATATGCACTCATGCTTGAATGCATGCCAGAATTCAGTGATATGAACACCCACAGAAGATAAATCAATGCACTTATATGAAAAAATGCTCATTTCAGTATCAACCTTGTGTATATCTACTGGTGTTAAAGCCTCTAGACTAAAATTCCTTTCTTTTTAACCCCCTCACCTATCAATTCACACAGCTATTGGCCTGGCAGTCATGGCAGACAGTATTTAGATTTACTCAAAAGCAGCCCAATTTCCGCTTTTATCCACATTTAAAAATAAATACAGACAAGAAAATAAATGTTTTCTGTCTGTATTTATCTGTAAAAATCAGTAAAAACGGAAAACAGGGAGCCCTAATTATGATGTATTATGGGACATTGATGCCTTCACGTTTCTTTCAGATATCCCTGATGTTGGAGATGCCGTCCAGTGATTGGTTACAGTCCCACCAATAAGAGATACTTTGAAATATTTAAATATTGCGAAGCTGTGCTCATTTTGGATTGAATTCTATGCACTGAAGAAGGCCGATTCCGAAATGCATTTGCATTAAAGAAATCAAATGAATTACCCCGTGAGTGCTTCGAGTTAGTAGTTGTTGTGGAACAAAGGCGGTAGCACCCCCGCCATTAAAAGCACCCGCCGTGTGTTCGACTCCCAGGGTGGATCGTGTTAGCTGTTTATGTTGGTGAGTCTGAACCGCTGCTGTCAGGAGCCCGGCAACCAAAAGGATTTGGACTATACAAGCCTAAGGTGCCCTGCCATGAGAGGGACACCTACGGGATGACCGTGAGTGACATCAAGCAGCAGGCGAGGGAGATGGGCACAGCGGAAAAATGTTAGGAGGTGACTGTAACGGCGGCATAGTAAATGTGATTACAGTGAAGGGCAAAAACTATAATTTACCTGCATTGGCAAAAAATGAAGAATTATGATGTATTATGGGACATTGATGCCTTCACGTTTCTTTCAGATATCCCTGACGTTGGAGATGCCATCCAGTGAAGGCCGATGCCGAAATGCATTTGCATTAAAGAAATCAAATGAATTACCCCGTGAGTGCTACGCGTTAGTAGTTGTTGTGGAACAAAGGCGGTAGCACCCCCGCCATTAAAAGCACCCGCTGTGTGTTCGACTCCCAGGGTGGATTGTGTTAGCTATATATATATATATATATATATCCAACTCGGCTGCTTCATTCACCATACGCTCCTCCTCGGCGAAAGCAGGCACGGACCACGAAGTATGTGCAAAATAAATTCTTTATTACACGTCGGCCATTACGCGTTTCGGTCCAGCCGGACCTTGATCACATATATATATTACTCCGATCCTCCAACAATTGTACAAAGAAGGTGGGGCACTCAGGGCTGATTCCAAGTGGATTTATTGTTCATAGGTCACCAACAGGATAAACGGTCTCTCAGGACGCGTTTCGGCTTCTCGCCTTCATATATATATATATATATACCGAATGAGAAAGAGCGCTGTAGCGCCCAAAACAAGTGGACCATATATATGTATATGTGTGTGTATATATATATATATATATATTACCTACTGGCGGTCGCCAGTAGGTAGGTATAGTTAGAACCTAGTTTCCATAGGAAAAGCGTTTTTTGATTTGTTAATAACTTTGGCGCCGTTTGACGAATCTTCATGAAATTTTCAAAACTAATTGTTGACTCAGGTCAGCTCCTGTCTTGTAAGTTTCGGGGTGATTCGTCAAGGGGGGCCGAGAAAAAGGGGTGTCCCAAAACGTGTTTTTGTATGTTAATTTCCATAGGAAACTTTAGACACGGCTACAGCCTGAACTGCTGAACGGAATTACACCAAATTTGGCAGAGAGATAGCTCTTGGTCCAGAAAGCACGCTTTGTTTGAAATGGTGTAAATCCGTTCAGTAGTTTTTGAAATATTTAAAGATTTACAGATATATATATTTGAGAATTGTGAGATCTGATTGGCTGAGCCCTCCAGAGCACGAGCTTGCCTCTGACTGGCTGCCAACACTTCAAACCAGGAAGTGTTGGCAGCCATCTTGTGCCTCGGACCAAGGGAGAGGGAAAAAGGTGACAGAAACATTAAAAAACAAAAAAGGGGGGCAGGGTAGGCGCACCCTGACCCCCTAGGCCTGCTTAGGGGGTCCCACAGGGACCCCCAGGCCCAAAAAAAGCATTAAAAAACAAAACAAATTTGGACGGGGTCGCGCCGGGTGCGCGAATCTGTCCGAAAATTTGAAAAAATGAAGCGCGGTCTCCCGCGCTTCGTTTTTCAAAGCCCCTGGGTGGGCCAGGTCCGGGGGCATTTATGTAGCAGGGGCCAACGTGGGCCCCCGCAGCCCTGGGGACCACCACCTCCCCAGGGCTTGATAATCACACGTATCTGTGAACTCGTTGTGCACCGATACCACGTGCAGCAGAGGGCCTGGCGTGTGCACAAGTGCGCAGCGTATCTAAAGAAGTGAGGGTGCTCCGAGTGTGATCACATGTATCTGTGAACTCTGGCTGGGGCCCTTCTCCTTGCCTCTGAGGGCCCCGTGGCTGCCCAGCAGCTTCTTTACTGAGGATTTGCTGAGGATGTCCTCGATGCTAAAGGGGGTGAGCGACTTGTTGGAGTTGCGGGGCGCGGAAGCTGGTCTAAGGGGCTCTGTCTCCTCTCCTCACTCCTGGGGTGCAGGAGGGTCCCAGGCTTTATTTCTTTGGTGGAGGTCATTGCCAAGGGCCCCCCACCCTTCTGAAGCCCGACAGCCCCTCTCCAAAGCCAGGGCAGGGAAGTATTGTGCGTCGAGGAGCAGCGCGCTGTGTTCAGCCCTCTCTGTCCAGCAGCGAGGGGCCCCTCAGCAAGCCCCCCAAAACCTCATTCTGCCCCGGGCGTCCTCTGATGCCCCTCAGAAACAAAAAGGCAAATTCCGAAAGCCGAGGGGGCCCTTAGTCTCATTTCAGGCCCCAAAGTGTGGCTCCTCTCCCCGGTGCCCCTCCATGAAGCTACGCTGCTGTGGGAAGGGATGGTCTTCCAGGAGCTAGGACCGGCATGGGTAGCCGCAGTCTGTCCAGTGCACACCTCAAAGTGGGCAGGCAGTATCCAAGAGAGAGCAGGCAGTCCACCCACAGAGGAGGTAGGCAAAGTGTCCGTAGAAAGTGCAGGCAGAGTGTCCGGAGAGAGGGCTGGCTGTTCACACACAGAGGAGGCAGGCAAATTGTCCGGAGAAAGGGCAGGCAGTCCACTCACAGAGAGGGTAGGCAGAGTGTCCGGAGAGAGGGCAGGTGTCACCAGAGTTGCCGCCCTCCACCGATCACTGCACTGTTCACTTTCATTAACAGACTGTTCACTTTTATTAACAGTTTTCCGTCTTTTGACCTATGGACCTGATAACACATCGGTCAGGATGGCTCAGTGAGATGGTTCCCGCCATTCCCCAGCTCGCATCAAGCCTTACATCCTTCCGAGGTCGGTAAACTGAACACCATTACATTGAGTAAGAGGGACGGCTGGTATTTACAGCGCTTAGAAATGGGAGAGGTGCAGCATGGAGGGATGTGTAACAAAACGATCATTATCTGAGCAGCTGTGTAGCACTTAACCGTGTGAGGGGAAGGAAGGGGGGGCAGTAGAGGGGAGTCCTAGAAAAAAAAATATTGGACAGGATCCGGAGTGCAATGCATAAGTATACAAGTTACAAAGGTTGATAGCAATAAGTACTCAAAGCCAGTGTCATCTTTAGAATTTTGGGGCCCGGGCAACACATATTTTGGGGGCCCCTGTTCTGAATAAAATGTTGATTTTTTAACCATTTTCTGTTAGTTCAAGCTGGCATGATACAAAACAGACTTCCACAAGTGCGGTCAAACAAAAACAGTTGAATGTGTCATTTTAGAGCTCTGAGAATCCTGAACGTGACATTGGGCAAGGAAAGAGGAGGTCA
The DNA here is from genome assembly GCA_963921515.1 of Calotriton arnoldi. Lineage (NCBI taxonomy): Eukaryota > Metazoa > Chordata > Amphibia > Caudata > Salamandridae > Calotriton > Calotriton arnoldi. The sequence goes on from CAWUFW010016337.1 coordinate 137,305, forward strand.
GAGATATCCACGGGAGATCTAAAGAGAAAGTCCACTTTCCAAGGGGGGGGGGGCTTGGAAGGTGTGGCCCTGGGCACGTGCCCACTTTGCCCCTGCCTTCAAGCGCCTCTTTTTATAGCGCGTGCACATCCGGGGTATACCACATTCATGCGGACACAGGCGCACGTGATGCCATTAAGGCACACGTCAGTACTCATGTAGATGTGTTCACGTGCCATGTATGAATGTTTATAATCATGCATTGCACATACATGTACATGTAAGTATACACCCATGTTTGTTTACCGAAAGAGAGGGGGCGATGCTGGGGTATATTTTTTTTCTTCATAAAAGCAGCTGTTAAAAGCCCATATCCACCGGTGGTTCCATGTTATTGAGCGTGTGACGTAATCGTGATGAAACACAGATGTCATAAATGATGCCGGCCCCACGTCACACCCTTTGTTCAAGAAGTGTCATGTGCATGACATATAAACAAGGTCTGAACCCCCAGTCCCAACCAGGTCACCTGGACCCTGTAGACAGCAGCTTCAAAACTCTCTGACTTCTGTAGTCGAAGTATGTTGTTTGTAGTGTCCTGGCATGATTACTGAAAGGTACCCTCCGAAATACTCACTGAATGTTGTGTGTCCTGTTTACACAGAGAACAGAGCAGTGCTGTGCAGGATTTCACTTTCTGTTTTGAAAAAACCTATCCTTGTTTGAAAAAACACACAACTTTCATACTCTCGGCACCCAAATAAACATATCACATAACACTCTATAATATAACCCTAAAATACTAATTCGGGGCTGTGGTGAAATGCACAAACTGGTCTGTCTTCAGCCTGCTGGGTTTGTACATCTCTGTCTTTGGAGTAGAACACAGGGGTCCCCTTTGTATGTATTCTATGTGCGTGGGGTGGATGTTGGGGGGGCGATGTATTGTTTTGCATTTTTAAATACTGTAAAAATAGCTTTTTAAACAACCCCCGATTATAATAATACTGTCACATTTCTCGTTTATTAAAGGATGTATCGATACGAGCACAGATGCATACATCACACACATATTCTGTTGCTCTCTGATGTGTGTATGTTCTTGCCAAAATATTACTGACTCTGCAGACATTGGAGTGCTGTGAGGAGCACAGAGATGTGTTAAAAATAATCACACCTTTGTTCCTGGAAACACAAACCAGGGTGCGGTGTGACGCGTCGCACAAGAGGGACCATTGTTATTTGTGTAGCTGAGATTGTATGGAGAAGGGGGAGGGGGCAGGGGGCATGTGCTGTGAGAGTTACCCCCACCCACCATGTACTGCAGACACTGTAGACCCTCTTCGGGAAACCACAGTCAGACATCCATAACCCATACCATGTGACATTGTAACGCAACAATCTACAGTCAGACATACTGAAACCACACATGTGCGCTGTCAGACACTGCAGCCCACAGTGTACAGCCACAATCTACAGTCAGACATCCATAACCCACACCATGTGACATTGCAACGCCACAATCTACAGTCAGACATCCATAACCCACACATGTGCGCGGTCAGACACTGCAGCCCACAGTGTACAGTCACAATCTACAGTCAGACATCCATAACCCACACCATGTGACATTGCAACGCCACAATCTACAGTCAGACATCTATAACCCACACATGTGCGCTGTCAGACACTGCAGCCCACATTGTACTGCCACAATCTACAGTCAGACATCCATAACCCACACATGTGTGCTTTCAGACACTGCAGCCCAAATTGTGCAGCCACAATCTACAGTCAGACATCCATAACCCACACCATGTGACATTGTAACGCCACAATCTACAGTCAGACATCCATAACCCACACATGTGCGCTGTCAGACACTGCAGCCCACATTGTACAGCCACAATCTACAGTCAGACATCCATAACCCACACATGTGCGCTATCAAACACTGCAGCCCACATTGTACAGCCACAATCTACAGTCAGACATCCATAACCCTCACCATGTGACATTGTAATGCCACAATCTACAGTCAGGCACACTGAAAACACATCAATATACCCTGTCAGACACCCGAAAACACTACTGCAGAAATACAGAGCCCACAATTTATTTGTCAGACATCCAGCCTCGTATTGCATACAACACACCTGGAAACCACATAGCGTTCCCGTTATGGGGAGCCCACAGTGTTAGTCACTGATAACAAGCCCCAGTCTTTCAGACACCCACAATTATAACATTCTGTCAGGCAAACACACCCACTAACGTAGCTTGTTACCAGACACCCCAACTGTAACATTCTGGCAGACACCTGCAGCCGCAGCAGTGTGGCAGACACACGCAACATTCTGGCAGACACCGCAATCACAACATTGCGTCAGAAACCAACAAACACAATTTTTGTCAGACCCGCGCAAACACACAGCTATCAAACACCCACAATTATAAAATTCTGCCTGACACCCCTAATCACAGTATCGATACCCACAATCCTAACATTCTGACAGACACCTAAACCCAGAGCATCCAGGCGGACACGACCACAGCGCCCTGTCACTAGTCCACCACTCACAAGGCGCTGTTGGGGGCAGGGCCCCACAGTCGGGGCTATGAAATGCAAACCTGAGCCTTTTATATCTAGAAAGGCGCTACAACCTCGTGCAAAGCCCTGCCGTGAGCTGGGGGCACGAGGAGCTCACGTCATAGTTTGTCAGATTGTAAAAGTTCAATGTCGAACACCCTTATCGGGATTTTGGGGCAAAAGACACGTTTTATAAGTGATATTACTGACTCAGCAACAGTGAGCAGTGAATAGGATGTGAAAGGGGAAGTGTGATAACCACGTGCAAGAGGAAAGGTGTGAGCGCGTTTCTAATATGTTAATATAAATATCCGCTCCTTGCCTCCTATCCCAGCACTCACGGCGATCAGTTATTAATTATTTTAATTAACTCAGTGACAAAAACACATACAAAAACGACCCGTTTCGACCAGAGTAGGTTTCTATCTATCTATCGTCCTTCCGGTCGGTCGGTCTGTCTGTCTGTCTCAGTCTGTCTATCTGTCTATATCTATCTCTGTCTGTGTCTCTATCTATCTATCTATCTATCTAGCTATCTATCTATCTATCTATCTATCTATCTATCTATCTATCTATCTATCTATCTACCAATCTGCCTGCCTTACTCTCTCTCTCTTTCTCTCTCTATATATATATATATATATATGTATATATATATATAATCAGTGAAAAAACCATAGGTTTCAGGGACGTTATAGTTAGAAATTAGCATTTAAAAAACCTTAGAAATTCACTGAAAAAACCATAGGTTTCAGGGACGTTATAGTTAGAAATTAGCATTTAAAAAACCTTAGAAATTCACTGAAAAATCCAGAGGTTTCAGGGACGTTATAGTTAGTTGGACATTTCACTCGTACAAAACCAGAGAAATTTGGCTGTTATAGTTAGTAGAGCTAACTATAACTTGCGCCCCCGCAATGCACTGCTGATGACATCACATATTACATCACTCATGACATGCTCAGTGACATCACTGATTACATCTCAAATGACATCACTGATGACATCATCCCACATGATCATCTGATGCACCTCCTCACACCCTAATAAAACCTTTCATACACCCACTCTAAAATACAGACTACCAATATCAAAACCATAGACACACCAATAGCAGTTAGTACATACCCGCTCAGTGATTCATACGTCTACACACACACCACCCACTAACCCAAACAGTCACTTATACACGCAGTCATTCATCAATACAGCCACTGATATATCCACTCATACACCCATATAAACACTCACACACTGCCACTCACCCAAAGAGTTACTCAAAAACCTAGTCAGTCACCCAAAGACTTAATTACACTGCCATTTACTCACCTATACAGTTATACACACACCACGTCACTTATTCATACACATACTAACACATACTTACTCTCTTATACAATTACTGACATAAGCACACACTTATCCATGCAGCCACTGTCACAATCACTCACTGTCACATATACTCACTTATATACTCCAACACTCACAAATACTGCCTTTCACATATGTAGTTACTTACACATATACCACTAACACATCCATTCACTCACCAACACAGCTATACATACACTCACTCATCTATACACTCCCTAACACACGCACTCATAAACGCCTATGCCCAGTGAATCACCCACTCACACATCCATGCACGGAGTCACACACCCTCCCACCCACACAGACAGGTTCTCAGGCAACCACTCATTCTTCAATATACCTTGGTATATATAGATATAACATTCTTGAAATTTTTAGAAACACAGTCACTGGATGATGTCATCAGTGATGTCATCAGTAATTTCATTTGAGATGTCATCAATGATGTCACTGAGCATGTCATGATTGATGTAATATGTGATGTCATCAGCAGTGCATTGCAGGGGCGCAAGTTATAGTTAGCTCTACTAACTATAACAGCCGAATTTCTCTGGTTTTGTATGAGTGAAATGTCCAACTAACTATAACGTCCCTGAAACCTGTTTTTTTTTTTTTTTTTTAAACGGGTCAGGCCCTGGGGATGGGGTCCCCAGGGCCCCAAAAAAAGTTTAAAAAGGGGGGCCACACAGCCCCCCTTGTAAAAAAAAGACATCTCGCCGGAGGCCATGCCCCCTTTCTCCACCACTCTGCAAACGCGCCTCCTGGCGCATTGCTGGTGGGGCGATGAGGTCCTCAGTGTCCTGAGGACTTCATCCCCTGAGCAGCAGTGCGCCAAGGGGCGTGGCCTCAGACTACCTCTCTGCAATCCAGCTGTGTGGTGCTTACTGGAGGTACCTGGTGGGCTAGTTGGCCCCCAGGGACCCTCAGTATTCAAGGGGACTTAATACCCCAACTTAGAACATGGCAGGGGGCGCGTTTGCACAGTGGTGGAGAAAGGGGGCATGGCCTTTGTCCACCTGTCAGCAATCCCACTGTGTGGGGCTTACTGGAGGTAAGAGGTAGGCTAGTTGGCCCCTAAAGGACCCCCAGCAGCGAAGGGGACTTCAATCCCCATCCAAGAGCGTGCCAGAGAGCACGTTTGTAGAGTGGTGGGCAAAGGGGGCGTGGCCTGCTATGAGTACTTACCAATGCTGCTGTGTGGGACTTACTGGAGGTAATAGGAGGGGTAGATGGCCCCCAAGGATGTCCTTGGGGCCAAGTACCCCTCTTGTTACCTCCAGTAAGTCCCACACAGTGGGATTGCTAAGACGTCTTCGGAGGCCATGCCCCCCTTTCTCCACCACTCTGCAAACGCGCCTCCTGGCAGTCTACGGGATGGGGATGAAGTCCAGTTTACTCCTGAGGGACTTAGGGGGCCAATAAACCCTCCTGGTACCTCCTGTAAGTCCTACGCTGTGGAATTCCTGAGCGCTGGTCGGAGGCCCAGCACCCTTTCTCCACCACTCTGCAAACGCGACTACTATTTAAAGAAGCATCTTTCTGCACCTCTGACTTAGAGGTAGTTTTAATCCCCCTGCCCTATTATATACTAGGGCCTTACAGAGGAGGTCATGCCAATCACAGGGGTACCCCAACCCATAGTGTACCCTAGTGTATGTAGGTGTTTTCACTGATTTCTTTTAGCATAGCACTGGCTCCGGGCATGGTTAGGCAGAGTCAGTTACCACCAGTACCAGTCAGTAAAAAGTTGGGGGCACAGGAGGACTTTGCAACAAGGACTCTTTCTGCACCTCTGTTGGTTCTTTCTGCATAGCTCTTGCTTCTTTCTGCACCTTTCTTCGTCTTTCTGGACTTCTGTTGCCTCTTTCTGCATTTCTCTTGCTTCTTTCTGTGCCTTTCTTCCTCTTTCTGCACATGTCCTACCTCTGTAGGCATAGTTAGAAATTAGCCTTTAAATAACCTTTAAAATTCACTGAAAAAACCATAGGTTTCAGGGACGTTATAGTTAGAAATAAGCATTTAAAAAAACCATAGAAATTGACTGAAAAAACCATAGGTTTCAGGGACGTTATAGTTAGTTGGACATTTCACTCGTACAAAACCTGAGAAATTCGGCCGTTATAGTTAGTTGAGCTAACTATAACTCACGCCCCGCAATGCACTGCTGATGACGTCACATATTACATCATTCATGACATGGTCAGTGACATCACTGATGACATCACTGATTACATCATCCAGTGACTGTGTGTTTCTGTAAAGTGTAAATATGTTTTATATATATATAGGCCAAGGTTTATTGAAGACTGAGTGGGTGTATGACTGTCTGAATGGATGATTTAATAGGTGTGTGACTGACTGTATAAGTGAGTGATTAAACGTGTCTTACTGAATGCATGGGTTAGTTACTAAACTGTGTGAATGTCTGTATCAGTCTGTTAGTTGGTGTGTAAGCGGCTGCATGGGTTGGTGAGTAGCTACATGAGTGTCTCTATGGGTTATTGATTGGTTGTCTGAGTTTCTGTATGGGTGCCTGAGTGTCTGTGTGGGTGGGGGTGTGTGACTCTGTGCATAGATGTGTGAGTGGGTAATTCACTGGGTGTATGGATTCAAGAGTGCATCTGTGAAGGGCTGTAGGGGTGGGTGAGTGTGTGTATGGGTGTGTTGGTGAAAGAATGGTTGTCTCAGTGGTACATGTGTAAGTAACTACATATGTGAAAGGCAGTATATGTCAGTGTTGGGGTATATAAATCACTATATGTGAGAGTGAGTGATTGTGAGATTGGCTGTATGGATGAGTGTGTGCTTGTATCAGTGATTGTATAAGAGAGTAAGTATGTGTTAGTATGTGTATAAATAAGTGAGGTGGTGTGTGTATAACTGTATAGGTGAGTAAATGGGAGTGTGATTGATTCTTTGCAAGACTGACTAGGTGTGTAAGTAACTCTATGGATGAGTGACGATATGTGAGTGTCTGTATAGGTGTATGAGTGCAAATGATAGTGCTGTATTGATAAGTGACTGCATGTATGAGTGACTGTATGGGTGAATGAGTGGACGTGTGTGTAGACCTAGGAATCAGTGAGTGGGTATGTAGTAACTGGTATTGGTGTGACTATGTTTTGAAAATGGTAGTCTGTATTTTAGAGTGGGTGTATCAAAGGTTATATTAGGGTGTGAGGAGTTGCATCATATTATCACGTTATGTTATGTTATGCAGTTTTATATAGCGCACAGCTGCCCCAACAAAGTGGCGTCCCAGCGCTGAAGCAGAAAACTGCAGAACAATAGACAACAGAAGCAGCCTATAGTGGAGGAAAGAGGTGCGTTTTGATAGCCTGACGGAATGCCAGATAGTTTTTCATACTGCGAATGGCGATGGGGAGCATATTCCAAAGTTTGGCTGCCAATACACAGAAGGAGCGTCCACCAGCACGAGCCCTCCTCGCCCGCGAAACAACCGCCAGATGCTGGCCCATAGACCGGAGTTGGCGGGAGGGGGTGTATAGTGTAAGCAGATTGGCCAAGATATCTGGAGAGGAGAGATTTAAAATTTTGAAAGACATGCAGAGGATCTTGAACTCTATGCGTTTAGCCTCAGGCAACCAATGTAGCCGACGGATAGCACTGGAAGTGGGGCATGTCCTGGGCAGACCCAACAGGGTTCTAGCCGCAGCGTTCTGGACCCTTTGCAGTCTTGTAATTTCCACCTTATTGGCTCCCAAGTAGAGTGAATTGGCATAATCCAGTCTAGACAGAATGGAAGCCTGGACAATCACCTGCCTCATGGACGGGTCAAAAAACCCTAGCACTGGTTTGAGCCCCCGTAGAATGCCAAAGCAGGTTCCTGCTACCTTCTTTGTTTGTGTCTGAAAGCTTAGGGCGGAGTCTACCCACACACCCAGATTTTTTACCACCTGTTTGGGGACGGGTGCACAGCCCAGATTAGCAGGCCAACAGCGCTCACTCCATAGCTCGGTGTCTCTCCTGACCAGCAGTACCTCGGACTTGCTGGCATTGAGCTGAAGACAGTTGGCAGTCATCCACTCAGAGATGATCTCCAGATCCCACTGGAACTTGCATGCGTCCTGCCCAGAGTCATCCGAGAGTGCCACTACCAACTGTGTGTCGTCCGCATAAGACACTGCTGTGAGCCCTCTGCTTTTTGCCACTACTGCCAATGGTTGTACATATAACCGGAACAGCATTGAAATGGTTACAGTCCTTCCTGGAAAATCGAGTCTTCACAGTCTTCGAAGAGGAATTTACTTCAAAGCAAATACCCCTGACATGTGGAGTTCCCCAAGGATCCTCTCTTAGTCCAACAATGTTCAATATATATATGAGCTCCCTGGCAGAAATCGTATGTTCTGATGGGATACAGATGGTTACGTATGCCGACGACACCCAGCTAGTTGTCTCCCTTAATCAGAATGACAACTCCGGGCCTGGCTTGGTTTCATGTCTCGAGAAGGTATCCAGATGGATGGATAGTTCTTTTTTAAAACTTAATGGAGCAAAGACTGAACTTATGCTCTTAGGCCACTCTGCTCCTTTAAACATAGATCCTTTCTGGCCCAGCTGTCTGGGCACACCGCCTGTCCCGAAAAAACAGATCAAGAGCCTGGGCGTCTGGCTCGACGGTAACCTCAATTTTAAGCAACAAGCGCAAAAAGTTGCAGCTAGCTGCTATGGCCTTCTAAGAATGATCAGAGGGATCCTCCCCCTGCTCCCTTTTTTGGCTAAAAGGCTATTAGTTCAAGCTTTAATTTTATCGCGGCTTGACTATGCCAATGCCCTTTATTTAGGAGCCCCTCAGGTTTCAACAAAAAGATTGCAAACCGTGCAGAATTGTGCAGCTCGCCTCCTACTGAACATCCCTAGACGCCTCTCAGCGAAACCTGCTCTTGCCACTCTGCAGTGGCTACCAATCCAAGAAAGAATTCAGTTCAAGTCATTGTGCATTGCACATAAAGCATTCACTGGCAAGGGCTCAGTATTGATTAATTCTATGATTCAGCCCTACCGACCAAGTAGGGCACTTAGATCTGACAAAAAAGGCCTAATCTTAGTTCCGAAGATCAGGAGAACACGAACCGGAGGCCGTCTGTTTTCATACAACGCAGCTAAGCTCTGGAATCACCTTCCTGACCACATCCGGCTCGGACACAATTATCTGACTTTCAGGAAACATCTCAAATCTTTCCTTTTTCCTTGATCTGCTGTAGCTTAAGGGCGCCACTGATAGCGCTGGGATGCCCTCGGGAAACCATGCGCTTTACAAATGCTTTTTTCATTTCATTTTTCATATAGATTGAACAATGTCGGGCTCAGAGCTGAGCCCTGCGGTACCCCATATTTGATGGTATGGATCTTGAAAGCAAAAGGGGGAACTGTAACCTGGAAGGTCCTGTCAGCTAAAAAGGAGACAAACCACTCAAGGGCAGAGTCCACGATGCCCACCTCCTCCAACCTCTGCAACAGGATCTGGTGGGAGACGGTGTCAAATGCGGCACTGAGATCTAACAAAATCAGTGCCGATGTGCGACCCTCGTCTAGAACCCCCCTCAGATGCTCGGTCACATCTAGGAGAGCTGACTCCGTACTGTGACCCGGCCGAAAACCATTCTGAGAGGGGTCCAGTAAGTTGTTCTCCTCCAGATAGCCTGTAAGTATGGAATTAATATAGGCCTCCAAAATCTTGGAGACCCAGGGCAGGAGAGAGATGGGTCGAAAGTTCTCCAGTTTTGCAGTATCAAGCTTGGACTTTTTCAGCAGAGGGACCACCCTGGCTTGCTTCCAAGCTCTAGGGACAGCAGATGTAGACAGGGACAGATTAATCAAATGGCACAAAGATGGTAAGAACGCGGTAGAGATTTCAAAAATTGGTCCGGCTTGAGGGGGTCAGCAGGAGAGCCTGATTTAATCTTATGGCAGAGCACAACAAGCTCCTCTTGAGAGATGGGCGGAAAGGCAGCCAGAGTATGACTACATGAGGGTCTAGACACAGGCCCCTCATAAACTGCGTGTTGAGGGAAGGATCTATATATTGTTTCCACCTTCTTCACAAAGAAGGAGGTAAGGGCCTCACATTGTGCATCAGATGATACTGAGGGTGTTGTAATATCTGCCGAGGTTTTAAGATCTTTTACTATAGAGAAGATACTTTTAGAAGGGTTGCTACTATTTCTGATCACATCACGTGGATGATGTCATCAGTGATGTCATCAGTGATGTCATTTGAGATGTCATCAGTGATGTCATCATTGATGTCACTGACCATGTCATGAATTATGTAATATGTGACGTCATCAGCAGTGCATTGCGGGGGCGTGAGTTATAGTTAGCTCAACTAACTATAACGGCCAAATTTCTCAGGTTTTGTACGAGTGAAATGTCCAACTAGTTATAACGTCCCTCTGCACACTTTACCACTGCTAACCAGTACCAAGGTGTTTGGGCTCTCTCCTTTAACATGGCAGAATGTACTTACCCCCAATTGGCACATCTTATTTACCTGTATGCCCCTAGCAAAGTGGTACCCAATGTACACAAAGCCTGTAAATTAAATGCTACTAGTGGGCCTACAGTACTTTTTGTGCCACCCACTTAAAAAGCTCCTTTAAACATATCCCAGCCTTGCCATTGCAGCCTATTTGTGCAGTTTTAAACTGTCATTTCTACCTGTCAAAAGAGACCTTTTGCCAGGCCTAAACCTTCCTTTTCACTACATATGAGTCACCCCTCAGGTAGGCCCCAAACAGCCTAAAGGGCAGGGTGCAGTGCACTTAAAAATTTGGACACATACTTTTAAGTTTTACATGTCTTGGTAGTGAAAAACTCAAATATTTATTTTTCATGACTGCTAGGTGTACCTCTCCCATTGGATACCATTGGGTTACCTTGTTGCATTTAATAGGTGATAGCTTTCAATTGAGAGCAGGTGGACAGGTCGAGTTTGGTGTCTATGGAATTGGGACTCACAGACCCATACAGCCACTCACACACCCAGTCACTGACCCATACAGCTACTCACATACCCACTCACAGACATATACAGCCACTCACACACCCACTCACATACCCCCAAAACCACTCACTCACACATACACACACATACTCACAGACCCATGCAGCCACTCACACAACCACTCGCTGACCTTTACAGCCATTCACACACCCATTTGCAAAGATAATAGGTTACAGTTAGGATATAAAATTTAACAAACATTTGAAACTCACTAAAAAAACAAAGATTACAGGAAGGTTATAGTTCGGAAATAACATTAAAAGGCCTTAGAAAATCACTGAAAAAACCAAAGGTTACAAGGATGTTAGGAAATAGAATTAAAAAACTTTAGAAATTCACTGAAAAAAACAAAGGTTACGGGTATGTTATAGGTAGAAAATAGAATTTAAAAAACCTTAGAAATTCACTGAAAAAAACAAAGGTTACAGGGACATTATAGTTAGGCTGAGATTTCGCACACACAAAATCATAGAAATTTAGCAGTTACAGTGCCTGAGCTAACTATAACTTACACCCTCGCAATACACTGCTTATTACCTCACCAATATTACATCACTCATGACATGGTCAATGACATCACTGATGACGTTTCAAATTACATCACTGATGATGTCAATGATGACATCATCCACAGAACTGCTCATACACCCACACAACCACTCACACACCTACTCACACACCCATACATCCACTCACACACCCACACAACCACTCATACACCCACTCACAGAATCATACAACCACTCACATACCCAGACACATACCCACACAACCACACACACACCCACTTATATACCCCTACAACCCCTCACACACCCACACAACCACTCACACACTGACTCACACACCTACAAAACCACTCACACACCCATATAAACACTCACACACCCACGTATACACCAATACAACCACTCACAAACCCACTCACACACCCACATAGCTACTAAGATGCCTACTCACACACCCATACATCTTCTCACATACCCATACAACCAATCACACACCCACGAAACCACTCACACACCCACACAACCACTCACCCACCCATTCACAGACCCATGCAGCCACTCACATACCTAATGTCAGCCCTATGCACCACTCACACAGCCACTGGCAGATCCATACAGCCACTCACACACCCATAAAGCCACTCAGACATCCACTCCCGCACTGATACAATTATTCACACAGCCACTCAGATGACAAATGTTAGAAATAGTTTCACAATGGATTATGTAATCAATGATGTCCACAGTGATGTCATTTGAGATGTCATCAGTGATTTTATCAGTGATGTCACTGACCATGTCATGAATTATGTATTATGTGAGGTCATACGCAGTGCATTGCAGGACCATAAGTTATAGTTAGCTCAGGTAACTATAACTGCTGAATTTCAATCAGTTAGTATGAGTGAAATCTGAGCCTAACTATAAGATGCCTGAAACCTTTGGTTTCTCAGTGAATATATATATATATATATATATATATATATATATATATATATATATATATATATATATATATACACACAAACCTGCTCCAGCACAGAAGAAGGCACGTACTCGAAGCTGTTAGGATACAGCACTTATATTTTCTCGGGTCCCCCTCGACCCCGAGACCAAAGAGACGCGTTTCGGCTTCACAGAAGCCTTTCTCAATCTCAAGTATATATATATTGTCCACTTGTTTTGGGCGCTACAGCGCTCTTTCTCATTCGGTGGTGTGACACACAGCAGGACAATGCAGGACAATGCAGCTTCAATATTCTTGATTTCGTCACTGTTTCCAGCTGAAAAGACGAGTCACACTCGCAATCTCAGGATAAATTCTCCAATTTATTGTATAGACAAACAGAGTGGCAGAAAACGCCTGACCTGTTTTGGTCCCCCTGGACCTTGATCATGGGCATTCCATGATCAAGGTCCAGGGGGGACCGAAATGCGTCTGGCATTTTTCTGCCACTCCATATTTCTATGCAATAAATTAGAGAATGTATCCTGAGATTGCGAGTGCGACTCGTCTTTTCAGCTGGAAACAGTGATGAAATTGAGAATATATATATATATATATATATATATATATATACCTATATATATATATATATATATATATATATATATATATATATATACATACATACATACATATATATATATATATATATATATTATGGTCCACTTGTTTTGGGTGCTACAGTGCTCCTTCTCACTCGGTGGTGTGACACTCAAATGGCAGGACAACGTTGCTTATACATTCCCGATTTTGTCACTATTTCCTGCTGAAAAAATGAGTTACATTCGCAATCTCAGGATAAATTCTCCAATTTATTGCATAGACAAAAAGAGTAACAGAAAAAACCCCAACCCATTTCAGTCCTCTCGTGACCAAGGCCCAGGGGGACTTAAATGCGTTGGGTGTTTTTCTGCCACTCAATTTGCCTATGCAATACATTTCAGAATTTGAGAATTTTTCCTGAGATTGCGAGCACGACTCATCTTTTTAGCTGGAAAGAGTGATGTAATTGATTATATATATATATATATATATATATATATATATATATATATATATATATATATATGAATGCTCGTTTGTCCTTACCCCCAAAATTGAGCTGCACTCGAATGCTGGACCTAAGGTGGCAAGCCTTTAATGAAGAGTACAGGCAGGATGATGCTGGTAGTTACAATATGACAGCTGCAAACGCGATGAGCCTGACACGTTTTGAAGGCAAATCCTTCTTCCTCAAGGCAGTCGCGGTCACAAATACGTGCCCGGGTCTCCGTCCATTAATGCTCATAATACACCCCCAGATGGGCGGGTCCAATGTCCCAAGGCATCATGGATGTCGTAGTCCCGAAATCAAACCACTGATGGTGCACTAATTTCTGTCCTTTTCAAGCCCGCAGATGGGCCACCACCAACAACGTGCTTTAATCCCTGGTCAGCATTCCACATAACCGGCTTGGCATATAACCTGCCACGTGGCCCCCTCTCTTTACGGGGTGGTGCAACTCGACGGCCGGGCCGCCGCCAAAAATGAATGCTCGTTTGCCTTACCCCCAAAATTGAGCTGCACTCGAATGCTGGACCTAAGGTAGCAAGCCTTTAATGAAGAGTACAGGCAGGATGATGCTGGTAGTTACAATATGACAGCTGCAAACGCGATGAGCCTGACGTGTTTCGAAGGCAAATCCTTCTTCCTCAGAGGCAGTCGCGGTCACAAATACGTGCTCGGGTCTCCGTCCATTAATGCTCATAATACGCCCCCAGATGGGCGGGTCCAATGTCCCAAGGCATCATGGATGTCGTAGTCCAGAAATCAAACCACTGATGGTGCACTAATTTCTGTCCTTTTCAAGCCCGCAGATGGGCCACCACCAACAACATGCCTTAATCCCTGGTCAGCATTCCACATAACCGGCTTGGCATATAACCTGCCGCGTGGCCCCCTCTCTTTACGGGGTGGTGCAACTCGACGCCGGGCCACTGCCAAAAATAAATGCTCGTTTGCCTTTGCAACAGACAGACGGATACAGACATTCACCCAGTTTAGTCACTAACCCATGCATTCAGTAAGATACGTTTAATCACTCACTTATAGAGTCAGTCACGCACCTACTAAATCATCCAACCAGACACTTATACACCCACTCATTCTTCAATACGCCTTTCCCTATATATATTAAAAATATTTAAACTTTACAGAAACACACAGTCACTGGAGGATGTCATCAGTGATGTCATTTGAGATGTCATCAGTGATGTCATCAGTGATGTCACTGACCATGTCATGAGTGATGTAATATGTGACGTCATCAGCAGTGCATTGCGGGGGCGCGAGTTATAGTTAGCTGAACTAACTATAACGGGGAATTTCACGGGTTTTGTACGAGTGAAATGTCCAACTAACTATAACTGTCCCTAAAACCTATGGTTTTTTCAGTGAATTTCAAAGGTTTTTTAAATGCTAATTTCTAACTATAACGTGTCTGAAACCTATGGTTTTTTCAGTGAATTTCAAAGGTTTTTTAAATGCTAATTTCTAACTATTACGTGCCTGAAACCTATGGTTTTTTCAGTAAATTTCAAAGGTTTTTTAAATGCTAATTTCTAACTATAACGCCCCTAAAACGTATGGTTTTTTCAGTGAATTTCAAAGGTTTTGTAAATGACAATTTTTAAATGTATTAATTGTTATATTTATTTTTTTGATACTGATTTACTACATTTTTAAAACTATTTATTTTTAGATATTTTATTTTTTAAATTACATTGTAATTACATTATACATTACATTACAAAATATACTTTCTCAGAATGAATTACTTTAGTTTAAATACTTTGCAAATAGGCAATAGAGTTTTAAGTACAGTAGTTACAGTTGTTGCAATGGGCAACACAATTTCAAACACAATGCAACATTGAGCTCAATGTGAATTTCTACTTAAATGCAATTAGTTACTTTATGGATTACTTTTCTAACCACAGGACTGGATCCTAGATTCAGTCCTGGGACATCTCCTGTAAACAGTTGAGTAAAAGCGTTTTGGTTACAGTAGTGATTTTTAAGGAATATTATTGTATTTTAAAAGTTGACACAGAAACTTTTTCACATAGAATCACCAATGTTATCCTATGGGAGGAAATTCACTTAGCAGGTAAGTAGTGTTATCGTTACTTTTTCTTACTCAGTGGTGGATCCTGGATCCAGCACTGGTGCATCTCCTGTAAACAGTTGAAAGAATGCGTTTAAGTCATACAGGCGATTTTTAAGGAATATTTGTTTTTTGTGAAAATCGACACTTTGAAACTTTTCTGCTGAAAACCAGACAATGGATTCCTATGGAAGGAAATACAAGTTACTGGTAAGTACGGTTAAAATTACTTTTCAGGATCAGTACTGGGCTCAAAGATGCAGCACTGAGGTCTCTCCTGATAACAGGTGAGTAAATTGGAATTCTTAGTTCGGCTGATTTTAGATGAATATTTTAAAGTTCCAAAACTCCAAACTTGGAAGAATATCCAAGTGAAACCAGTCAATGTTAGCCTATGGAAGGAAATTCAAGTTACTGGTAAGTACGGTTAGAATTACTTTTCAGGATCGGTACTGAGCTCAAAGATGCAGCACTGAGGTCTCTCCTGATAACAGGTGAGTAAATCGGAATTCGTAGTTCGGCTGATTTTAGAGGAATATTTGCACAATGGTGAAGGAAGGGGGTGGGGCCTGAGGTGACATGTCTGCAAACCCGCCCTGTGGCGCGTTTTAAGTTGGAGAATTAATTCCTCTTCATTCCCGAGGGTCCCTAGGGGCCAACTAGCCCACCAGGTACCTCCAGTATGCGCCAGAGAGCTGCGTTGCAGAGAGGTGTTCAGAGGCCACGCCCCTTTTTACAACACTCTGCAACGCAGCTCCGTGGCGCTTACTGGAGGTACCTGGTGGGCTAGTTGGCCCCCAGGGACCCTCAGGATTGAAGAGGAATTAATTCCTGAACTTAAAACACGCCACGGGGCCTGTTTGCACACATGTCACCTGAAGCCCCACCCCCTCCCTTCACCACTGTGCAAACGCGCCCCGTGGCGTGTTTTAAGTTGGGAGATTAAGTCCCCTTGAATCATGAGGGTCCCTGGAGTCCAACTAGCCCACCAGGTACCTCCAAAAAGCACCACAGAGTTGCGTTGCAGAGAGGTGTAAAAAGGGGCATGGCCTCTGTACACCTCTCTGCAACGCAGCCCCCTGGCGCATACTGGAGGTTCCTGGTGGGCTACTTGGCCCCAGGGACCCACAGTATTCAAGGGGAATTACTTCCCTTCTTAAAACGCGCCAGGGGCGCGTTTGCAGACTGCTACAGGGAGGGGCGGGCCTCCGGCACGATGCCGGTCTTTTTTTTTTTTTGTATGGGAGGGGGGCTGCGTGGCCCCCCTTCCCTCGGCCACTTTTGGCCCCGGGGACCCCATCCCCCACGGCATGCCCGCTTTGTTTTTTTATTTAAAAATATTGGAGGGGGCTGCATGGCCCCCCTCCTTAGGCCACTTATGGCCCCGGGGACCCCATCCCCCGGGGCCGGCCTTTACGTTGTTTTAAAAAAAAAATTAAAATGTATTTGTAGGGGAGGGGGGCTGCATGGCCCCCTCCCGGGCCACTAATGGCCCCGGGGACCCCATCCTCCGGGGCCTGGCCACTCGTTGGGGACCGTGGGGGGTCCCCAATCCCCGCACGGTCCCGCCGGCTCCCCTCGTCCTGCGGGAGCCGTCATTGCTTTTCCATAAGGGGAGCTCCTGACATGCAGCTCCCCTTATGGAAAAGCAATTCTGCTTTGCTTCATTGAAGCAAGAGCAGGTTTCCCTGCTCTTGCTTCAATGAAGCAAAGCAAGTTTACAATGACAGGGCGGGAGCCGCGAGGCTCCCGCCCTGTCATTGCAAACTACAGTGTCCCGGGGTAGGCACCCCGGTACACTGCAGGAGCCGGCCCTGGGGGTGGCGGTCCCCAGGGCCACCACAGGCTCCAGGAGGGGGACGCGTGGCCCCCCTCCCATGTCTTTAAAGCCCCGGGGAGGTGGTGGTCCCCGGGGCTCGGGGGTCCGTAACGGACCCCCAAATTTACATTTTTAGTGCCCCGGGGAGGTGGTGGTCCCCGGGGCGTGTGGGGGGGCTTGAGCCCCCCCACACAGGTTCATTAAACATTAAATTAAATTAAAAGAAGCCCCGGGGGGTGGCGGTCCCTGGGGCTTGGGGGGGCCTAAGAGGCCCCCCAAGCATTTTTATTAACCCCCGCATGCCCCCGGGACTTGGCCCACCTGGGGGCCAATTAACAACGAAGCGCGCGCATGCACTGCATCGCATTTGGCAATGCAGCGCTCACAACGAAATTCGTTTTATTTATTTAAATGTTCACTTACCTGTATTCGGCCTTAATCCGTAGTTTCCTACCCCCCAGCCTGCCCCTCCCCCGCCCCACGTCACCGCCCGACCGGCACTCCTACCATGGGCCGTGCCTGATATTACCTACTGGCGGTCGCCAGTAGGTAGTTATAGCTACAACCTAGTTTCCAAAGGAAAAGCATTTTTTGATTTGCTAATAACTTTGGCGTCATTTGACGAATCTTTGCCAAATTCTACCAAAAAAAAGTCTATCCAGGACAGCTCCTATCCTGAAAGATTGGGGGTGATTCGTCAAGCGGGGGCTGAGAAAAAAGGGGGGTCCCAAAATGCGTTTTCCCCATGTTAATTTCCATAGGAAATTTTGCGACGAGCTACAGCCTGAACTGCTGAACGGAATTACCCCAAATTTGGCAGAAAGGTAGAGCTTGGTTCAGAAAGCGACCTTTTTTTTAAATGGTGTAAATCCGTTCAGTAGTTTTTGAGAAATTCAAAAAATAAGAGTCAAAAAATCAATTTCCCATAGGAAACTTTGTGCAAGGCTACAGCCGAAACTACTGAACGGAATTACCCCAAATTTGGCACAAAGGTAGTGCTTGGATCAGAAAGCGACCTTTTTTTTAAATGGTGTAAATCCGTTCAGTAGTTGCAGAGAAATTAGAAAAATAAAATTTCAATATCTGGGCGGAGCCTTAGTCCCGTGCACGAGCTTCACTGTGATTGGCTGCCAACACTCCAAACCAGGAAGTGTTGGCAGCCATCTTGTGGCTCGGTAGAAGCGAGTCGCTAGAAAACAGAGAAACAAAGGTATAAAACAAGAGAAGGGGGCAGAGTAGAAGTACCCTGACCCCCTAGGCCTGCTCAGGGGGTCCCAGAAGGACCCCCAAGGCCCAAAAAAGATTTTTTTTTTTTGTAATTTCGGCAAGTTTGCACAGTGGTGCATGGAGGGGGCGGGGCCTGACATAGCAAGTGTGCAAACACACCCCCTGGCACATTGTAAATTGGGGGATTAAGTCCCCTTCAATCCTGGTGGTCCCTGGGGGCAAACTAGCCCACCAGGTACCTCCAGTATGTGCCAGGGAGCTGCGTTGCAGAGAGGTGTTGAGAGGCCATGCCCCTTTTTACACCTCTCTGCAACGCAGGTCTGTGGCGCTTACTGGAGGTAGCTGGTGGGCTAGTTGGCCCCCAGGGACCCTCAGGACTCAAGGGGATGTAATCCCCCAATTTACAACGCTCCAGGGGGCGCGTTTGCACAGTGGTGCAGGGAGGGGGCGTGGCCTGATGTGACAAGTGTGCAAATGCGCCCTGTGGCGCGTTTTAAGTTGGGGGATTGAGTCCCCTTGAATCCTGAAGGTCCCTGGGTGTCAACTAGCCCACCAGGTACCTCCAGTAAGCGCCAGGGAGCTGCGTTGCAGAGAGGTGGTCCAAGGCCACGCCCCCTTTTTACAACACTCTGCAACGCAGCTCTGTGGCGCTTACTGGAGGTAGCTGGTGGGATACTTGGTCCCCAGGGACCCTCAGGACTCAAGAGGACTTAATCCCCCAATTTACAACATACCAGGGTGTGCGTTTGCACAGTGGTGCAGGGAGGGGGCGTGGCCAGCCATCTTGTGGCTCGGTAGAAGCGAGTCGCTAGAAAACAGAGAAACAAAGGTATAAAACAAGAGAAGGGGGCAGGGTAGAAACACCCTGACCCCCTACGCCTGCTCAGGGGGTCCCAGAAGGACCCCCAGGGCCCAAAAAAGATTTATTTTTGGGGGAATTTTGGCAAGTTTGCACAGTGGTGCAGGGAGGGGGCGGGGCCTGACATAGCAAGTGTGCAAACGCACCCCCTGGCACATTGTAAATTGGGGGATTAAGTCCCCTTCAATCCTGAGGGTTCCTGGGGGCGAACTAGCCCACCAGGTACCTCCAGTATGCGCCAGGGAGCTGCGTTGCAGAGAGGTGTTGAGAGGCCATGCCCCCTTTTTACACCACTCCGCAACGCAGCTCTGTGGCGCTTACTGGAGGTATCTGGTGGGCTACTTGGCCCCCAGGGACCCTCAGGACTCAAGAGGACTTAATCCCCCAATTTACAACGCACCAGGGGGTGCGTTTGCACAGTGGTGCAGGGAGGGGGCGTGGCCTGATGTGACAAGTGTGCAAACGCGCCCTGTGGTGCGTTTTAAGTTGGGGGATTAAGTCCCCTTGAATCCTGAGGGCCCTGGGGGCCAACTAGCCCACCAGGTACCTCCAGTATGCACCAGGGAGCTGCGTTGCAGAGAGGTGTTCAGAGGCCACGCCCCTTTTTACACCTCTCTGCAACGCAGCTCTGTGGCGCTTACTGGAGGTACCTGGTGGGCTAGTTGGCCCCCAGGGACCATCAGGGCTCAAGGGGAATTAATCCCCCAACTTAAAACGTTCCAGGGGGCGTGTTTGCACAGTGGTGAAGGGAGGGGGTGGGGCCTGACATAGCAAGTGTGCAAAGCACCCCCTGGCACATTGTAAATTGGGGGATTAAGTCCCCTTCACTCCTGAGTGTCCCTGGGGGTGAACTAGCCCACCAGGTACTTCCAGTATGTTCCAGGGAGCTGCGTTGCAGAGAGGTGTTGAGAGGCCATGCCCCTTTTTACACCTCTCTGCAACGCAGCTCTGTGGCGCTTACTGGAGGTAGCTGGTGGGCTAGTTGGCCCCCAGGGACCCTCAGGACTCAAGGGGATTTAATCAACCAATTTACAATGCTCCAGGGGGCGCGTTTGCACAGTGGTGCAGGGAGGGGGAGGGGGCGTGGCCTGATGTGACAAGTGTGCAAACGTGTGGCGCGTTTTAAGTTGGGGGATTAAGTTCCCTTGAATCCTGAGGGTCCCTAGGGGCCAACTAGCCCACCAGGTACCTCCAATAAGCGCCAGGGAGCTGTGTTGCAGAGAGGTGGTCCAAGGCCACGCCCCCTTTTTACACCACTCTGCAACGCAGCTCTATGGCACTTACTGGAGGTAGCTGGTGGGCTAGTTGGCCCCCAGGGACCCTCAGGACTCAAGGGGACTTAATCCCCCAATTTACAACACACCAGGGGGTGCGTTTGCACAGTGGTGCAGGGAGGGGGCGTGGCCTGATGTAACATGTGTGTACTTATGCAATCAGTCCGCCAAAACCCAAGCACTTATAAATTCACCATGCACTCTCCTTGGAGCACTCTAATCATCCAGTCACTACCCATGCACTCATGCAATGACCCATGCACTAAGTCATGCACTGCTACACTACCCTGAGCAGTACCCATGCAGTCCAGCCATCGCCCTGTCACTACCCATGCACTCCTCCAATCACCCAGCGAGCACCATGTACTTATCCAATCACTCCGCCAAAACCTAAGCACTTCTAAATTCACCATGCACTCTCCTTGCAGTACTCTAATCATCCACTCAGTACCCATGTACTCATGCAATGACCCAGGCACTAACTCATGGCAAATACAGAGGCGGTCATGCTAATCACAGGGGTACCCCAACGCATAGTGTTCCCTAGTGTATGTAGGTGTTTTCACTGTATTCTAAGTGTCTTTTAGCATAGCACTGGCTCCGGTCCTGGTTAGTCAGAGTCAGTTACCACCAGTACCCATCAGTAAAAAGTTGGGGGCGCAGGAGGACTTTCTGCTCCTCTGTTGGTTCTTTCTGCACATCTCTTGCTTCTTCCTGCACTTTTGTTCGTCTTTCTGAACTTCAGTTGACTCTTTCAGCATTTGTCTTGCTTCTTTCTGCGCTTTTCTTCCTCTTTCTTCACATGTCCTACCTTTGTAGGCATAGTTAGAAATTAGCATTTAAAAAACCTTTGAAATTCACTGAAAAAACCATAGGTTTCAGGGACGTTATAGTTACAAATTTGCATTTAAAAAACCTTTGAAATTCACTGAAAAAACCATAGGTTTCAGGGACGTTATAGTTATAAATTAGCATTTCAAAAACCTTAGAAATTCACTTAAAAAACCATAGGTTTTAGGGACAGTTATAGTTAGTTGGACATTTCACTCGTACAAAACCATAGAAATTCCCCCGTTATAGTTAGTTCAGCTAACTATAACTCGCGCCCCCGCAATGCACTGCTGATGACGTCACATATTACATCACTCATGACATGGTCAGTGACATCACTGATGACTTCACTGATGACATCTCAAATGACATCACTGATGACATCATCCAGTGACTGTGTGTTTCTGTAAAGTTTAAATATGTTTTATATATATATTGGCCAAGTTGTATTGAAGAATGAGTGGGTGTATAAGTGTCTGGATGGAGGATTTAGTAGGTGCGTGACTGACTGTATAAGTGAGTGATTAAATGTGTCTTACTGAATGCGTGGGTTAGTGACTAAACTGTGTGAATGTCTATATCAGTCTTCCTATTGCTGTGTAAGCTGCTGCATTGGTTGGTGAGTAGCTACATGAGTGTCTATATGGGTTATTGATTGGTTGCATGAGTATTTGTATGGGTGCCTGAGCGTGTGTGTGGGTGGATGGGAGGTGTGTGACTCTGTGCATAGATGTGAGTGGTTGATTCACTGGGTGTATGGGTTCAAGAGTGCATGTGGAAACAGCTGTATGGGTGGGTGAGTGTGTGTATGGGTGTGTTGGTGAGTGAATGGATATCTAAGTGCTACATGTCCAAGTAACTACATATGTAAAGCACAGTGCATGTGAGAGTTGGAGTATATAAATGACTATACATGAGAGCCAGTGATTGTGAGAGTGGCTGTATGGATCAGTGTGTACTTGTATCAGTGATTGTATAAGAGAGTAAGTATATGTTAGTATCTGTTTGAATAAGTGAGGTTGTGTGTGTATAACTGTATAGGTGAGTAAATAGAAGTGTGATTGATTCTTTGCATGACCGACTAGGTGTTTGAGTAACTCTGGATGAGTGGCGGTGTGTGAGTGTTTGTATAGGTGTATGAGTGCCTATAATAGTGTTGTATTGATGAGTCACTGCATGTATGAGTGACTGTATGGGTGAATGAGTGGATGTGTGTGTAGACCTATGAATCAGTGAGTGCGTAGGTAGTAACTGGTATTGGTGTTTCTATTGTTTTGAAAATGGTAGTCTGTATTTTAGAGTGGGTGTATCAAAGGTTTTATTAAGGTATGAGGAGGTGCATCACATTTTCACGTGGATGATGTCATCAGTGATGTCATCAGTGATGTCATCAGTGATGTCACTGGCCATGTCATGAATGATGTAATATGTGACGTCATCAGCAGTGTATTGCGGGGGCGCGAGTTATAGTTAGCTCAACTAACTATAACGGCGGAATTTCTATGGTTTTGTATGAGTGAAATGTCCAACTAACTATAACGTCCCTGAAACCTATGGTTTTTTCAGTGAATATATATATATATATATATATATATATATATATATATATATATCCAAAGCAGTATTCCACCTGGGGCCAGCCGAACTCGCGGCGGGTGCAACCGGGAAGCGGTGGTGGAAACCGCTTATAAAACAGCAAAAAACAAGGAGTTCATAATACTCCCAAGGTCCGGTGCACTCACGGGGTGTGTCGGCTATAAAACATCCGGAGACGCGTTTCTGGCTCTTGCCGTCATCAGTGCAGAAAAGCCGTCAATAAAACAAACACATTCATTTAAAACGGTCCTGCCATATGGTTGGTGGATCCTTGGCCAATGAAGGGCCAGCAATGGGGCGTCACCGTCTTCATTATTTATTGCCTAATGCAATTTCTATGGCGCTCCCATCGCTAAAAAAATCAATTGGCAGCCGTGATAACTGTGCCTGTACATCCCCTCGCCTGCCGCTGGATTAAAAACGAAAACACTGCGAGTGTCCCACATATGGTGAAACACTCTAGCTTTGTATAAGCCACGACCTAAATAGGTCAACAGAGTCCGTAAGCGGCGGTTCAGGCAGCCCAAATTGAATCCAAAGCAGTATTCCACTTGGGGCCAGCCGAACTCGCGGCGGGTGCAACCGGGAAGCGGTGGTGGAAACCGCTTATAAAACAGCAAAAAACAAGGAGTTCATAATACTCCCAAGGTCCGGTGCACTCACGGGGTGTGTCGGCTATAAAACATCCGCAGACGCGTTTCTGGCTCTTGCCGTCATCAGTGCGGAAAAGCCGTCAATAAAACAAACACAGTCATTTAAAACGGTCCTGCCATATGGTTGGTGGATCCTTGGCCAATGAAGGGCCAGCAATGGGGCGTCACCGTCTTCATTATTTATTGCCTAATGCAATTTCTATTGGTATAGAAAAACAATGGTCCTAGACTTATGTTAAATTTTAGTTGTCTGAAACAATCATAAACAGCATGAGGTACATATATAGTTTAAATCAATAATGTACCATTAACTTATTTAAAGAGCATTCAAATATATCCTCAAAATTCAAAGAAGGCACACACTATTGCTTTTTGGTGACTCGTATTTTATTCGGTCACTTTTCATAACATATTATCATATTCAATGTTCAAGATAAAGGGGTGGTTGCTCCAAGGAAAAATGTGAAGAAAGAAAGTGCTCGTGAAGTAAGATAGAATAAACAAGAGGGGATCAATCGAGCAAAACAATGATTCATAATTATTTACATTACAATCTCATAAGCAAAACTGGTTGTGATTCATGATTGCACCAGTTCTACATTAGGGCCTGTCCAATGGTTAATTCATAGTTATTCTTTATGTTCTTTCTCAAAAGTTAGCAAACAACGTTCGTCTGTAAGCAAGTAGGGCTGGGATAGTATACAGTACAGGCCCCGAACAGGGAGAGTGTCGACGTTTCGACCCTAGTGCAATGAGGGCAGTTTGTATCCTCTGCGAACGGGTCTTCCTCAAGACAGAAAGGAGGGATGGGGAGCAACTGATCATGGGTGATGCACAGTAAAAGTCGCCCCTAGTTATGGATTTAAAGGTCCGCAATAGAATTGCGGCTTGGTAACAGCAGTTTACCTTCAATCAATGGGTGAGAAAAATCGCCCACAGCGTCTCAATGAATCATCTTCGCACAGCCCGGGGAATCCAGCTGGTCTACTCGAGCAGACCAGCTGGATTCCCCGGGCTGTGCGAAGATGATTCATTGAGACGCTGTGGGCGATTTTTCTCACCCATTGATTGAAGGTAAACTGCTGTTACCAAGCCGCAATTCTATTGCGGACCTTTAAATCCATAACTAGGGCGGCACTTTACTGTGCATCACCCATGATCAGTTGCTCCCCATCCCTCCTTTCTGTCTTGAGGAAGACCCGTTCGCAGAGGATACAAACTGCCCTCATTGCACTAGGGTCGAAACGTCGACACTCTCACCTGTTCGGGGCCTGTACTGTATACTATCCCAGCCCTACTTGCTTACAGACGAACGTTGTTTGCTAACTTTTGAGAAAGAACATAAAGAATAACTATGAATTAACCATTGGACAGGCCCTAATGTAGAACTGGTGCAATCATGAATCACGACCAGTTTTGCTTATGAGATTGTAATGTAAATAATGATGAATCATTGTTTTGCTTGATTGGATCCCCCTCTTGTTTATTCTATCTTACTTCACGAGCACTTTCTTTCTTCACATTTTTCCTTTGAGCAACCACCCCTTTATCTTGAACATTGAATATGATAATATGTTATGAAAAGTGACCGAATAAAATACGAGTCACCAAAAAAGCAATAGTGTGTGCCTTCTTTGAATTTTGAGGATATATTTGAATGCTCTTTAAATAAGTTAATGGTACATTATTGATTTAAACTATATATGTACATCATGCTGTTTATGATTGTTTCAGACAACTAAAATTTAACATAAGTCTAGGACCATTGTTTTTCTATACCAATTATTACCCAGGTCCATTGACTTCTATGGGTTACCCCATTATATCTTAATGGTTAATGCAATTTCTATGGCGCTCCCATCGCTAAAAAAATCAATTGGCAGCCGTGATAACTGTGCCTGTACATCCCCTCATTTTAAATGACTGTGTTTGTTTTATTGACGGCTTTTCCGCACTGATGATGGCAAGAGCCAGAAACGCGTCTGCGGATGTTTTATAGCCGACACACCCCGTGAGTGCACCGGACCTTGGGAGTATTATGAACTCCTTGTTTTTTGCTATATATATATATATATATATATATATATATATATATATATATATATATATATATATATATATATATATATATATATATATATCACTGAGAAACCAAAGGTTTCAGGTATCTTATAGTTAGGCTCAGATTTCACTCATACTAACCGATTGAAATTCAGCAGTTATAGTTACCTGAGCTAACTACCTGAGCTTACTATAACTTATGGTCCTGCAATGCACTGCGTATGACCTCACATAATACATCATTCATGACATGGTCAGTGACATCACTGATAAAATCACTGATGACATCTAAAATGACATCACTGTGGACATCATTGATTACATCATCCATTGTGAAACTATTTCTAACATTTGTCATCTGAGTGGCTGTGTGAATAATTGTATCAGTGCGGGAGTGGATGTCTGAGTGGCTGTATGAGTGGCTGTATGGATCTGTGAATGGGTGGGTGAGTGGTTGTGTGGGTGTGTGAGTGGTTTCGTGGGTGTGTGATTGGTTGTATGGGTATGTGAGAAGATGTATGGGTGTGTGAGTAGGCATCTTAGTAGCTATGTGGGTGTGTAAGTGGGTTTGTGAGTGGTTGTATGGGTGTATACGTGGGTGTGTGAGTGTTTATATGGGTGTGTGAGTGGTTTTGTAGGTGTGTGAGTCAGTGTGTGAGTGGTTGTGTGGGTGTGTGAGGGGTTGTAGGGGTATATAAGTGTGTGTGTGTGTGGTTGTGTGGGTGTGTGCCTGGGTATGTGAGTGGTTGTATGATTCTGTGAGTGGGTGTATGGGTGTGTGAGTAGGTGTGTGAGTGGTTGTGTGGGTGTATGAGCAGTTCTGTGGATGATGTCATCATTGACATCATCAGTGATGTAATTTGAAACGTCATCAGTGATGTCATTGACCATGTCATGAGTGATGCAATATTGGTGAGGTAATAAGCAGTGTATTGCGAGGGTGTAAGTTATAGTTAGCTCAGGCACTATAACTGCTAAGTTTCTATGATTTTGTGTGTGCGAAATCTCAGCCTAACTATAATGTCCCTGTAACCTTTGTTTTTTTCAGTGAATTTCTAAGGTTTTTTAAATTCTATTTTCTACCTATAACATACCCGTAACCTTTGTTTTTTTCAGTGAATTTCTAAAGTTTTTTTAATTCTATTTCCTAACATCCTTGTAACCTTTGGTTTTTTCAGTGATTTTCTAAGGCCTTTTAATGTTATTTCCTAACTATAACATTCCTGTAATCTTTGTTTTTTTAGTGAGTTTCAAATGTTTGTTAAATTTTATATCCTAACTGTAACCTGTTATCTTTGCAAATGGGTGTGTGAATGGCTGTATAGGTCAGCGAGTGGTTGTGTGAGTGGCTGCATGGGTCTGTGAGTATGTGTGTGTGTGTGTGTGAGTGAGTGTTTTTGGGGGTATGTGAGTGGGTGTGTGAGTGGCTGTATATGTCTGTGAGTGGGTATGTGAGTAGCTGTATGGGTCAGTGACTGGGTGTGTGAGTGGCTGTATGGGTCTGTGAGTCCCAATTCCATAGACACCAAATTTGACCTGTCCACCTGCTCTCAATTGAAAGCTATCACCTATTAAATGCAACAAAGTAACCCAATGGTATCCAATGGGAGAGGTACACCTAGCAGTCATGAAAAATGAATATTTGAGTTTTTCGCGACCAAGACATGTAAAACTTAAAAGTATGTGTCCAAATTTTTAAGTGCACTGCACCCTGCCCTTTAGGCTGTTTGGGGCCTACCTGAGGGGTGACTCATATGTAGTGAAAAGGAAGGTTTAGGCCTGGCAAAAGGTCTCTTTTGACAGGTAGAAATGACAGTTTAAAACTGCACAAATAGGCTGCAATGGCAAGGCTGGGATATGTTTAAAGGAGCTTTTTAAGTGGGTGGCAGAAAAAGTACTGTAGGCCCACTAGTAGCATTTAATTTACAGGCTTTGTGTACATTGGGTACCACTTTGCTAGGGGCATACAGGTAAATAAGATGTGCCAATTGGGGGTAAGTAAATTCTGCCATGTTAAAGGAGAGAGCCCAAACACCTTGGTACTGGTTAGCAGTGGTAAAGTGTGCAGAGTCCTAAAGCTAGCAAAAACAAAGTCAGTAAAAACAGGAGGCGAGAAGGCCAACAGTTGGGGGAAAATCACATTAAGGATGTCAGGTCCAACAATACCTAACGATGACGTCTCTTTAAACTTTGTTTTTTTCAGTGAATTTCTATAACTACTTCAAGGGATGAGGTACGTGCGCAGGTTAATATGGCTATGATGCTATAGCCAGTAGGCAGTATAATACCATGTCTGTGCACTGCATCGCAGTAGGTGCTCATCAATAGGGGTAGACGTAACTAACTCGCGTAATTTGCTGTAGCATAATTGCATGAAATAACAGCAAACTTATGTGAGATTACACAAAATTATGCAAAGAGTGCAACCCAGCATTTAGCACTCTTCTCTTAGCACAAAATGCACCCATGCATCCAAAATGGAACAGAGGGTGCATTTTGTGCTCAGAAAATAGCGCTAAATGCAACAGAACACAAACACCAGTAGCCGCTCGCTCTCACTAAATTTGTTGTTCCTATGCTCCTGCAGTAGCAATATTGTACCAAAATTGTTTGCTCATAGTTACACCAACAAATCTATTCAGGTAATTTCTCATCAAAAGAGTTACACAAAATTACTGAAATGATTTTGATCAATCCGGCGTGACCCAAACGGTATCTGCTAATATCCACATCTCAATTTAAGTACAAATAACAAAATGTTCTCATTCACTTCTAGCCACATTATTCTGTGATTTGCAGAATGTACTGAACATTGGCACATCCAATGATGATTAGAATGCAGGAGTAAATAGGCAGGTGTATGTTCTACTCTTCCAACTTGTTGAGTCGTGTCTGTGAACATCTCATAGCCGAAGTGTGGGTGGTCTTATGATATCATAGACTTGAGGCACATGCCATTATGTGCGTTCACTATAATTAAACTGTTAGAGGAAAGGGCAATAATACATCCATTTCAAGAAACATCATTCCATGCAGCCTCTGACTTAAGTGATGACATGGCAGGTGCAGCTAATTCTCACCTGCACATACATGACTGCTATGTCTAGACCTATGTTCTTCCATTTTTGCGCCCTTCAATGTTACCATCTGTGACTAAGGGAAGACAATGTCCACCTGTCTCCGCTTACAGGCAGGTAACATTGTATTCCATTCCATTGCAGCTTACATATACAGCCATGTTCTCAGTGTGTCAGCACAGTGGGCGTCTCTTAGCAACGGAAGTAGCACAGTGAAGTATCATGGACATGGTGCTTTGCATGTCAAAACTGAGCACGATGGTAAAAAGGAGTGACCCAAGCAGGAATGGGTGGTCTAAGAGAGCACGTTTCAGGGTCTCAGAAGCAGCTATCAGGAATCAATGGGACAGGACAGTGAGGGCGGACGTTAGGTGAGTGTTGCAACAGCAATGTTGTGGCTAGGGAAGAAAATTCTGGAGTACATCTAAAAAATGCTAAGTACAATTAGAGACAGGCAGCATGATGTGAAGAGTTGCCATGGATCTGCAGGGATCAGGTACGACATGGCCGGGCAGCACAGCATGACTCTTAGACAGTACAAACTAAAACCCATGCTTGGGAGGTAATGGCGGTGTGCATCATGAACCTTCAGATGCCTGGCCTTATGCTGCACAAAACTTTGTAGTAGCTATTTTTATCATCGAGTGGCATGCAACAGGGCAGCATGCCCCTATACCTCCCTCTTGCACAGTTTATTCTTTCATCTTAACTCGTGTGTCTTCTGTTAAATCTGTATCCTGATTACCTGTGTCAATGTGTGGATCACCTGTGTAAACAGTTAGGAAAATGTATTTTGTGGAGGTTTTCGAGGCTAACAGCAAATCCCAACTCATGTTGTGTTGTAAATCCTTCTAATCTGTTTGTTTTGCTTTCTGTAGCCTACCTGGCACTGGTACCCCTCTCACTCTTATGAGAAAATGGAAATAAGGGGAGATAAGCAGATAAGCGAAGTTCCAGTAACATGCTAGGAGGGCCCAGGATCTCTTTGAGTGGTCATCACTATGGCTATGGGTATAGAAGTGAAACTGTTGGTAATCTACAATAGACCTCCCAGTAGTCCTACTACCCCACACAGGAATGAAAGCTATCACAAGTGAATTAAGGCTCTTAAACGGTTTGTCATCCATGCATCCCCTGGACCTCTGACCCCAGTTTCAGGTTGTCCGAAGTACTATCGGCCCTAGACTGGTCCATGCCTCAGTAGGTCTGGCAATGGTTCTGGGTGAGGGTATCTGGTGCGCATCCAGGGTTGCTAGATGTCTTTGGCAGCGATGTTTTGCAGAATGAGGCAGTTTTCAGCAGACCACCTACCTCCAGGTATCCAGCAGCAGACTGCCTGCTTCAGACGCCACGCTTGACTTAAGGATATTCCTACATGCACACGCAGCAGCAGCAGCTGTGTGCATGCTCTAATTACTCGCTCTATAACGTGCTGCGATGCAACCAGTAAGATACATGTTGCCTAATGCCTCCAGGCAGCTATATGGACGCATGACAGGCATCCAAGCTGGCAGCATCGTGGCACAATCCACGGGAGTGTTTGAGAAGTAGTTACGCCTCGTGAACTGTGCCCATGATGAGGTCTTTTTAGTTGATACATCTGAAAACATTCCAAGGCAGTGAATCAGTGCAGGGATTTTAATCGGTTGAATCACCATTTTGTGTACGACTGCCTCCTTTTAATAACTGTTACTAAACATATCCCCTGTTTGCGGCTCTTGCTCTGTTATTGCAATGAGCAGATGCTCCTGGCTCTGTACATATGCAAGTATGTCTGCATGTATTTATCTATGTGTGCATGTATGTATGTGTGCATGTATGTATGTGTGCATGTATGTATGTGTTAATGCATGCATGTATTTATGTATGTATGTGTGTGTATGTATGTATGTATGTGTGTGTATGTATGTCTGCGTGCATGCATGTATGTGTGTATGTATGTATGTATTAATGCATGCATGTATTTATGTGTGTATGTGTGCATGTACGTATGTATTAATGCATGTATGTGCCAAAAGACAGCAGTATTCTGTACAGGGTCAAAGGCTAAGCCAACGAGTGATTGGAGGAGTAAGGTTCTGAGAGCGGAGGTGCTGGGGTCTAGGTTTAATTGTGTTAGAGGAGGAATGTGTGAGCACAGTGGGAGCACAGCTGTTCTTTCCTCCGGTGTGATTGCACATCAGTACGTCTATTGATTCTGGACGCACTTTATTTACCTTTTTACCATATTGATGACTCCATTTAGCTTTTAATCTTCAGTCTTTGGCTTATCTATCTGTTCTGTGTGGTTGCATCAGATATCAATCACATGCAGTGGGTTTGATTTCTAGTTGCTGGAGCTTTTTCTCCATGAGCATGTCAATACATGGGATGCACCCAGTGGGTGAGCCAACAGCACGCCAACAGCATGCCAGCAGTTCTCCATTAGGGGCCATGTAGACTCCATTTGGAGCATCAGTGGTGCAGGCAAGAAAGATGTATGTAGGAGCTTGGCTATGGGGAGAATGCATGGCTTGATTACTATATTTATGTAAGTGCCTGTTTTTTGCACCATGGTCTGTTAATACAACCAATGAGGCTGTTACTGCAGATACACACTGCTCTTGGCCAATCTATTGCTGCCACTAGGAGGCGAGAATCATCAGGCAAGGATGTAGCATCCCTAAATGCTTGCTCCCCAGCCCATCATACATTTGAACTGCAAATGCAAGTATTTATCCTGGAAAACCCACATTCAGGAGTAGAGCACGCTGGGGACATATTTCCACGCTTCCTCTACCACAAGGGAAAATAGGTGAAGAGACCACTGTTATTGTCAACAATAGGAAAGCTGCCTCAGTTCCGTTCCTATTGTGCTTCCACTGATGACAACATGTTTCTTGTTATCAAGCGATGCTCCCCTAACTTTATGATCATCATTGTGGCTGTCTATAATCCACCGAACAAGTATAACCACTTTATTGATCTTTCTATTCACCTTTTTGCATCTCATTGTGATTCAATGAACCTTCAGTCTTCTTTGCCCAGGTGCTGCTCAGCCATTTATACACTCTAGACCTTAGATAAACTTTCTAGTGGTTTTATTTGTAAATGTCACACGTTTTCTTTTATCAGGTGATACTTTATAATGTCTTTACTTCTTGGTGTGCAATCCATCAGTTTCTGACCACATGAAATCATAAACTTAGATACCTCTGTATTATTGCCCTTACAACGCACACGGTTACGCTGGCTTCTGACCCGGATAGGTACCCAAGACTTTGCAATAGGTTTCTCAAACCTTATTTTTCTTTGCTTCTCCAAATACATATGTGACATAAACAAAAGACTATAGCCTTTGAGAAGCCTATTGAAAAGTATTTGTACCCCATTAGGACCAAACAAAACGAGTTAGTGTTTCTGGGCACTTGGCGTGGATCTGATATTCACACCTATTGCAATTATTGAACATCTCAGTGTAAGGCGACAGAGTATCGGACCATGAACATATTATTCCCATTGAAAACCCTACTCAGGTAGAGATGAAAAGTATCCACGTACGCCTGGTGTGAAATCACACTGATGCCCTTATGAGGATCGTAAGTTCCGCCCTAGATGAGCAAGACTGGCTGCAGAACTACTTTATTTTTTAATGTCTTTAACTCTTTAAAGAACACTACATCACAATCCATTAACAGGTCACAACCCAGCTACCTTTCCTATCACTCATTGACTTTATGTTTTTCTTTGCACCCGTACAGTGCTCTGCTGCCTTTTGGCTAGGCCCACGGTATAGAAACACCACATACATACACACATACATATTATTGAATAATGTGGTGCTTGGATAAAGAGGCTCCTCTTTGCCGCAGAAAAACAGCCAACACTGGATTCTGTAAATCATCAGGCTCAACGCATCCTATTGCTTACTCTGTGCTTGATTTAATCTGAACATTTCTCTCAGGTGATCAGTGTGTCAGGCTACTAGTCTCATGAGGCAATGTAGCCATTACATCCTGAGGCGAAGGAGTGTTAGAATTAAATATGGGCCACAGACATTGCTGTTACCCTATGGAAAACGTGGAGCACATTCATGACTGACTAATCTGTATAGTGAGTTATGTAGAAATTGGAGTTCAAGTGTCAAGCAAGTTACTGAACTCTTTGCATACTCAGAGAGAACCACGGGTCAGAGAAAGAGATGCATTAAAAGCAAATGCCATAGTATATTTTGATGGCTCACCGAGATCAATAATAATTTGACAACAGTTTACAGCACTTACCTGCTAAAGACAATAGTATGTTAATATTATTGTATTTAAGGCAACAAGTCTGACTTCTTCCTGAAGTGATCACTAACAAGGTATAAATGAACTTTTTTAGCCATCTCTTTTTAATCAGATTTCGAGGGGGAATAAAAAGAAATTTCCACCATTCCATCATTAGAAGTGCTACAGAGCATTTCATTGGTATTACATAGCAAGTTAGAGATAATGAATTAAAATTCCCAGTGTGAAAAGGTGGTTCTGACCATCTGATCCACCTGGATATTTTGGTTTTTGATCACCTGCTTTTTTACCTTTTTCTGTGGGAGAGCCTCACAACCTGTGACTCACCCTCGGGAAACCCATGATAAAATGGACTGCACGTGTTTTCCACCAATGACCACCTTTTAAGATAAGGCTGCTGCGGCACAGCAAGAATAAGGGACACTGGGGTGGTTACACATGGATATGTGTGCACACCCAGGGGCACATGTGAGAGGGCTGCGCGTGAGAGACTCTTGGTTTGCGCAGCCCAAGAACTGCACACAGGTAGCCTGGGGCAGAAGAGACTATGGAGAGCTGGGTAGTGACCTTGAATAGGCCTAATAATGGGAGGGTTCACATGTAGGGAAGTCAGTGCTCTTTACCGTCTTTGACTGTAGTGACACCCATTATATTCATATGGGAAAGGCTGCCTTAGGGTGCAGCTCCAGTTACCTTTGGCCTGAGAGCCCAGAGTTGCACCAATGTACACTGCAACCTGTGTGACAAGAACAATTTTGCAAAGTCCAAAAGCAAATCTGTACACCCTATGGGTTATCCAGGAATGTCATATTTCTCTGACTCAGCTCAGGATCAGAGCCCAGGTCTTTTGTCACCCTGCTGGGCTGAGTTAATTACTTTTCTCTCCAGCCCCAGGAACAAAGGCTTCACCCATCAAAGGAAGCAATTAACAATGCTTAAGTCAGCCCTGAAGGAAGGTGGGATTGTGTGAACTACTCTGCATCAATCGGCCAGTAAGAGGGCCTGTCCCAGGCCACTCAACAAAGGAGGGAGTCCAGACCTCTGGAGCCAAACCAAAGGGGGGCTCCTTTGAAGATTTGCGTGGGGAAGACCTTGGCAGTGATTTCAGCGAGGGGTGGAGCCGAGAGTCCCTGAGTGCATGTGGCAAGTGACTCCTGGGTGACACCATTTTGAGCTATCCCAGAAGACTTCCCAGGGAGGTAGGAACAGGGGTGGAGGGATGATGTGGCATATCAGGAAAGGCTAGGGCTGCAGCCCTGCTGGCATCCTCTGCCCTCACTTCAAAGGTCTTGCACCAGGGAGAGAGCTCTCTCTTGGTTGTGCTTTTCGGCTGGACACTTGACTTGGAGGCAGCCACCATGGACAATTGGAAGGGTTTCCACGCAGAGAAAGGGCCCAGGACCCCATCCCTGGGCCTCGGCGTGAAGCCTGGTGCAAGGGATTGCCGTTGCGCTCCCTCGTGTCCGAAGAGGGGGCCTAGGACCCCATCCCTGGGCCCCGACAAAGAAGAAAGGATGGGTAGCGCTGTTGCGTCCCCACAAAGTTGCCCAGGACCCCATCCCTGGACCCCGACGAAGAAGGGAAGATGGGTAGCATCATCGTGCTCCCCGTGAAGCTGCCCGGGGGCCCAGGACCCCGTCCCTGGGCCTTGATGGTGAGAGCAAGGAGGAGGGAGTGCCATCGCACTCCCCCATGCAACCAGGAAGGATGCAGCACCACACATGTCTGCCCACTGAAGTGAAAAGACCCAAATAAAGTGCTGGCTCCCCAAGAAGCACGTGAGAGTGCTGGCCATGCGGGGCGCATGTGAGAGCAGCCAAGGGTGAGCTTCCCGAGCTGCTCTCCAGCATTGGCAAAGGTTGTGGAATGTTTGGGTGGGACCGAGCACCTTGAGAAAAAGTCAAGCGCGGTGTGAGGCTGCCGACAAGGAAATCAAATTGAAACAAAAGAAACCGACGTGGCTCTCCCCAAGGCAGCGTGAGAGCTACTGTTTAAAAATGCACAAGAAGTGCAAGGAGCACCCCATAATGCCCTGCTGGGCGCGCCAGATTTACCATCAATTTGAAATTGAAAAACACTCATTTGTAGCTAGTGGTGACCCCAGGAGAGCGGCGTCACCAACAAAATGGTCCCAAAGTGCAGGGGTAGCTGTAGAAGCTGCTCAGCCTTCCTTCAAAGAAAGTGTCAGAGTCCCCTCTCTAAGTATGGTGGGACTCCATGAAAAATAACCCCTCAAGGGTTCCAAGTGCTTATTAAGCTTTTTTCTATCTGAAACTTTTGTTTCATAGTGAGGAAAGCTTCGCCCTCTGTGGGTGAAGATTATAGCTGCATACAGTTGTGGCCTGAAAGTGTATAATATGAGTTTTCATGTTGTGAGACACCCTCTAGGGGTGAAAGTTGGTAATTACAGTGTGTATTTACAAAATGGATGCCCTTTAGGGACTATGTTTAAAGAGCTGCATTTTATGCTGATATGGTTTTAACAGTGTATGCTGCAAACACCCTCTAGGGGTGAGAGTCTACATTGATGTTGCGATTCTAAATGTGTTGCCTGCATGGGCTAAGTCTAAAGTGTGTATTTCATGCTAAAGGTAATTGTGATGACCCAAATCACCTAGACATGCTCAGACATTTTCCCTTGTGAATGCTCTAATGAAGTAATGATGCGCCAGGTAAACATGCTTTATTGCCAATATTAAGTGTGCGTTCATTCAAAGTGATAATCCATTATTGCATTTTAATACAAGTGAAAGATCTGATGTGATTTGTTAATCTAGACCTTCCTTTGGGAGGGGTAAGAATGATTACGGAATGTCATCCAAAAGTATTTCCATCAGCTTCTGTATATTTGTAAATTGCTGCATAGTATTGAGTAGTGTGTGTGTAATAAATTTGCTTTTTTCTTTTTCAAAGAAAAAGCTCAGACTGGACAATCGTTTATTGAGTGTTTTTATTGTATATCTGTGAATGGTGGCCACTAGCCTACACCACCTCCCTTGAGTAAGCCTTGGACTGCTCTGCTATGTTACCCTATGAGAGTCAAGCGCTACTATGGGGTGTTTAGTTCCCAGTGCTGGACAAGTGTGGACCCATGACTTGTGCAGGCAACACAACTAATGACTCATTTTCTAACAGCCAACTTCCCTCCACTCCCATTCCCGCAGTGCCTTCGTTAAGTGATGCATTGAGTAAACAAATGATCTCTACCTCTCAAAGAGAAGATTAATTAAATGAACTCTTAAAGAAAAGGATGGAATAGAACTAAACTTCCAGTTTGCAACATTTTAATAATTAATGAAGAAGAGCAATAGTCGTGTAGAATTATGTTTTGAAAGTTATAAATAAATGCCTTCATGGATTGCTTGCTCCTAATTCAAGGTGTCCAGGTACATTAGTTAGCCAAGCTCGAGTGATTGCCTAATGACTTGAATCCACCTAGCACAGAGAGTGAAGGGGGGCACTGAGTGCAAATTAAGCATGAACTGCACGTATAGTTACATGTTTTCACATTGTGGCAAATTGTGGGTTACAGAAGAACATGTTACCCTCCCATGTTTATCACATGATCTCTTTTGATTATACATGTAATTAGTCCACAAATTATAGGGATGTAATTCCGCATTATAAGCATCGACCTGGCCTGGTAAGAGTTCTCTTCTCAGTAATAAAAGAAAGTGTTGCAAATATTCACTGATTTGGTTGTGAGTGGTATCGATGTGGTAGAACTTAAAAATTGCAAGTATGCACGTAGCACATGACCCACAAAGTGTGATTTGGGTCCAATCCTTCAAGAATGCTGATGGTAGGAGCAGCAGGGAACATGGAGGCAGGGTGAGCACTGTTGCAGACGCTCCTGGCCTTACAACAGGATTATACTTGTAAACCCCTCTCATCAATGAAAATGACTCCAAAAGCTTACCTCCTAGTCCCTTGTTGACTGTAGGAGTGTTGGATTGAAGGATTCCAGCACTGTAGCATTGTTGGGCCTGCTGAGCCTGTTGATGATGCAACAGAGTTCAGGTTTTCATTGGGCCACATTGGTAAGCTGGGCCCGTGCAGCAGAAGTGCTAGCAAGGGACCGGGCAGTAGCGAGGAGGTTTTCCTTCAGTGAGAAACGTGGCAGCACCAGCACTGGAAAAAGTAGAATCAGCTGACAGCAGGAACGTCACAAACACAGCGCAGATAGTGTCGATAGAATGCCTCTAAAGAGAAATGAGCCCTGAGTTGCTGTGCAGCCTGGGTTGGGTCTCCTCTGTGCAAACCGAATGTCAGGGGTCACAGAGCCTCTAACCAAGTGGGCCTCTTTCTCCATAACCCATAAGAGCTCAGAATGCTCAGAGGTAAACAAAAAAAAAACACAAAGAAGAAGAAGTTTATCTACCCCACTAGAGTTGGTCAGGGGACAAGAATTCGATAAGAAGTATTGTGAGGAGTTTGTTACCTAAAGTATCTCCAAATAGAATCAGCCAATACCAGCTGCCTTCCAGTGGCCTGTTGGTTGAGTCCTCTGAATTGCCAAACAAGTTGAGGGGTGGCAGGCAGTTAAAAGGGTTAGCAGTTTGTCTAAAGTTCCTCCAAGTAAAGAGACAGCTACACACTCTAAGAAGGCCCACAGTCCCTCTATTTCAAGAAGGGCTGCTAGAACAACTGTAGGGCATCTTCCCCGTCCTTACAGACCTTCTTTAAGAATCTAGGGCCCCTTTCCTTGCATGTGACCAGCACTATGACAGACGTACCACAACTGATGAGACGTAAGGAAGGAGCTTTGATGTCTGGTGAGGCAGGGACAATGAATGAGAGAAATGTGCCCCTAACAGTTGAGCCACAGGGTCGAGACCATATGAGCTTCAGAGCAAGCGAGTACAACCCCAAAAGGGTGTCTCTCATTGGTAGAGAATAGTAAGGAAGAAGTGATGAGTAGAAAAATTGGAATCCCACTCTTTAGTAGGTTTGATTTTCTGTCTCAAACATACAGTGAGGGTGGGAATGCACCTCAGTCCAACTCCAGGTGGTCAGGGGCAGAAGATTTAGTGCTTGGTTACTCTGGTGAGCTGCAACAAGAAATCAACAGGAGGTCTGATAAGGTATCTCGGAAGAGATTAAAATTAGATTGGTCATATTTGAGTCAAACCAGAAAGTAATTCGGGAATCATGCCTGATGCTGGGTGGAACCTTAGGTGAACTGGCCAAGAGAACTAATATCTTAGAAAACAAGTAGCTAGCACCAGCACAGGAGTGTAAAGGATAGCCCGGGGACTGGCATTACTAAAAGAGCAAGAAGAATCCATGTGAGAGACCAGCAAGAGACTGTAGAATCAGGCCAGAAGGAACAATATAAAGAACATGAATGTTCCAGAAGGAGCTGATGGTAGAGAAATAAGGTCATTTGTGGTTATTTTAATCTAAGATGGGTTACATAAGGGAATGATTGATTGATTGAGGTCCTTGAAGGAGAGCTGGCAAAGAAACTCCAGAGGGTCCATTGAGACCCATTCAGACTCAACCCCAATAAAAGTAGGCCCAGGAAGATCCTTGTCAATTTTCTCTCCTTTCTATTGCAGCTCTGAAGAGCAAATCTTTCACATTCAAAGAATTTACTTGTGAGATTAATTTCAATCTCTGAGGGAAACAGAATAAAGGCAATGGCAGCACGGCAAGGTAATTGGTGAGTTACAGCAATTAGGGGCAAAGGCTCAGTTAAAATTTCCAGCGCTGTCAAAAGTCATGTGAAACAACATGATGCATATAATTTTGAATGATACATATAATTTTGAATGAACTCATCAAGAGCACACTACACGAGGCATCACTACTTCTCAAACACTCCCGTGGATTGTGCCATGATGCTGCCAACTTGAATGCCTGGCATGCAGCCAGATAACTGCCGGGAAGCATTAGGCAAAATGTATCTTACTGGTTGCATCCATCGGAGCACATTATCGAGCGTGTAATTCGAGCTTGCAAACTGCTCCTGCTGCGTGTGCATGTAGGAATATCCATAAGTCAAGCATGGTGTCTGAAGCAGGCAATCTGCTGCTGAATACCTGAAGGTAGCTGGTCTGCTGAAAACTGCCTCATTCTGAGCAAAATGGCTGTTAAAAGACATCTAGCAACCCTGGATGCACACCAGATACCCCCAAGCAGAATCATTGCCAACCCTATTGGGACATTTGCTTACCAATTAGTAAGAAGATATCCAGCAACATGAAAATAGCAATCTTCAGGCAGATGCTTTCTGGTACAATCAAAATAGACTTTTCTAGTCTCCATTTAGTTTACTGGAAAATGTGGATGTTTGGGCACACAAATATCTTGAGTTGTATTGAGTAATCATGATTGCTACAAACCCAACCTAGTGGTACCTCTATTAGCCTAGCTCTGCATATTGACTTTGGAGTCCGAAATATATGCTGTGTTGCCCCAATCATCATTATTTATGATATCTCAATTTGATTTGTGACAAGAGAGATCTATTCATTCAAGGAGCAGAGGCTGACATTTTTTTCTGAACAATAGCAACACACAAAGAATAATTTCTAAAGGATAATCAATCCATTTTTCCCTAGAGAATAATCTAATTATGGGGAATGTGCATTATGATGAGAGAGTTCAAAGGTAAATGTTTACATTTGGAGTCAGTTTGGGAGAGTTAGCAGGATATTTCAAGATCCACCACAGATTTTGTTTTTGGATCAGGTTTTTGTTGCATTTTTCAACATCAGGTAGATTAAGGACTCTTTTTATTGGTACAAACTTTCTTCTTTGCTGACCTGAGTTTCTTTTTACTCAATAATCACATTTCTATAATTTGGTTCCATCCCATTGAAACATTATGTCGCATTTGAGGGAAATATTGTTAAAGAGGAATAGTACTTGTGTTGCGGTTATATATTTTATTGTTTCTGTCTTCCCCACCCCCATGTTAGGGAAAGCGGGAGCCATCATTCATCCATAGTATTATCTTTATTAAAAACTATTTTGGTCTTTGGTTCATGTTCATCATTTGATAAAAGGATCCCATGAGTTTGATTGAGTTTGTACAATGTGTTACAATTAATAGAGAGGTCGTATGCGGTGCAATAAACATTAAGGTTCCCAATTTAAGGAGTAACTAATTACATATTAAGCCAGAAACCAAGCTTTGATACGCATCATGTATTGCAAGTGATGTTTTAATGCCAGATTTCCAGGAGCCAGCCTCTACTGGACAGTATATGTTTCCTGCAGTAAGTCCCCATTTCAACATGGTCAGAAAACTAATCAGGAAAT
Organism: Calotriton arnoldi; assembly: GCA_963921515.1. Classification (NCBI taxonomy): domain Eukaryota; kingdom Metazoa; phylum Chordata; class Amphibia; order Caudata; family Salamandridae; genus Calotriton; species Calotriton arnoldi. The sequence continues at coordinate 177,873 of CAWUFW010016337.1, forward strand.
ACCTCACAATACTATGATATTCCTAAATCCCAGAATTACTGTTACCCAAAGTATAAGTAATTGAAGGTGCAGGGATGCTGATTTTGTATTTTCACCCACTTTGGAATGTGGCTTTACGAGAGAAAAGTGAGATACATAGAGTCAATATTCTATTAACTGGGAGTAAAAATGCTAATAATATCTAGAATTGAAGGGATGGCAACAATTGGTGATGACAGTAACAAAGTAGTTAAGATGAGAGTGAGATTACTCAGAGTAGATAGCAATGTCATATCAAAGGCATTGGGGGTTTGGCATCCCCAGCGTTTACTGAGCAAGATGTTCCTAACTAGGTTTGCCTTAAGGTGTTTTTTATCTGAACTTAAAGGGATTTATTATTACTGTGTCAATAGCAAGGTTAAAGTCCCCACCAAGAATTAATGGATAGTTCCCAAAAGTAGTATTTCCTCCAGGATTTCACCATAGGTTGTCAGGTCATTAGCACTGGGGCCATATAAGTTGACAATATTCTGCTGATGGCCATCCATTCCTCTAGTGACAGGAATTATTTTATTCTGAAGCTATGGGTGATACATTTTACAATTTACAGTATATAGTCTTAGGAATTAGAACTGGTGTTTAATTCATCTTTCAGCTTGCTGATGAGTGAAAGTCTTTTCCAACCCATAGTCTTTAAGCTTTAGTGTCTCAGTCTTTGAGGTGTCTTTGCAAGAGCAACACTACATTTGGATTGTTTAAAGTAGGTTATATCATGGTATATTGTATGTTATATTATTGTTAGATCTGTGAGCCTTAGAGTGGTCTTTCCCCAAACGTTTTGGCTTCCTCCCCCATTTTTGCAGATGTCGTTTTTGCTGGTCTTAGGACTCTGCACAATTTACCACTGCTAACCAGTGCCAAAGTGCATTTGTTCACATTGGCTTATCCCCAATTGGCATAAGTAATTTACTTGTAAGCTCCTAGCAAAGTGTCACTACACGTGCCCAGGGCCTGTAAATTCAACGCTACTAGTGGGCCTGCAGCACTGATTGTGCCACCCACTTAAGTAGCCCTTTAAACTTGTCTCAGGAATGCCATTAGAGCCTGTGTGTGCGGTTATTAACTGCCATTTCGACCTGGCAAAATAAACCTTTTGCCAGGCCTCAATCTCCCTTTTTTAACACATATAAGTCACACCTAGGATAGGTACTGGACAGCCCATGTTCTGGTAGTGAAAGACTCTTAGATTCAGTTTTCACTTATGCAAGGCCTACCTCTCCCATACATGAACATTGGAGTTGCCTTATTACATTTAATAAGTTATAACTTCCAAATGGTAACATGTAACCAGTTCATGTTTGGTGTCTTTGGAACTGTTATGAAAAATTCCAGCTTATGGTGAAGTTGGATTTTAAATTAACATTTTGAAAATGCCACATTTAGAAAGTTTGCATTTTCCTACCACAGCCATTTAGTGCCTGTAGCCTGCACCTGGGTCACGTGACTGGGTGTAGCTGACAGTTGAGCTTTGTGCATTCCTTCTAGACAGCCACACAGAGTAGGGAGTTTAATGGTGCCTGGATGGGCCATCACTAGCAGGATGGAAGGCACAGCCCCTCTTACACTTAAATAGACTGTATTCTGCCTCCACATGAAGGGCTGCATACCCCCAGTAGTTAACCCGGAACCAGGACAAGGGAATGCAGGATTCCTGAGGACTTCAAAGAGGTACCTCTAGAAGCTTCTCCCTCACTTCAAAGGCACAACTGGTTATAACAGGACCTCAGACACCAACTCTTCAGTACACCTCTGGACCTGTGGACTCTGCAAGGAAGAAGGACTGCTGTGCTGCTGAAGGACTGGTAATCTATTGGATTGCTGCCCTCCCGGACTGCTGCCTTGGCCTGACCCATTAACATCTACCCTCTTGCATTTTTTTTTTTTTACAGAGTTTTATGTAGCGCGAACGTGAACCGAATCGGGTATCAGAGCGCTTTACATAGCACCAGTTGCATTACATGAGGACACATTAATTTTTGTTAGGCATAGGGAGATTAAGTGATTTGCCCAGAATCACAGGATGTTCAGCGTCATTGCCGCGACTCAAACCCAGTTCCCCAGATTCGAGGTCGACCGCCCTAGCCGTTAGGCCAACTCCTCTCCCCAAATTGATGGGAAGGACTGAGTCTGCATCTCATGAACCCAGAACCCCAGAGTGACTCCAGTGGCTAGTTGACTGGCCTTGTGATCTGATCCCTCAGGGAAACAACAGGCTTCCAACAACCTTACTCCTGTACCTAAACCCTCCCATCTGTGAGTCTGCCCTGCCAAGTGGTGCCACCCCAGTCCTGGACCCTTGAAAATAGGCCTAAGGTGCTCGGCCAGCCTCTATGGATTCAGCAGAACTATTGCATCTCCTCTGCTGCCCAGTGCAGACCCAAGCAGAACTGATGCATCACCGCACAGTGTGGATTGGAACCTCTGATTCGCATTACAGCCCGTTGCTGCATTGGAACCACCTCTGTGAAACGCATCATCAGCGCAGGCCCTCTCATCCCTCTTTGATGGTAGACTTGATAACAACTCCGCACCGCAACCGTCTGAACCAATGCATTTCCCTGACTACGAGACGCTTCCTCAATGCCAGACTTCGCAACAAAAGCCCTCATCAACGGGATCCTCAACAATGCCGTAGAACTTTGCACTGCTACCTCACCGCAACTCCGAACCGACACATTGTTTCGGCTGCACAATGCATCTTCAACGTGTATCCTCGCAACGCTCTACAAACCAGGATTTAAGGTAATCTGTTTAGCGGGCCTAACTGGGTCCCTGTAGCCAGCCAGCGTTCCATCGTGGCCAGCCTGAACTTGTGACTTTTTTCCGGTCTGGTGCGACCCAAAAGTAGCAGTTGGCGCTTTACGCCTTTTGGTGTTATTTTAACTAAAATCTTTTGAATTGAATACCTCTGGTTTTACTGATTGGATTTTTGTCATTTTGGTCGTTATTTATTTATTACAAATTACTCTATCTTTCAAACTCGGTTGTGGGCTCCTTTTGTTGTACGTTGTCATTGTGTTACTGTTTGAAGTGTTGCACAAATACTTTACATCTTGCTTCTGAGTTTAGCCTGACTGTTCTGTACCAAGCTATGTCAGGGTTAAGAACAGGTTAAGTTAGGGTTTGCTTGTGACTTCATCCTGAGACAAATTATGGTTGCTGCTTGAGAAGGGTTTCCCCCTCAACCAGTAACCCAACTTCTTACAGCTATGTTATGTTATGTTATATTATGTTATGCTATGTTATGTGGATTTTTATGGCATGCTTATCATTCAGGAGGGTATCCAGGCACCATGAAAGGTGCAGGCTGAGTTGTTTGAGAGTAGCCTAGTTGAAGAGCCAGGTTTTCAATTTAAATTAAAGGATGTACAGACTACTCTGATGGGGAGGATGAGCTTGTTCAATGTTTTGGAGGTGATGTGAGGGAAGGATTGTCCTCCTGATTTTGCATGCTGGGTGAAGGAAATGCAGGCAGGGAAAAGGCCAGCAGAATGATGGTACCTGAGTGGGATGTTTAATACGGATGTGGTCATTGAGGTAGGCTAGACCCATATTGTGAAGAGCAGACGCTGGGTGATGTGGCTCAAGGAAAAAGGTTGCATATCAGTCTGGCTGCACAATTTTGTATTACTTGGAGTCTGTTGGTGAGCTTGGTAGAGATGCCTACATAGAGGGTATTGCCATAGTCTACTCTGCTGGTGATAAGAAATTTGCTTTCGTCACTGTTCTGCGGTTGACCACCGTGAGCCATTTGAATATTTTCCTGAGCATCTTAAGCGTGTGGAAGCAAGTTGTTGCTCTAGTGTTAACTTGTTTAAACACAGTGATCTGGCCATCAATTATGAAGTTGGTGGGCGTTGGTTCTGGTCCTAGTCTGGTAGGTCACCAGGCCGAGGCCTCAAAAAGAAGCATTTTTGCTAAACAGTACCAGTTTGGTTTTGCCAACTTTGATCTTCAGGCAATTCCTGTTCATCTAGTCTGCCATGACAGAAATGCACTTGATGAAGTTGGATTGTGTGACTGTCTCTGAATCAGGATGTGGTGTGAGACTATGTCGAAGGCTGCCATCTCAGTGCTTTGCTTGGCTCTGAAGCCCAACTGAGAAGGGTCGAGGAGGAAGTTGGTCTTGAGATGATAGGCGATTAATGAGTTGACCAGTTTTTTTCTGATATTTGGCTGTATAAGGTAGGAGGGACCTGTAGTAGGACATTAACTGAGGGGTCTTTTGATGGTTTCATGAGGTGGCGTGTTTCCAGGAGTCCTTGAAAGAGGATTTGTAGAGCGATAGGATGTGTATGGAGGTGAATGCAGTGCAGATGCGGTCAAGTCCTCTTACAAAGATATAGTGAGAACAGGGGTCCAAAGGAACTTCGGCTTTGATGGATATCAGGGTGTTGGCAGTTTCTGTGGTGGAGATTTCTGCCCAACATGTAAAAGAGGGTTTTGGATTGGTATTGGTCTGTGTGGTGAAGGGACCAAGAGCCGAGGGATCTGGTTTGGGGGTGAAGGTTGTGTAGCTGCTCTTGATTTTCTCTGAGAAGTGGGTGGATAGCTCCTTAAATGGAGTGGTAGCCATGGACCTGGTAGGCAAGTGGACTCTTTGACAATGGCAAAGATTTATTTGGTGGAGTTTAAGCTGTTATGTATGCAGGTGGGTAGGGTCGGACTTTGGTGACTTTGAGGCATTGGTGGTATATCTGGAGGGCCGATTTGTGGGAGGCTCTGTGAGCAGTGCTGTGGGTGTGTTACCAGCGTTATTCCAGTTGTTTGCATCGGTGCTTCGAGAGTCAGAAGTCCAAAGTGTACCAGCTGACTTGGGGCATGTTTTGGCGTTTGGAGTAAGCTTGAACAGGGGCAGGTGGTTTGGAGTTTAGAGTTGGGGCAGGTGGTTATCCATTTGTGAAGGTTTGAGACTACGCTGGTCAGGTCAATCGGATATGGGGTACTGTGAGCCAGGAGTTTGGAGATCCATTTCTCCTCAGGGATTCTGTTCTGGTCTGGATTTTGACTGTTTTTGTCTGGTTGGGTAGTTGGATGTCGAATTGGATGAGGGGATGGTCAGTCCATGTGGGAGGGACAGGTTTGTCTACATGTCCACATAGATATTAGGGAAGTTGGTGAAGACGTGTCTGAGGAGGTAACATGGATGGAGCCGTTCATATGCTGGGTGAGGCCCAAATCCTGAGGTCTTTCAAGAGGTTTGTGGAGTTGGTGTCTCTCTGGTCATCTAGATGGAAGTTGAGGTCGCAGAGGAGAATGAAGGCATTGGATGTTAGTGTCTGCCAGGCAATGGGGTCAGTAGGGGCCTGGAAGAAGTTGGGTCTGGGTACGGGGGGGTATTAGAGGAGGGTGCCACTTATGGTAGGGGTGATGGGATTGTTGGTTTTTAAGGCAAGGTGTTCCATCCAACTCTGTAATGTTTGGCAATTTTGCATCTGAGGGTGTGACAATAGCTATGTCTGGGGCAGGTGTAGGGTTGAGCCAAAGTGAGGAAAGAAGGTCAGGAGCGAGATCATCCAGGAGGCACCGAACTTCGATGGCGTGTTTGACCAGTGAGCAAATGTAGCATCAGTTTTCTTTTGATCTGATATCAGATTCCCTTTATTTTAAGAGAGACATAGTTATACCTCTGTGTGTTTCAGGTACACTCAAATGTTCATTGAGTATTGATATATTTTCTATATTCTGTAGAATACTACCCAGTTATGGGCTTTCCTGACCCACCGGCACTAAGGACTTCATCAATGTGCAAACCAGAGACAGTAAGACAGTTGGAATGCACCCACTCCACAACCCAATGGAGTAGTATTTGGGCGAGAGGCGTTTCAGATAACGATCCATCTTGTGAATCATTACAAGGATGATTAGCAGAAGCCAGATCCTCTTTCATGATGGAATTGGACATTCAAGAACAATAGGAAACAAATTTATATGCAAGGGGACTCAAGGGTGACTCAACTACTACGTCAGATTTATCAAGCCACGCAAAGCCACCTTGCATGGCCCTGTATGGCTTGGTAAATCTGGAGTAACGCAACGCAGCGCAAATCACTGCATTGCTTTACTCTGCCCCAGGGAGGCATTCCATAGGTGGAGCGTGGGTCCCCCCACGCATCCACCCATGGATTTTGGCACATTCCCAGATTTACCGTTACTAGTACACCTGCGAATGTGTCAAAATGCTACACCTCTCCAGGTGAGGCCTAACAAGGAGAAATATCTTCCTTTGTCCTCGTTTTTCCTCTTTCTATGTGTGCTGCATTCTTCACACATAGAAAGAGTAAAAAACTAGGAGGAATGTTTTTGTGCAGGAAAGTTTCCCTTCCTGCACAAAAATAATTCTGTCTGCAAAGCAGGCACTCTTGCACCACGAGGAAGGGTGCCTGTGTTGGCGCTAGGCAGCACATTGAGGGCCAGCACAAGGAAAGAACACAAATGCACCATATTATGTTAAATACACCAGATTCATGCCCTTTGCCTTTCACACAGCACAGCAAGGTGGCTTGCTGTGCAGACTAAAATATTGATAAATCTGCCCCAAAGTGAGAGGTCGGGAGATTCTGAACTTCAAGTGGCGATTACTCAATACATTTTACACAGGAAAATTAAGCGATTCGCACAGAATCACAGGTTGTTGAATCTGATATCGAAGCTAGGATTCGATCATCGGTCTCCAGGGAGCAGCTCGAGCCCTTATGCTACCTCTCACCCCACTGAGCATTCTAACTAGGTGTGAAGATGTTTTAGTCAGCTTAGGCGATCTGCTTTTCCTCAGCATACCCCGAATCAGGCCTGCTTTACGTTCACCTCTTGAATACCAAATTGTCTACTTAATGTCAATTCCTAAATTAATTAAACCATAGGCAAATACTACTACAACCACATACAAATGCCAAAATCGAAGACGTGACCAATTTTGCCGCACAAATTTACGCTACGTAATCACATCTATGTCGCTTTTAAGGAGCTTACACCGTACACTGTTTTTCTGACATTCTCAACCCCAACGCTCACTCGTTAAACTCAGACCCACCACTGCTGATTGACATGCTAATCCGTTATGCTACTTTCTTTTAGTCGGGAGTTTAAATAATTGTATTCAAATGACATGGTTTGGTGTACCAAAAAATCGCACCCGTGACCAGAACAATGAATGAAAGAGAAGAAATGCTTTCAAAAATAGAAAAGGTCGTCTCCTTTCATACCACCATAATGCTTCTGTCTGTGTGGCAAATACTTTTCAATGTATGCTGTTATGTTATTCAATTTCAAGGCATTTTCACGGTAGCTCGGTATCAGACCAGGTATCAAACAATATGATACAGTGATGTGATATGCACGGCGCTGTGAGACGGTAACAATTTTGATAGTTAATTGCTACCTTACTGTTCATGTTCAATTGGTAGAAGTACGGAAAACAAGAAAGAAAACGTAATGCTTTATTTCCTCCCACACAGCACAGGATAGCCAGGGGTTAGACCGCCAGGCCGACAACAGAATTAAGCAGCGCACTCATGTACAGAAATGCGAGCTGTGATGAAAACGCAGCCGCTGGCCGTCTCGGGATCCGCGTGCGCGCTGCCAAGGCCTGCCATATAAAACAAAGGCAGAAGGAACTCTGCCGCGACATTCTTCATACGAGTGAAATGTGGGAGCGTTCAAGTGGCACACCACAGGAGGGGGATACGAGAGACGCATCACGTGATGCTATGAGGGGATTTGTCGGCAGTATGCAGGGCAGAATTAAACTCCACGGAGTATATTCGCAGTCTGTGTCTTAATGGCCCAGCAGTGTATGATAGGGTAGCTGTGCACCCCTCCTAAAACAAGTGGTCTGGCCTCAAGGTGCTGCTATAGCTTTTGGTGCAACATACAGCACCGCAGGGCTTATTTACAAGCCCCTTGTCCTGCCGGTGCGTCATATTTAATATGGGGCTTGTACATAAGACACACAATATTGCATGACCTAGCATTGGAACAATTTCTCCCATCTGCCCTGGAGTGACTAAAATCACTACTCTTAAAAGCTTGTGTTCCGTACTGTAACTACTGATGTAGCCCCCCTACAGGTGTAACAAGGAGGAGGTAAGAAAAAGTGGGAACTAAGAAGGCAGTGCCTCACGGGAGTAACACCATGGGAGTTTACAGACTGGTACTCGCCTTTATCCTCAGGTTCTCATCATTAGCAAATGCCGACTTATAAAATAAAGTAAAGAGTGAGGAAAAAGAACCAGAACTGTGTGTGTTCAGTGCAAAATACGTGAACCCTATAAAGGAAACCGGGGTCTGGCGTAGAGCACCCGATATACCTGCCTGCATTTATGTAGGCCAGTTTGAACCCAACTACATCAATCATTCCATCAATCCCTTCCAGAGGAACATTGTTCTCTGGAAGAGATTTATTGATGATGTCCTGTGTATCTGGGTAGGGACGGAAGAGGAGCTACAGCAGTTCCTGAACTGGCTGAATACTTTGGACGAATGTCTCAAATTTACTTGGACAGTTAATAAAAATACAGCTACCTATTTGGACTTAGATATACAGGCGAGTGATAATAAATTACTGACCTGTGTACATCAAAAGCCCACTGATAAGAACTCACTTTTACATTATAGATCTTATCACCCGAGAGCTCTGCGAGACAATTTACCGGTAGGGCAATTTCTTCGTTATCGCAGAAACTGCACGTCCACTCAGAGCTATTTAGAACAAACTGAGGAACTGTCCAAAAGATTGGAGGATCGTGCTTACCCCAAAAAAGTTATAAAACAAGCTAGGAAGAGGGCCTTAAACACACCCAGAAATGCCCTCCTTGAAAGAACAAATAAGGTCAGCAGTGAGTGTATCCCAGTGGTCACCACTTTTGGGCCCTGTTCGACCAAGATCAGGCAGATCATAAGAAGACATTGGCATTTACTTAGTACTTCACCTATGAAAATGCCCCAACCTAGATTCGCTTTTAAACGGTCTGCTAATTTACGTGATCGTCTTGTGCATACACGTCCTGTGCAGGAATCTAGAGAAACTGCAGTGCCTCCTGGACATTACCCTTGTGGGGGGTGTTCGGTTTGTGAATTGACAACAGTTACAAAGAGTGTCACCCGTGTAAATGGAAATACATGGCATTTGAACAGGTTCAGTAATTGTAATACTGTAAATGTCATCTACAGAATCACATGTCCTTGTGACCTACATTATATTGGCCTCACGACTCGTAAGGTAAAAGTTAGAATTCAGGAGCATGTGAGCACGCTGAAAGCGGGCAAACTCACGACAAAACTTGTTCAACACTATGTTACCCAGAAACATAAACATAGGGACTTACGATGGGTGGTACTAGAAAAGGTTCTAGGAGATCAGTATAATATGGAGAGTAGACTGATCTCGAAAGAAGCCCGTTGGATATATCAAGAGGGGGCAGATCTTAATGGGCTCAATGATTTTATTGAATGGAATAAAGTGATACCATTCTAAATAGATCTTGCTATAGAACACACATTGCACCACTGTTGAGTAAATTACGGTACTACTAAAAATACAAACATCAGGGTGGAGTGTGACAATCTCTCTGTTTTAGGGACACCCTAGCAATTCTCCAGTGGACTGAATATAGTTTAAGAATGTAGGTTTCACTCAGGGTGTGAAGGTCGCGTGAGCAGCCTCGGCACATCAAAATTTGAGAGGCAAGATGTAATAAAACTTAGCCATTGCACCACCTTTTGACTCATTTTGATTAATTAATTTTGACAACAGAACTGTGGAACCAAAATTACCTGTGAAGATTTTGCTTTTTGTCCATTCAGAAACACGTTATACACCTAGACTGACAGTACATTTGGTCTTCAGTAGTGGGTGATGGACATTTTAAGATGGCCGCCGCAGTGATTTGAGAAGGCATGAACAAGATGTGAGGACCGGAAGTAGGGCGGGTCCAGGCAGTCTGACGCAGCGTGTGCTGCTTCAGAAATATTCCAGAGCGAGCAGGACATGAGGAGGTGCTGAGCGGTGGCCTGGACCCGAGGAGTCTCGGTAAGCGGGTATGATTTTATTAATGGAAGGGGCTTTTTCCTTGGTTTACCGGGCCCCAGGAGCACGGGGGTTGACGGCAGAGTATACTAACAGTCACTACGGCGCATAAAACGGGGTAGTACCGATACTTAGTAGGAGGGGTGCCGGTTGTTGGAATGCTGTCGCATTAAGATACTTTGAGGACAGCAGTGAGTAGAGTCGACTGCTGGGCGCGACGTGCGTGAGATTTGAGCATGCAGCTTAGGGAGTAGGAAGGTAGTGATGGAGCAGTAAAAATAAAAAAATTTAACCCCTAACAAATTATATAATTAATTAATTAAAAATGTTCGTTTAAATGTATTAATCAACATTGTATATGTGGGAATGGTAATATGCCAATGTATGTGCTAAATAATCTATTAATGAATGTCCGTGTGTCTAATCATAACGTAAGAATAAAAAGCGTACTAAATAAAATAAATGCATGTTTGTGCTTCATAGAAATAAAATGTGTCGTTGCAAAAACAATAGTGATGGTAAGTAAGGAGCAGCTTAAATGTCGCTTTTTGCTAGGTAACAACTAATTGGGGTACGTAGACGGGAGGGAAACGAAAGGGATATTTTTCTCTATTTTAATTACGTTTTATTTGCCTCAAATTAGTGCTTCTAAAGTAGAACCGAGTGGCGAGATAAAATGGCCGCCAGTGGGAAGATGTGCGCAGGCGCAAGGGGACACGTGGTACGGGATGAGATTGAAGAAATCTGGAGCCGCGTGATGTCTCTGAGAGGCTAGGATGCAAGAAATGGTCAAGGCTGGTGTGACCTAATTGAACTGATAGTGTGCCGTGATGATCAGGAGAGAGTCCGTGGGAAAGGAGCCCAAGAGAAAGGACAATGACTGCGGAGTTCTTGAATGTGTCAAAAGAAGATACAAATGAACTGATCGAATCGGATGGAAATGTTTAAGCGTATGGGAAAGGAAATGATCCAAGGACCCTTGAATCCAAGAGAACTTGATTAAAGAATGAATAAGCTGACATGCATGGACCAATGAAAGAAAAGCGTGATATTAATGTTGCAACAGTTAATTAGCAAAGTTAGAATTAGGGTATAAGAGGGCCTACTCTTAGTGGGAGGGGTCAGTTCAGAGTTCCAGGGAAGTTCCAGAGAGTTGCAGTTCGAGAGTCGTGGTTGCAGTAGAGGAGACGGGTTGCAGGTAGCTGATGCTGACGAGCTGAAGTTGCTGTTGCGGTCTTAACTTTACAGTTGAGTATGAGAATCAGGCTATTTCTAATCCCAAAGTTAGGTTAGAAACCATTAGGCTAAATTAGGAAGCTAGGCAGGTAACTAAGGGTTTTTGGCTTCATGACAAAATTTCCTTTCTGCAATAAATTGATTATGCTTAATAAAATTGTGAATTTAAAATGAATAATTGAATAAAGTATTAAATCTTTTCATGCTTTTAAAATTATATAAAATTTAAGATTCTTTAAAAACCAAAATGACTCAGTGGTTATTTTCCTAAATGATTGTGACATGAGTAATTGGTTGATTGTGATTCAGCTGGTCTTAATCACTATGAACTAATTTCTTAAATGAATGATTCATCGACAAAACAATGAGCAGGAATATCTTAAGAAATAACTAAAAGAAAGTGACAAATTAAGGTAAATAGATATCCTTGCTCTTCCAGCGGTACACAAAATGGTGTTCTCCATTTAGTTCTCATGCTTCTCCTAGGAGTACAGAAATTCATAAAGGTGTAAAAGGAAATCCAGGAGTGTGTGTGTGTGTGTTTAGGCGATGTTTATGGGCCCCATCGTCATGTGAATATGAGAAATATAGTTTGCCCCTGGATGACCTATAAGTAACCTGGGAGGAGGATAGTTTTTATTGTACGCGCTGCATCAGATTTCTTGGTAGCAGAGTTATGGTTTTCTATAGATTAGTTTAGTGATTATTGTTTATTGATTATTGATTATTTGATGACTAACACTATATGTTGAGTCGCGTTATGTTATATGTAAGTTTTCACGCTTCTGGGATGTAGGAAGTGGAACACGTGTGGCAAGAGAAGTCACATGGAATTTGGTACATGGTCTGAATTCATTTTGGTTATAACACAGGTTGTGTTATGTTAGGGTTTTCGGTGTGAAAAGTGTGTAAATGAAATAGCAAATCACGTTTACTTGTGAAACTTTGGCCTTAATTCTCAGGAGCCTAGTCTCCACATGTGATCTTATCCCCAGAGAAACGAGTAAATTGTTTGTTTGAAAGAAGGGTAAGGTAGAGGGAAGTGCTACTTTATCGGCGAAAGTAAATAATTCTGTGGTAGGGTAGAGGTAAGCGCTGCCTACTGGAAAAACAGGATTCTTGTGTAAAAGGACAAAGCTGTCACTTTGTTTAGCGAATCAGACTATGGGATTGTTTATTTGTTGTAACTAACGAAGAAAACTGTAAAAAGAAAAATTGCCGATAAATTTTGTAAAGGAGGGGTAAAGAGTAGAAGTGACGTGAAAAAGTGCCGCGCTAGGATTGGTCAGTGCACTAGTCACGTGAATACAGAGCAGGAGTGACGTAGAAAAGTGCCGCGCTAGGATTGGTTGGTTCGCGGACGGTGGAAATCGTTCTGATTGGTACGTTAGTGTGAATCGCGCTGTAATTGGACGAAGTTCCGTACACAGAAACAGCGTTAGAGTAAAGAGAAAACAAATAGAAAACATGCCATATTACGAGTATGAAAGGGAGAGAACGTCATGGACAACGAAATTAAAGAATTTCTTTAAGAAAGACAAAAAGGTTGTGACTAGAGAGGGACAAGTAATTCCTCCGCCGAAATCAGCAGCTTCACATATGATGCTGAAATATGGATATCATACGTGCATATGGTTGGATAATTGGGTAAAATATACAAAGAATGATGGAGCATTGGCTTTTCCTGAAAATGGTTCTTTTAATGTAGCGATTTTACGGAATTTAAAAGAAAAGATGCTTAAATTGGAACCTAGACCTAGACCGACACAGTTTGAGGCTTTAACAGAATGGGAAGATGAGATGTACGAGAAAGAAAGATTCAGAGGTATGAAAGGTTATGAGTTCGTGCCCGGAAGAATGTGGGGAATGAATCATGAGGACAGAATAAAACGATGGAGATGTGCTAACATGACAGGAGGTTTGTTTCCAGCTTTTACAGTTGAGGAAGGGACTAAGAAAAAACGGACTGAGAAAAAGAAACATTTAGAGAGAGAAAGGTATATGCATGAGAGCGAAACGGATGATGAGTTGCTGGAAGATATATTAAATAAAAATCCACCTCCGTATCAGCAGAATTCTACAGTGGTGACACCAAATGCGCCACCAATAGAAGCTATGCGAAATGAAAGCCCAGAAAAAAGACAAGAAATAAATAGGTCACAAGAACAAATAAGAACTTCCCAAATTGAGGGAATAGAAAATGATAGTGCAAGAGAATTGGCAAGGACAACAAAAGAACTAACTGAGAAAATTAGAGAATTAACAAAGAATATGGAAGCAGTTACCGTACCCGTAACAATAGGTCCAGTAATACCAGTTTTCGAGAATCAGAAAATTGATGAACGATCTTTGGTGATTCCCTTGAGTTCGCAATTCCAAAGAGAAAAGGAAAGAATAGAAACAAGTCCAGGTACGAGCAATTTGACTAATGTTTACAGACCAAGTCCACCTGAAAATTTGACAGTGAATGAGTGTAGCGGTAGGAAAATGCCTATGGTAACTGAATCTGCAACAGTGACACCTGAAAAGAGTGGAAATTGGACAGAAATAAATAGTACTCCTATAGGTCCGACTCCTGATGAGTTAAATGAGTGGATAAAAGCTTTTAAAATAAAAGAAACGGAAGAAAAACCATTAGATGTGATCAGATTGAAGATTGACATGGAAGAATTAATTCTAGGAACGATTGGTACAGAAAAGATAAAGAGTTATCAGGATGATGAAATAATGTTTCTGTGCAAAAGTATAACATGGAGGGCAAAGAATTTACATGACAAACTAGAAGAAGTGGCCGGTGAGATTGGAATAGATTTTGCAAAAGTAAAAACGTTGCAGAAACCATACAGAGTAGATTTTTGTGAAAAAGATATTGAAAATTTGAATACAGCAGGAAGGCTGACACAGATAAAAGAGTTGATTGTTTTGTTGAGAAAATGGGGTGATGTGGACAGATGGAAGGTTAGATGGACAAAGAAGAATGAGAAAAGTGTAGACAAAGGTTCATTGGCTTTTATGATAACAGAAAAGGAACATGTTGTTAAAGAGTACCCTATGAGAGAAACTCCAGGTGGTAGTTATGTGCATGTTCCCTGGACTAGGCAGGACATCCTGTCATTTACAAATGACTTTCCAAAATTAAGAGAAAAGCCAGTTGAGTGGTACCGACAGGTAGAAAGGTTTGTAAAGGTCTCGAAAGTGTTGTGGATAGATTTGGATGGATTGTTTGACATAGTGGTACCAACGGATCTGTGGTCAGAATGTAAGATTACAGTTGACTGGCCAACTACAGAATATCCAAGAGATCCTAAGACAGGAGCTCCAGGACCAGATGTGATGAAGAAATATGATAAGGTGATTACCTTTTTGAAAAATAAGATTCCTCCAAAAGAGACAGATTGGGTTAAGATTGATAGAACTACACAGGAAAGCAAGGAGAGTGTACATGCATATTATGAGCGATTGTTGTTGGTTTTCAAACAGTATAGTGGTTATGAGGAATTAAGTGAGAAGGATATGAGTCATTTTGTATACCGATTTGTATTTGGTTTAAAACAAGAAATAAGTGATATGATTAAGCAACATATGATAAACTGGCAGAATGCAAGTGTAGATGAGGTGCTGAGGTATGCTAAGTATTGTAGTGATGAAATAGAGAGTAAACAGCGTAAGTTGAAAGAAAAAGCAATGTGGGCACAAGTGAAAGTGGCAGAAAAACAAGAAGCTCAATTGGATAATAATAATGGAAACGAATCAGGACAAAATAAGATGCGACCAAATATAGGTAAAGGAAAAGGACAAGTGAGTCTAGAAGAGGCAAAGAAGAAATGGCCATGTCATAATTGCGGAAAATTGGGGCATTGGAGAAATGAGTGTAAGTTCCCACCTAAACCTAATCCGGAACATCAATCATTAACTCCACAGGTGCAGAATGAGGTAGTTGTTCAACAAAGTCAGGTGCCACAACCACCACTTCCCAACACTGTTAACCAGCAAAGATACAGTACAGAAACAGGATTCTACGGAGGAGAGCAGGTAACACAGTTGCCGAGAGCAGCTAACATTTCCCAGTATTGGTTGCATCAGAGTGAGGATGACCCGGATGAAAGTTTCTGACGGTGCGCAAGAGAGGGGAAAGAGTGCGTGCTTGGCGCAACTCTAGAGGTAGATCAGTCTGGTCCCTTTGTGGATGGAGAAGTGAATGGAGCAAACGTAACATTCCTTGTCGATACTGGAGCTACCCGTTCTACTGTTAGGTCAGTGGAAATTCCGAACCTTCCTCTCTCAGGTGAATGCATCCAAGTGGTAGGAGTTGCCAATCAGCAGATTAAAACCCCACTTACTGAATTGGTAGAAGTAAAAATTGGTTCTTTTAGAAAAATGCATAAATTTGTAGTGTGCGATTGTAGTCCTGTAAATCTTCTAGGTCGTGACCTCTTGTGTAAAATGAATTGCACAATTTATTGTACACCAGATGGAATTGGTTTTCAGACTTCAGACGAAGATGCTTTGTATAAAGTAACTTTGATGAATCAGGAACCTGAAATGAATGGGTTGTTTCCTGCATTTGATGCAGAAAAACTTCCAGAAGAATTAAAAAGTGCAGTGAAAGAAAGTGTGTGGGATTTTACAGGAGAAGACATTGGATTAATGAAAGAAGTTGATCCTGTAAAAGTGACAGTGAAAGAAGGGATAAGTTATCCAAACACGCCACAGTACAAATTAACTCCAGAAATAATTGAAGGAATAACTCCTGTGATAAATAAGATGATTGAACAGGGAATTCTGAAAGAAATCATGAGCAGTCCATGTAATTCACCTATTATGGGACTGAAAAAGCCAAATGGAACATACAGAATAGTACAGGATTTGAGAAAGATCAACAAAATAGTTGTACCATGCTGTCCAATAGTGCCAAACCCTGCAGTGATTCTATATCAAATTCCGCATGAAGCTGAGTGGTACACTGTGATAGATTTGTGTCATGCATTTTTTTCTATTCCTTTGCATCCAGATAGCCAGCCATTATTTGCATTCCGTTTTGGAGAGCGTATTTTGGCATGGTGCCGAATTCCTCAGGGGTATACAGAGAGCCCCTCAATTTTTAATCAGATTCTAAAGAAATCTCTGGAAGATTTAAAAATGCCAGAAAAATCAGTGATGGTGCAGTATATCGATGACCTATTGGTGGCATCGAAAACCAAAGAGGCATGTGTAAGTGACACAATTGCTTTACTGAACCATTTGGAGAAAAGAGGACATAAGGTGTCCCCTTCAAAATTACAGTTTTGTCAGAAAGAAGTCCAGTATTTAGGACATAAAATTGAGAAAGGAGTGCGGAAAATAGCGACAGAAAGAGTAAGAATGATTCAAGGAATGAGAGCACCAATGACTCAAAGAGAGGTAAGAATGTTTTTGGGAATGGTTGGATATTGTCGACAATGGATAAGTGGATTTTCTTTGATTGCAAAACCATTACAAAAATTGACAAAGAAAGATGTAAAAGACCCTTTTGAGTTAAACAAAGAAGAAATGAAATCTTTCAAAGAATTGAAAAAGAAACTGTGTGAGGCCCCTGCATTAGGCATGCCTGATTATGAGAAGGACTTTGAGTTATACTGCAGTGAAAGAGATGGATGTGCATTTTCAGTACTGGTACAAAAACATGGCACCATGAAGAGGCCTATAGCTTACTTTTCAGCTGTTTTAGATCCTATAGCAAAAGCATTGCCTGGATGTTTGAAAGCAGTTGCTGCTACTTGTGTAAGTCTGGAACAAAGTGAAGGTATAGTGATGGGGTATCCACTGAGAGTATATGTTCCCCATTCAGTAGAAATTCTTTTGACAAGAACAAAAACACAGTACATGACACATAGTCGGCTGACTAAGTACGAAAAAGTCATCTTGAGTGCAGAAAATGTGACCATAGATAGATGCATAAATGTAAATCCTTCGACTTCATTGCCAGATGAAGAGAGTATAATTGAACAAGATGAAGTAGATCATGATTGTCTGAATGTGCTGGAATATTGCACAAAACCAAGAGCTGACATAAAAGATGAACCGTTAAAGGAATCCGATTATGTCATGTTTGTAGATGGTTCATGTTTACGCACAAAGGAAGGAGTGTTAAGCGCAGCTTATGCAGTATGCACAGTGGCAACTGTAATGGAAGCGTCTTGTCTGAAAGGAGTTAGGTCTGCCCAAGTTGCGGAACTAATTGCTTTGATTCAAGCATGTAAATTGGGGAAAAATGTACGAATCACGATTGTGACCGATAGCCAATATGGTTTCGGCATCGTACATGATTTTGGCCAGATTTGGTCACAAAGAGGATTTTTGACATCTGCAGGAACACCTATCAGAAATGGAGATTATGTTAAAAAACTGCTTGAGGCGATACAGCTGCCTAAACAAATAGCTGTAGTGAAGTGCAAGGCGCATAAGAAAAACGAAGATTACATAGCGGTTGGCAATAATTATGCTGACGAGATCGCTAGATATTGTGCGGAAAACATGGCGTCCCTGAACAGAAATAGAGAAAGGGAGCATGTCTCTTGTCCTTTGCTTTTCACTAATGCAGTCGAAACATGGGATGAAGTAAGGCAGTTACAAGAAACAGCAAGAGATGAGGAAAAGGATTACTGGATTAAAGCAGGATGTAGAAGACAGGAAGATAATGGAGTGTGGGTATACAGAGATGAAAGACCAGTTATGCCTGATAGCATGATTGCAGACATGGCACGGATGTACCATGGGCAAGCTCATATTGGGAGAGATGCAATGATCAGACTTTTTAGACAAACTTGGTACAATCCAAAATTCAGAGCCATTGCTGAAAGTCTTTGTCAAAGATGTCTTATTTGTCAACAATTTAACCCAGGAAGAAAAACAGTAGTGAGTCTAGGAACAATAGGACGAGAAGGAGGTCCATTCACAAGGATACAGATGGATTTTATTGAGATGCCCCCTAGTAACAGATTAAGATATGTTCTGGTGGTCGTCTGTTTGTTCTCTCGTTGGGTGGAGGCATACCCCACAAGAAGGAATGATGGAACAACAGTGGCAAAACTTATGCTACGAGAGTTCATTCCGAGGTATGGTTTTCCAGTCACAGTTGAGACAGATAGAGGAACACATTTTCAAAATGAGTTGATCCAATTGATTTGTGAAGCATTGAGTATTAAACAAAAACTACATTGTGCTTACAGACCCGAAGCTTCTGGGGTAGTAGAGCAGATAAATGGAACAATTAAAAACAGATTAGGAAAAATGTGTCAAGCTACAGGACTCAAATGGCCAGATGCACTGCCTCTTGTTCTGATGACCATCAGAAGCATCCCTGAAAAGAAAACGGGACTCAGTCCTCATGAAATGATCATGGGACGAGCAATGAGACAAGCCCACGTACCAGTCAACAAGTTATTGACAATAACTGATGATCTAATACTGGATTATTGCAAAGGACTGGCTGATGTGGTGCGTTCTGTGTTTCATCAGGTTGGACCGGATGCGACCACTCTTGAAAGAAAACCAGCCCACGACTTGAATCCAGGAGACTGGGTCCGTATTAAAGTCCACAGGAGAAGAAACTGTCTAGTTCCGCGTTGGGATGAGCCAAGACAGGTAATCCTAGTAACAACGACTGCTGTCAAGTGTGCAGGAGTAAAGAACTGGGTTCATGCCAGCCACACAATCAGAATTCCAGAACCTACAGATCGACATGTGAATCGGCGTCTGGAAGTGTGGGATAAAAGTTTAACGGCGGGAACAACCAAGATAAAAGAAAGGGTGCCAGAACTTGAAGATCGACCTGAAAGTCGACATCTGGAGACCCCAACGGAAAACACCTCTAGAGAAGAAGAGGAAGAAGAAGAAGAAGAAGAAAGAAATTCAGAAGTTCCAGAACTTGAAGATCGACCTGTAAGTCGACATCTGGAAATATCTGACACAACTTCAGGATCTGATGATTCAGCTGCAAATTGGGAAGAATTCCGAAAGGGAACGTGGGGTTATAAACCAATTAGAGAAGAAACTGAGCAAGAAATTGAGTTAGATGAACAACCAAGTACAAGTTATGGTGGAAATCATTCAGAAACAATATTAATAGATGAAGTAGGGAAAGAAGTACACAAAAAGTTAGAAAATCGAGAAGAACCCCGAGGAGCAATAGGGATAGATAGAAAAACAGGAGAACAGGGAAATTCAGAAGCAGGTAAGGAGGAAAACACCAAATCGGAAGAACCCCGAGGAGGGACAGTGATAAGGGAAAACGAAAAAGAAAAGATAGATCCACCAGTAGGAGATGACGAGATTATAAGTTTCAAAATAAGAGACAATAGTGAGACAGTTGAAACAGAAACAGAAGAAAGTGGAGGAGAGGAAAAAGCAAAGACTGAATCAAGAAAAAGAAATTGGAGGTCGGAAAGAGAAGAAAGAGAGGGTGAGGTAAAAAGGCCAAGAAAAGGAGATAATTGGCCCAACAGCTATGTAAGAAAATTGAGATATAGAATAATAAGAGCAGAAGATGAAGATGCTGAACAAGTAAATGAAGTAACAAGTCAAAAGGGACAAGAAAAACCCAGTGGAAAAAGATTACAAAAGTCCAAAAGGACAAGGAAAATAAATTCAAAATTTAAGTCACCTGAGTGGCTGTATATTGCACTAACAGATTACAAAGGAGAAGAAGAAAACACTCACGAAAACCAGAGACTGAGAAGTCGGATGGGAAAAGGTGAGATGCAACAAAAGGACTGAAGTGAAGACTTAAAGTGCTTCTGCCGGACGTGACAATTTTACTGGATGTGACAAATCACCGGATGTGACAACGAAAGAATTCTGGAGAGAATTAAAGAAAGTACCAAGCAAAGACTTTTTGAAAGCAGAGTGGCGTCTAAGTCATTTTGAGGTGTAGTGACACAATTTTCTGAAAATTTAACAAATAGAAAAAGAAAAATGGAAAATAATGAGAATAGAAGAGATAAATGTGATTTTATAAAGAGATGGTGCAAAATGTGCTGCTTTTGTACAGGGTTATTATTGACCATATGGATAGTTTTAGCAATCACAATTCCTATTAGTGTAGCTGTGATAGAAGCAAAGAATGATACTAAACAAGAAAAAGAAACTAATATTAAAGAACAAGTTGTTTTAAGAAGTAGTGCAGAGTTGCATAAGGATAGGTCAGTAACAGATTTTTCAAAGAATGTTTTTACAAAGTTGTTGTATGAGTACGTAAAAACAATGGAAGTGAGAGATTGTTATGTTTGTATGCAATTGCCTGCATCAGTATCTGAAGGTGTGACTTATCATCACTTACCTTTGACTTATGGAATAACATGTAGTGTAATAGCAAGTTTATTTTATAAAACAGGTAGATTAGAATCTTATTATACTGATATAGATAAGATATTTGCAAACATTCCTGTAGTGCCAGAACTTAACAAAGTAAAACCAGCAAAGGTTTTAGGAGAATTCTTTCTAGAACATAGAAAATTAACGTTAGAAGAAATAGTTAGTAACAACCTTACCTGTGAGTTAAGGAAAGAAGAAAAAGTATTTCTAGACATGGTTGAGGAGAGAAGAATGAAATTTCAAAAAGAAGCAATGAAAGAGGAAGGAAAACGTTTATGGACGTTTGAGGAAGGAAATCATGAAGGGAAAAAGATAAATGCAGCAATGACATTAGACTGGCCGCAAACAGGAAAGTTGTGCATTAGGAGAAATAAGACAGTCTATGACAATTACTTTGTAGGTTCCAGTGTCTGCCATGACAATTATCAAATTCTGGGAGGTTGGGGATTCAAAGGTGGAAAAGATCCAATATTTCCAGGTATCTATTATATTTGTGGGAATAGAGCTTATTACAGGTTACCGGACCATTGGTATGGAACTTGCTATGTAGGCCTGGTCTTTCCAAAAATCTTTCACATGGACAGAGAGGAAAAGGGAACATACAAAATGATTAATGGATTTAAACGTAGAAAGAGGGAAAGTTTTTCAGAAGTTGTAGGAGATATTTTTGGAGCATTGATACCAGCAGTGGGAATATCTTTGAATGCATTTAAAATTCGGAAGTTATCCACAGTAGTAGATCGTTTGTCTACAGATACTGCGGGAGGGTTCTTAATGGTAAATACCGAAATGGTTGCCATGAGAGCTATGGTGATGCAAAATCGGCTTGCCCTTGATATTCTTTTGGCAAAAGAGGGTGGAGTCTGTGGAATGTTGAAAGTCCAACATTGTTGTACTTACATTCCGGATAACAGTGAAAATATACAGAAGTATATTACAAATATTACAAGTCTGCACAAAGAATTAGTCCCACTGGAGGTTGAAAGTGTTTTGGGAAAACTTGGTAGAGGGTTTTCCTCAGTAGCAAATTGGTTAACTAGGATGAGTAAACTAGTAATAGGGAAAGTTATAATAGTAGCAACTATAGTGATATTGTTAGCCATGACATTGAAAATAGTAATAACATGTATAAAGAGAAAAGTAAGACAGAATAAGATAAGAAGAAATAACAGAATAATGAGAGAAATAGAGAGAGAAATGGGTGAAATTGAGTTGGAGAAAATGAAAGAAAGCATGTATAAAGAGACTAAAAGGCAAGATGAAGAAGAGACAGAGATATGAATAACAGAAAGTAAAGGATGAAAGACATGCTGCCTGAAAAGAAGTATGACTTGGGTTTTATGTGGTGATTTAAAAATCACCAAAGGGGGGATTGATGGAGCAGAAAAAATTAAAAAATTTAACCCCTAACAAATTATATAATTAATTAATTAAAAATGTTCGTTTAAATGTATTAATCAACATTGTATATGTGGGAATGGTAATATGCCAATGTATGTGCTAAATAATCTATTAATGAATGTCCGTGTGTCTAATCATAACGTAAGAATAAAAAGCGTACTAAATAAAATAAATGCATGTTTGTGCTTCATAGAAATAAAATGTGTCGTTGCAAAAACAATAGTGATGGTAAGTAAGGAGCAGCTTAAATGTCGCTTTTTGCTAGGTAACAACTAATTGGGGTACGTAGACGGGAGGGAAACGAAAGGGATATTTTTCTCTATTTTAATTACGTTTTATTTGCCTCAAATTAGTGCTTCTAAAGTAGAACCGAGTGGCGAGATAAAATGGCCGCCAGTGGGAAGATGTGCGCAGGCGCAAGGGGACACGTGGTACGGGATGAGATTGAAGAAATCTGGAGCCGCGTGATGTCTCTGAGAGGCTAGGATGCAAGAAATGGTCAAGGCTGGTGTGACCTAATTGAACTGATAGTGTGCCGTGATGATCAGGAGAGAGTCCGTGGGAAAGGAGCCCAAGAGAAAGGACAATGACTGCGGAGTTCTTGAATGTGTCAAAAGAAGATACAAATGAACTGATCGAATCGGATGGAAATGTTTAAGCGTATGGGAAAGGAAATGATCCAAGGACCCTTGAATCCAAGAGAACTTGATTAAAGAATGAATAAGCTGACATGCATGGACCAATGAAAGAAAAGCGTGATATTAATGTTGCAACAGTTAATTAGCAAAGTTAGAATTAGGGTATAAGAGGGCCTACTCTTAGTGGAGGGAGTTAGTTCCAGGGAAGTTCCAGAGAGTTGCAGTTCGAGAGTCGTGGTTGCAGTAGAGGAGACGGGTTGCAGGTAGCTGATGCTGACGAGCTGAAGTTGCTGTTGCGGTCTTAACTTTACAGTTGAGTATGAGAATCAGGCTATTTCTAATCCCAAAGTTAGGTTAGAAATCATTAGGCTAAATTAGGAAGCTAGGCAGGTAACTAAGGGTTTTTGGCTTCATGACAAAATTTCCTTTCTGCAATAAATTGATTATGCTTAATAAAATTGTGAATTTAAAATGAATAATTGAATAAAGTATTAAATCTTTTCATGCTTTTAAAATTATATAAAATTTAAGATTCTTTAAAAACCAAAATGACTCAGTGGTTATTTTCCTAAATGATTGTGACATGAGTAATTGGTTGATTGTGATTCAGCTGGTCTTAATCACTATGAACTAATTTCTTAAATGAATGATTCATCGACAAACAATGAGCAGGAATATCTTAAGAAATAACTAAAAGAAAGTGACAAATTAAGGTAAATAGATATCCTTGCTCTTCCAGCGGTACACAAAATGGTGTTCTCCATTTAGTTCTCATGCTTCTCCTAGGAGTACAGAAATTCATAAAGGTGTAAAAGGAAATCCAGGATGTGTGTGTGTGTGTTTAGGCGATGTTTATGGGCCCCATCGTCATGTGGATATGAGAAATATAGTTTGCCCCTGGATGACCTATAAGTAACCTGGGAGGAGGATAGTTTTTATTGTACGCGCTGCATCAGTAGCTAGACTTGTCCTACTGATTTTAGATGGGATTGGGGATATTCCATCGCTATTGAGCTTAACATGGTTGCCTAATGGATGTTGGGGAATTTTTGAATTTGTTCTTCTCCCCCACACAGACTGATTGAGTGCAGCGACTGAGACGGGCATTGTGTTTGTGGACTAGTACACATACACAGGGTTTGAAGCAGTTTTTTACGGGGTTGCTGGTATGCCGAAGATGGGCAACCACCCGGTAAATATATCACAAGTGATGTCGGTATTCCTCACGAGTAGCACCAAAAATACTAAAAACATTAAGGGGCATATTTACGTTCCCTGGCGCATCCCTGTATATCAGCAGGGATGCGCCAGGGAAAATGCGTCACGCAAGTTTACCCTTGCGCCACGTCCGATGCGCCGCATTTACAATGCGGCGCATCGTGGCGCAAGGATAAGCAGATGCGTGACGCATCTGCCGGCAGAAGGTTGGTGCAGTGCTGAAGTTGTGTCGCAAGCGCGACGCAACTCCAGCACTGTTCCAACCTTCCCTATTCCTAACATGGTGCGTCAATCCTTACGCCTGCTTGAAGCAGGCGTAAGGATTTGACGCACCAGCGTCGAGAAAAGTGACTGCGTGAAATCTTGTAGATTTCACTACGTCACTTTTCCGAGCGTTCCTGCGCCGGAACGCCCCCCCCCCCTGCGCCGGTACGCCCACATGAAACCTGACGCAGGTTTCATGTGGCGCAGGGGTTTACTACGTGACGCATCTCCCTAGATGAGTCACGTTGTAAATATAATGCAACGCGGCGCATGGTTTGCGTCGCCGCTGCGTCACATGCGTGACGCAACGGCGGCGCAAAAGTGGCGCAAGGGGCTTGTAAATATGCCCCTCAGTTTTGCTTTAAATGTGCTACATGTGCTGCAAAAGTTTTTAGTCCGATGCCATGTCTGTTATATGTGTTGATGATATGTGTTGTACTGTCTCTGTTTTTTGTAGGTATGACAAACAGATGAAAGTGGTGCAGTGAGGACACTGACCCTACCCTGATGAAGTTGCCGCAAGTTTACATGGGCAATGAAACATGTTGGTTTTATTGAGCAGACACACAGCAAGGAATAAAAAGTTCAGCTAGTGGCTGTCTAGCTCTTGTTTTAGATTAGGTATATCGGGTGCTCTACGCCAGACCCCGGTTTCCTTTATAGGGTTCACGTATTTTGCACTGAACACACACAGTTCTGGTTCTTTTTCCTCACTCTTTACTTTATTTTATAAGTCGGCAGTTGCTAATGATGAGAACCTGAGGATACAGGCGAGTACCAGTCTGTAAACTCCCATGGTGTTACTCCCGTGAGGCACTTCCTTCTTAGTTCCCACTTTTTCTTCCCTCCTCCTTGTTACACCTGTAGGGGGCTACATCAGTAGTTACAGTACGGAACACAAGCTTTTAAGAGTAGTGATTTTAGTCACTCCAGGGCAGATGGGAGATATTGTTCCACTGCTAGGTCACGCAATATTGTGTGCCTGAGAAAACATATGGTGGACGTTCATAGTAGTCCAGACAGTTGATAGAACAGGTCCATTTTTGTGTTTTGATCTTTATGAGTGGGGGGCGACCTGTTCTTCTTTACCCCCTTGGCTCCTAGTTGTGAATAGTAGTGAGAACGGCAGCCTAGCCGTGAGAGCCCTATCATCAATATACACAGGGATATTCTTCTGAATCCCCTGCTTTTAATCCTCATATTTCAGACGGCATCATTTTACGTGTGGGGAATATCGATATTTAGTTGATATACGTGTATCTGATATGGCAAATTTTTGTTTGGCATTCACCGATGATCATATTGCCTCCATATTATCGGGGCCATCACTTCTACCAAATGCACCACTAAGTGGAACAGTTACAGCCCGTGATGAATGGGAAAAGCTAACAAGCATTAGGAAACGCCAAATAAGAATAGCGCTGCATGGAGCGCTAATGACTGAATATCTCCGTGCAGGTGCTGCACCAGCTAGTCTCTTGGTTCGATTAGAGCCTAAGATCTTTTTGGAGGATAGGAGGTTCCGGGTGGACTGGAGCTACATAGCTAATAAGTGCACCCGGGACTGGCTTATCCTCATTATCAATACAGGTCCATTTTTGTGTTTTGATCTTTATGAGTGGGGGGCGACCTGTTCTTCTTTACCCCCTTGGCTCCTAGTTGTGAATAGTAGTGAGAACGGCAGCCTAGCCGTGAGAGCCCTATCATCAATATACACAGGGATATTCTTCTGAATCCCCTGCTTTTAATCCTCATATTTCAGACGGCATAATTTTACGTGTGGGGAATATCGATATTTAGTTGATATACGTGTATCTGATATGGCAAATTTTTGTTTGGCATTCACCGATGATCATATTGCCTCCATATTATCGGGGCCATCACTTCTACCAAATGCACCACTAAGTGGAGCAGTTACAGCCCGTGATGAATGGGAAAAGCTAACAAGCATTAGGAAACGCCAAATAAGAATAGCGCTGCATGGAGCGCTAATGACTGAATATCTCCGTGCAGGTGCTGCACCAGCTAGTCTCTTGGTTCGATTAGAGCCTAAGATCTTTTGGAGGATAGGAGGTTCCGGGTGGACTGGAGCTACATAGCTAATAAGTGCACCCGGGACTGGCTTATCCTCATTATCAATACAGCGAAGAGACTCAGTGAAGAACTTTTAAAAGAGATATTAGATCTTGAAACAACCATTAAGGCTGACACAACCATTTTAGATACGAAAGAACAGTTGGCCAAGATTCAAAGTGACCTTGGGGAATACCAAACCTATATGGTCAATCAGAAAATTAAGGGGTTAAAAAGGAATTTAGAGAGATTCAGTCACGAGTGGGCTTTCCCATATGTGGAGGATCAATATTATCAACAAATTCCCGACCCAGCCAAACCACAACAGACCTCTAGGGGCGGGCGACGTCAGGGTAGGAGAACACCGAACAATTGGACATTTGAAAACACAAGTAGTGAGGACGATGAGTATCCTGGGCTACAATCTAACACTAACCCACGGGTGAGATTTAATCCCCAAGAGAGAACTGATCAAGATCTAGGAGCTTTATTCCGGGCTTTTTTAGGACAGCACCCCACAGACCAAAGAGGGGCCAACCACAGAGGCAGGGGGAGGGGACGAGCACGACAGATCTTGAACTCAACATGGCAAATGTTCTCACCGAGAATTACTCGCAGTCGGGGCAGAACACCCCTCTAGATATCAACAAAAATATAGTGGTCAATCTATCGGATTACATACTTACTGAGGATGAGAACAAGGTTCTGAATAAGGGCCTTGGTTATGTTCCAACGCAGAAACATGATAGTTTCAAATTCAGAGGAGAGTTTAATGGTTTAATGAGAAAAATCAAGCTCAAAAAATTCTTCGAGGGCAAGGAACAAGAACTACCCTTAGTGTATGCGTCTAACCTGCGACGTCCATCGAATTTTTGTCCACTTAAAAATCAAGTAGGCCCGGAGGTCCAGGTCTTCGAACAAAAGGTTATAAAACACATCATGGACCTTGAATCTAATTTGAAAGATACTGCTCATAGTAATATGAGCAGTAAAGACTGGCAAGCTGTGAAATCTTTGCAGAGTAATACTTCCATCACCATCAAACCGGCCGATAAGGGCGGGGCGGTGGTGGTGTTGAATACACTCGACTATGAAGCTGAGGTAACCAGATTACTAGGAGTCCGGCAGCACTATACACACTTGATGAGGGATCCCACCAAAGAACTACAAACCATAATATCTAGTTTGGTATCTGAAGCTAGGGAGAAGAAATGGTTGACAACTAAGGAGGCCGATTTCTGATTAATACCAAACCCAGGATCCCGGCTTTCTATATCGTGCCCAAAATTCATAAGGCCCAGCGTCCTCCACCTGGGCGCCCGATAGTATCGGGCATTCAATCTTGCTCGAACCGTTATCCCAGTTTGCAGATTTTTTTCTTGAGAGAATGTGTCATCACGCAATCATCTTACATACAAGATACCACTGATATCTTAAGATATTTAGATAATGTGGTATATGATCCAGACCATCAATTTCTGGTGACCATCGACATTGAGTCATTGTACACCAACATCCCCCAGGAAGCGACGCTGGTGGCAGCAGCTCGCGCCTTGGGGGAATGTGAATGGTTCTATGATACACCTCAGACATTTGTGTTGCAATGCATTGAGATAGCATTAACACGCAACTTTTTGCATATAAAGATCAATTATACCTCCAGACCTCCGGGACTTCTATGGGGGCTACTTTTGCCCTCAGTCTGGCCTGCATTTATGTAGGCCAGTTTGAATCCAACTACATCAATCATTCCATCAATCCCTTCCAGAGGAACATTGTTCTCTGGAAGAGATTTATTGATGATGTCCTGTGTATCTGGGTAGGGACGGAAGAGGAGCTACAGCAGTTCCTGAACTGGCTGAATACTTTGGATGAATGTCTCAAATTTACTTGGACAGTTAATAAAAATACAGCTACCTATTTGGACTTAGATATACAGGCGAGTGATAATAAATTACTGACCTGTGTACATCAAAAGCCCACTGATAAGAACTTACTTTTACATTATAGATCTTATCACCCGAGAGCTCTGCGAGACAATTTACCGGTAGGGCAATTTCTGCGTTATCGCAGAAACTGCACGTCCACTCAGAGCTATTTAGAACAAACTGAGGAACTGTCCAAAAGATTGGAGGATCGTGCTTACCCCAAAAAAGTTATAAAACAAGCTAGGAAGAGGGCCTTAAACACACCCAGAAATGCCCTCCTTGAAAGAACAAATAAGGTCAGCAGTGAGTGTATTCCAGTGGTCACCACTTTTGGGCCCTGTTCGACCAAGATCAGGCAGATCATAAGAAGACATTGGCATTTACTTAGTACTTCATCTATGAAAATGCCCCAACCTAGATTCGCTTTTAAACGGTCTGCTAATTTACGTGATCGTCTTGTGCATACACGTCCTGTGCAGGAATCTAGAGAAACTGCAGTGCCTCCTGGACATTACCCTTGTGGGGGGTGTTCGGTTTGTGAATTGACAACAGTTACTAAGAGTGTCACCCGTGTGTGAGAAGTTGGCCTGGCATATGCTGTCCACTAATTATAGTGGGCACCTTGCACCAGTCCAAACAACCCCTTATTGGAGATAGGTTAAAGACAACCTTATTGAAAGCTATCCTAGTGGTAGCTATGGAGAGCAGCCTTCAGGCTAAGTCTTGAAGGAATGTAAAGCAGCTTGTTTTACCAGTCTATAATCTCTTGAGTGACCAAATGAAAGAGCACCACACCAGGTATATATTCAAAATATATGTATTTATTGCTAAACACACCCCTCTAGTCTCTTTATGAGGCTAGAGTTCGAAAGTACATAAGTTATAAGTTATTAAATCACAGTAATAGCACAAATACACGTTTGGGCCCTAGGGCGTACCAAACCATATACCAATAAAGTGGTATGCGAACCACGACTGAACTAGACACTAGGCCTAGAGCCTCTAGAAGTGCTTGGACCACAAGGAACCACCCAAGGTAGTAACACAGGGGACCTACGGGAGACGCGTGCAGTGTAAATACACAACCGCGATACGCCGTTGACTTCTATGGAGAAAGTCGGGATCGGGAAAATAGAGAAAAGGGACACTTAAAAGAGGACTAGGACAAAACTCTTTGAGATCTAGGACTTTGAAGAGTCTCTACCCACGGGAGCACCGGAGTACTCGTGTTACCTCACCCAGGGAAGCCGGGTGCATAGGTGCCTTTCGGGGTCGGGTTTCGTCGTCGATTCGAATGGCGATCTGCTGCAAAGTGCTGCTGGCGGCCAAGAGAAAAGTGTCCGGGTGGATCCAAGAGTGGATCGGAGTTCTGAAGAACCTGAAAGCAGAGGGGACAGAGTCTGGGTCACTAGCCAGTGACCAGGAAGGTGATGGACAGATGCCCACCGATGTCGAGTGCTTCAGGCGCGTTGATGGTCGTCTTGACTCTTCAGCCACGAGGTCCGGGAGGTGTTGTTGGCGACCAGGAGCAGGATTCGGGCTGGTACACGATGTCTGTCGAGTACTGAGGTGTCGGCGACCGGATTGGACCCAACAAGCCTTGGCAACGGCAAGTCTTGGTGAAGATGTAGATTGTCGATGGTGCAGACCAGCAAGGTCTGTGGAACTCACCCAGCGAGAGTAAGTGAGGGCAGGCCTGGAGCAACCAGGATGCCAAGTAAGAAAAGGATTGGCCTTCGTTAAGGGCTACTAGCCAACGGGCTAGCGACCGCGAAGGAGCCTCGTGATGCCGCACGTGGATCTGGCTTACAGGAAACTCGTGGAGTGGGGGCCAGTGATCTTCGATGCAGGTCGTGCTGGAGGCTAGGGCTACTCGGAGCCCAAAGCACGACTTCTTGGGAGACCCAGAAGAGGATGCACTTGCAAATGTGCTCGGTGTCCAGGGGTCCCGGTCTCAAGTCACCCACGATAGCCACGGGCCTCAGCTTTGCTGGGAACTCAGGGTAGCCTCGGGGAATTCTGAGAATCTACCTCTGGTGATGCGATGACTTCGGCGTCCGACGGGAGCTTCAGAAATGCGAACCGGACAGATGCTTCTTTGGTGCCTGCCAAGCAGGGGAGTCACTCCTTGACCCCAAGGGAGATTCTTCTGTCCTCTAATCGTGAGTAGAGCGTCGAAGGTCCAGGATTCAGTTTCAGAGTTTCGTCCAGGGATAATCTAAAGTCCTAAGGACTGGGTTCCTACCTTTATTCTAAAAATAGGGGTTGGACTACTCTGTGGCCCCACCTATGGGTGGGTCAGGGCAGAGAGTGGCTACACCCCTTTCCCTTTGTCCAGTTCGCGCCAAAGCAGGGGCTGCAAGCCCCTGATCCGGTTTGAACTGGGGTATGCACAGGGACACCAAATGTGCCCCCAGTGCAGGACTTCAAAGCACCCGAAAGTGCTCCCGCCCAGCCCCAATACACATTATCCTGTCTGGGGAGGTGGTCACACCTCCCTGGGACAGGAAACCTGTGTCCAGGCCTCCCCTGCCGGAGTTTCGTCCAGCAGCAGGAGGCCAGACTCGTGTCTGTGGCAGCAGCATCCATTTTGTGATGCCAGGGCTCTGGAAAGAAGTTACCGGACTAGTCAGAGTTAACATGTCTTTCCCTCTAGAAGGGTGGAATGCTACCCCCGCCGCCAGGATTGGCGGGGGAGTAGTATTCCAAGATGTTTGACACCAAACACGACATGTTTAGGTGCAGCCATTCCAAAGTTAGCATTTTACCGCGAGGATATAATGCGCTTAAGAGTATATGGTCAGGCTGCACTACAAACAGCATCAGAGATGGTCTCCGAACGCTGCAGAGGGGCCCTGCTCATGCAGGGGCACCCTCTCACATAGGAACCACGCACTCTGCCTTTAGGATTGATAAGGCCTGCCTTAGGAGTGACTTATAGGTTTATATGTGTGTATGTATTTCGTGATATAGGTAACCTATATCACAGTAAGAGGTGCATGCACCACCTTACCCAGGCTGCAGTAGCAGACCTGTGGTGTCAGTTTGGATGGCCTTCCAGGGGTGGCATAATACATGCTGCAGCCCCTGGCAGGCCTCTGAGGTACCTATGCCCTTGGTACATAGTATACCATATACTAGGGACTTATAAGGGCACTCCAGATCCCAATCAGTGATGTGCCTAAGGCACATGGAAACCATTTTAGAGAGGAAGCAGCTAGGCTGGGGTTCTGATTAGCAGGGCCCCAGCCAGACTAATGTCGAAAAACAGTGAAGCATCAGCAAAAAGTGGGGGTACCCATGTGAAGCAGATCCTACTCTCCTACACAACCCCCCAAACGTAGGGACATTAAACTAACCTTGCCCAGTTAAGTCTTCATGTTCTAAGTGGAAATACCTAGAGAGTCCATCTGCATTCGCATGGTTACTCCCAGGCCTATGTTCCACTGTAAAGTCCATCCCCTGTAGGGAAATGGACCACCTAAGCAGTTTGGGGTTTTCACCCTTCATTTGTTTTAGCCATAAGAGGGGCTTATGGTCTGTCTGAACCAGGAAGTGTGTACCAAACAAGTATGGCCTCAACTTCTTCAGAGCCCAGACCACAGCAAAGGCCTCCCTCTCTATGGCTGACCAACGTTTCTCTCTAGGGGTCAGCCTTCTGCTAATAAAAGCTACTGGCTGATCCTGACCTTCTTCATTCAATTGTGACAGTACAGCCCCTACCCCCAATTCAGATGCATCAGTTTGAACAATGAACTTCTTGGAGTAATCAGGACTCTGCAGAATTGGAGCAGTGCACATGGCCTGCTTGAGGTCATCAAATGCCTTTTGACAGCTAACTGTCCACTGAACCTTTTGGGCATTTTCTTAGAAGTTAAGTCATTCAGGGGTGTCACTATTGATCCATACCCCTTGACAAATCTCCTATAGTACCCAGTCAGGCCTAAGAAGGCTCTCACCTGAGTCTGGGTAGTGGGAGCAGTCCAGTCCATGATGGTCTGGATCTTGCTCTGCAAAGGTTGAACCTGGCCTCCACCCACAAGGTGGCCCAGGTACACAACCTGACTCTGCCCTATCTGGCACTTAGTGGCCTTGATAGTCAGGCCTGCCTTTTGCAGGGCCTGTAAAACATTCCTGAGGTGGACCAGGTGATCCTCCCAGGTGGAGCTAAAGACAGCAATATCATCTAGATAAGCTGCACTATAGGCTTCCAGTCCTGTGAGAACTGTATTCACCAACCTCTGGAAAGTGGCAGGTGCATTCTTCAGACCAAAGGGCATTACCACAAATTGATAATGTCCACTAGGGGTCGAGAATGCTGTTTTGGGCTTTGCAGTATCAGCTAGTCTGATCTGCCAGTAGCCAGCTGTTAGGTCAAATGTGCTGAGATATTTGGCAGAGGCCAAAGTATCTATGAGCTCATCTGCCCTGGGTATTGGATGGGCATCAGTCCTAGTGACTGCATTGAGACCCCTGTAGTCCACACAAAACCTCATCTCTCTTTTTCCACCACTGGTGTGAGGTTTCGGTACAAGGACTACTGGACTAGCCCAAGGGCTATCTGAGGGTTCAATAACTCCCAATTCCAACATTTTCTGGACTTCAGTCCTGATACAGTCCCTGACATGGTCAGGTTGCCTATAAATCTTGTTTTTAATAGGCAGACTGTCCCCAGTGTCCACTTCATGAGTGCACCAGGTGGTCTGACTGGGTGTCAGTGAAAACATATGTCTAAACTGATTGAGGACTTGCCTGCAATCAGTTTGTTGCTGGGTAGTGAGGCTGCCTGCCAGGGCTGCACCATCAACTGACCCATCGTCAGGGTTCTGTGAGAGCAGGTCAGGGAGTGGGTCACTCTCTTCCTCCTGCCCTTCATCAGTAGCCATGAGCAAGCCCATGTCTGCCCTGTCCACATATGGTTTTAACCTGTTGACATGGAGAACCCTGTGGGGACTCCTGGGTGTTCCTAGGTCCACTAAGTAAGTGACCTCACCCTTCTGCTCAACAATAGTGTGGGGTCCACTCCATTTATCTTGGAGAGCTGCTGGGGCCACTGGCTCCAACACCCACACCTTCTGTCCTGGCTGGTAAACAGTCAGAACAGCCTTTTGGTCATGCCAGGCCTTCTGAAGTTCCTGGCTAGCCTCAAGGTTTTTGGTTGGCTTTTTCATGTACTCAGCCATCCTGGAGCGGAGACCAAGTACATAGTCCACTATATCTTGCTTTGGGGGCTTGAGAGGTAACTCCCATCCTTCCTTCACCAAGCACAGTGGACCCCTCACAGGGTGGCTAAACAGAAGTTCAAAAGGGCTGTAACCAACCCCCTTCTGAGGCACCTCCCTATATGCGAATAAAAGGCAGGGCAAGAGTATGTCCCATCTACGCCTAAGCTTTTCTGGGAGCCCTTTAATCATGCCCTTCAAGGTTTTGTTGAATCTCTCAACTAAACCATTGCATTGTGGGTGATAGGGTGTGGTGAACTTATAAGTCACTCCACACTCCTTCCACATTGCTTTTAAGTACCCAGACATGAAGTTAGCATCCATGTCTGATACTACCTCCTTAGGAAAGCCCACTCTTGAGAAGATTCCCAGGAGGGCCCTTGCCACCACAGGTGCTGTAGTGGTCCTGAGGGGAATAGCTTCTGGGTACCTGGTGGCATGATCCACTACCACCAGGATAAACCTGTGCCCAGAGGCTGTTTGGGGATCCATGGGACCAACAATGTCAATCCCTACCCTTTCAAAGGGCACCCCCACCACAGGTAGTGGTATCAGGGGGCCTTTGTAGTGCCACCTGCTTTGCCACTGGCTTGGCAGGTTACACAGGAAGCGACAAAACTCCTTACTGTCTTCAGACATGTGGGGCCAGTGAAAGTGAGGGACAATTCTGTCCCAAGTCTTGTTCTGGCCCAGGTGACCTGCTAAGGGAATATCATGGGCTAGGGTCAATAGGAAGCCCCTGAACTTCAAAGGTATTACCAACCTCCTGGTAGCACCAGGCTTGGGGTCTCTACTCTCTGAGTACAGGAGTCCATCATCCCAATACACTGTATGGGGACCACTAGCTTTCCCAGCAGCCTCAGCAGCAGCTTGCTGTCTGAGGGGTTCAAGGGAGGGGCAGCTCTGCTGCTCCTGGCTCAGATCTGCCCTAGAAGGTCCCCCTGCCCCCAAGAACTCAACCTGGTCAGGTTCAAGTTCCTCTGGGACAGTTCCTTCTTCAGGGCTGAGATCATCCCCCTCAAGGGATTGATCTTCCTCCTGAGCCAAGGGGAAGGCACTGCCTTAACCCTACTACTCCTCCTCTTGGAAGGCACTTGGTCCATTCTTCCAGAATCCAAGGCCTGTTCAGTGCTAGACATTTTGGCTTGTGACCTGGTCACAGCAAACACATCTGCAGGGATCCCCAGCATTTCTGCATGGGTCCTGAGCTCCACTTCTGCCCAAGCAGAAGTCTCTAAGTCATTGCCAAGCAAGCATTCGACTGGTAGGTTTGCACTTACCACAACCTTCTTAAGGCCAGTTACCCCTCCCCAGGAGAAGTTAACAACTGCCAGAGTATGGTCTGTTCTGACATTGCTAGCATTGGTCACTTGGTACATCTCACCAAGCATAACTTGCCCAGGAAGCACAAGGTCTTGTGTCACCATTGTGACACTTGCCCCTGTGTCCCTAAATGCCAAAGCCTCTACGTCCATTGATTAAAGGCTGTTGTCTGTACTTGCCCAGATTACTGGGACTCACAGTGGAGGTCACATCCATGCCTCCATCACAGACTAACACAGCCTGAGTCAGTTCTCTGACTAAGTCAGAGCCCAACTCAGTTCCCAGGGTGAACCCTACTAAACCCTTTGCTGGAGCACTTCCACCAACTGTACTAGGGGGAACAGGTGCCTTAGGGGCATTGGTGGGTGCTGGACTGGAGTCTTTGGACTTGGTGCAATCACTGGTCCAGTGGGTCTTTTGCTTACAGACCTTGCACCATGGTTTTCTTTGGCCTTTCCCTTTGGTAGACTGTGAATCCCCACCAGAAGAAGATTTTTGGGGGCCTGATGAAGACTTTTGATCTTTACCCTTCTCCCCACCCTTGTCAGAGTTCTTAGCATCTTGCTTCTTGGTTTCCCCACCTTGGTTCTGTACCTTCTGCTTCACCCTGGTTCTGACCCATTTGTCTGCCTTCTTTCCCAATTCTTGGGGAGAGGTCAGATCAGAGTCTACCAGGTATTGATGCAACAGCTGATTTTGACAGTTATTAAGAATCTGCTCCCTCATTATCAGATTGTACAATCCTGAGAAGTCACACACCTTACTGCCCATCAACCAGCCTTCCAGAGCCTTGGCAGAACAATCCACATAGTCTACCCAGTCTTGAGTCTGTGCTTTTTGGGTGTCTCTGAACTTCAACCTGTACTGTTCAGTGGTTAGGCCAAACCCATCAATAAGAGCACTCTTCAAGACCTTGTAATTATCAGCATCCTCCTCTCTAACAGTGAGGAGCTTATCTCTACCTTTGTCAGCAAGGAGAGCCACAAGATTGCTGCCCACTGCTCCTGAGGACCTTCTGTACTTTACAGGCCCTCTCTAATGCAGTTATCCATTTGTGGATATCATCCCCACTCTGGTAGGGAGGGACAATCTTGCTCAGGTTCCTATGGTCATAGGACCTTTCCCTGTCTCTAGGGACATGGCTGCCACCATGGGACTCTAGTCCCAACTTTCTTCTCTCTCTAAGGAGATCTAGGGATTCCCTATCTAAAGCCAATTGCTTTTTCTGATTTCCAGCTGAGTTTCCTCATACTGGACCAGTCTGGTTCTCCTCTCATGAGAGGATTCCCTCCTGTGAGAGGAGACAGAGCTCCCTATAGAGGTGCCAGAGTGGTTAGACTCCTGAGAAGGAGATCTAGACTTCCTGGGCACACTCTTAATCCTTCCTGGGGGACAAAGAGGGTGTCATCCTGATCATCCTCATCATCGTCCACAGGAGGGATTGGGTTATCCAGGTCAGGGTCATTGTCACCCTCCTGGCCAGTTTCAGAGGGGGCTGGGGGTATTGGTACCCCTGGCCTCGTCCTCTTCTTCTGCCCCACCCTCAGCTCCTACCCCTTCAGTCCCTACAGGTCTTACTAAGGTCATAAGCCACCAACAACTCCTTGAGGTGTTGGGTGGTGGGGCTTTGGCCTGTCCTTATTTTTCTCAAGTTACATAAAGCTCTCAATTCCAAGAATGGGAGTGTATCATACTTGGAGGGTGGAAGCTCAATGGCTTCCTGCAAGGATTCTTTGGATCCTGCCCTTAAAGACATTACTAGTGTGGTGTGGTGTATGCACTACCTACTCTAGTGTGGCCTTCTAAACTCTCTTGAGTTGTAGAAAGGGTTGTGCTATCCCTTAACACACAACTCTAAGTTCAGTAGAACTTACTGTATTCTAAGCTTAAATTATATGTACCTTAGGTACCTTTAGTAGTTTTCAGTTGATCAATTCAATTGAGATTATCTGGTAAAACAATAGCAAGCTGGAATCCCACACGCTGCACACCAATGTGAGAAGTTGGCCTGGCATATGCTGTCCACTAATTATAGTGGGCACCTTGCACCAGTCCAAACAACCCCTTATTGGAGATAGGTTAAAGACAACCTTATTGAAAGCTATCCTAGTGGTAGCTATGGAGAGCAGCCTTCAGGCTAAGTCTTGAAGGAATGTAAAGCAGCTTGTTTTACCAGTCTATAATCTCTTGAGTGACCAAATGAAAGAGCACCACACCAGGTATATATTCAAAATATATGTATTTATTGCTAAACACACCCCTCTAGTCTCTTTATGAGGCTAGAGTTTGAAATACATAAGTTATAAGTTATTAAATCACAGTAATAGCACAAATACACGTTTGGGCCCTAGGGGCGTACCAAACCATATACCAATAAAGTGGTATGCGAACCACGACTGAACTAGACACTAGGCCTAGAGCCTCTAGAAGTGCTTGGACCACAAGGAACCACCCAAGGTAGTGACACAGGGGACCTACGGGAGACGCGTGCAGTGTAAATACACAACCGCGATACGCCGTTGACTTCTATGGAGAAAGTCGGGATCGGGAAAATAGAGAAAGGGACACTTAAAAGAGGACTAGGACAAAACCCTTTGAGATCTAGGACTTTGAAGAGTCTCTACCCACGGGAGCACCGGAGTACTCGTGTTACCTCACCCAGGGAAGCCGGGTGCATAGGTGCCTTTCGGGGTCGGGTTTCGTCGTCGATTCGAATGGCGATCTGCTGCAAAGTGCTGCTGGCGGCCAAGAGAAAAGTGTCCGGGTGGATCCAAGAGTGGATCGGAGTTCTGAAGAACCTGAAAGCAGAGGGGACAGAGTCTGGGTCACTAGCCAGTGACCAGGAAGGTGATGGACAGATGCCCACCGATGTCGAGTGCTTCAGGCGCGTTGACGGTCGTCTTGACTCTTCAGCCATGAGGTCCGGGAGGCGTTGTTGGCAACCAGGAGCAGGATTCGGGCTGGTACACGATGTTTGTCGAGTGCTGAGGTGTCGGCGACCAGATTGGACCCAACAAGCCTTGGCAACGGCAAGTCTCAGTGAAGATGTAGATCGTCGATGGTGCAGACCAGCAAGGTCTGTGGAACGCACCCAGTGAGGGTAAGTGAGGGCAGGCCTTGAGCAACCAGGATGCCAAGTAAAAAAAGGATTGGCCTTCGTTAAGGGCTACTAGCCAACGGGCTAGCAACCGCAAAGGAGCCTCGTGACGCTGCACGTGGATCTGGCTTACAGGACACTCGTGGAGTGGGGGCCAGTGATCTTCGGTGCAGGTGGTGCTGGAGGCTGGGGCTACTCGGAGCCCAAAGCACGACTTCTTAGGAGACCCAGAAGAGGATGCACTTGCAAATGTGCTTGGTGTCCAGGGGTCATGGTCTCAAGTCACCCACGATAGCCACGGGCCTCAGCTTTGCTGGGGACTCAGGGTAGCCTCGGGGAAGTCTGAGAATCCACCTCTGGTGATGCGATGACTTCGGCGTCCGATGGGAGCTTCAGAAATGCGAACCAGACAGATGCTTCTTTGGTGCCTGCCAAGCAGGGAGTCACTCCTTGACCCCAAGGGAGATTCTTCTGTCCTCTAATCGTGAGTAGAGCGTCGAAGGTCCAGGATTCAGTTTCAGAGTTTCGTCCAGGGATAATCTAATCTCCTAAGGACTGGGTTCCTACCTTTATTCTAAAAATAGGGGTTGGACTACTCTGTGGCCCCACCTATGGGTGGGTCAGGGCAGAGGGTGGCTACACCCCTTTCCCTTTGTCCAGTTCGCGCCAAAGCAGGGGCTGCAAGCCCCTGATCCGGTTTGAACTGGGGTATGCACTAGGGACACCAAATGTGCCCCCAGTGCAGGACTTCAAAGCACCCGAAAGTGCTCCCGCCCAGCCCCAATACACATTATCCTGTCTGGGGAGGTGGTCACACCTCCCTGGGACAGAAACCTGTGTCCAGGCCTCCCCTGCCGGAGTTTCGTCCAGCAGCAGTAGGCCAGACTCGTGTCTGTGGCAGCAGCATCCATTTTGTGATGCCAGGGCTCTGGAAAGAAGTTACCGGACTAGTCAGAGTTAACATGTCTTTCCCTCTAGAAGGGTGGAATGCTACCCCCGCCGCCAGGATTGGCGGGGGGTAGTATTCCAAGATGTTTGACACCAAACACGACATGTTTAGGTGCAGCCATTCCAAAGTTAGCATTTTACCGCGAGGATATAATGCGCTTAGGAAGTATATGGTCAGGCTGCACTACAAACAGCATCAGAGATGGTCTCCGAACGCTGCAGAGGGGCCCTGCTCATGCAGGGACACCCTCTCACATAGGAACCACGCACTCTGCCTTTAGGATTGATAAGGCCTGCCTTAGGAGTGACTTATAGGTTTATATGTGTGTATGTATTTCGTGATATAGGTAACCTATATCACAGTAAAGAGATGCATGCACCACCTTGCCCAGGCTGCAGTAGCAGACCTGTGGTGGCAGTTTGGATGGCCTTCCAGGGGTGGCATAATACATGCTGCAGCCCCTGGCAGGCCTCTGAGGTACCTATGCCCTTAGTACATAGTATACCATATACTAGGGACTTATAAGGGCACTCCAGATCCCAATCAGTGATGTGCCTAAGGCACATGGAAACCATTTTAGAGAGGAAGCAGCTAGGCTGGGGTTCTGATTAGCAGGGCCCCAGCCAGACTAATGTCGAAAAACAGTGAAGCATCAGCAAAAAGTGGGGGTACCCATGTGAAGCAGATCCTACTCTCCTACACCGTGTAAATGGAAATACATGGCATTTGAACAGGTTCAGTAATTGTAATACTGTAAATGTCATCTACAGAATCACATGTCCTTGTGACCTACATTATATTGGCCTCACGATTCGTAAGGTAAAAGTTAGAATTCAGGAGCATGTGAGCACGCTGAAAGCGGGCAAACTCACAACAAAACTTGTTCAACACTATGTTACCCAGAAACATAAACATAGGGACTTACGATGGGTGGTACTAGAAAAGGT
The DNA here is from genome assembly GCA_963921515.1 of Calotriton arnoldi. Taxonomy (NCBI): domain Eukaryota; kingdom Metazoa; phylum Chordata; class Amphibia; order Caudata; family Salamandridae; genus Calotriton; species Calotriton arnoldi. The sequence goes on from CAWUFW010016337.1 coordinate 217,586, forward strand.
TCTAGGAGATCAGTATAATATGGAGAGTAGACTGATCTCGAAAGAAGCCTGTTGGATATATCAAGAGGGGCAGATCTTAATGGGCTCAATGATTTTATTGAATGGAATAAAGTGATACCATTCTAGATAGATCTTGCTATAGAACACACATTGCACCACTGTTGAGTAAATGACGGTACTACTAAAAATACAAACATCAGGGTGGAGTGTGACAATCTCTCTGTTTTAGGGACACCCTAGCAATTCTCCAGTGGACTGAATATAGTTTAAGAATGTAGGTTTCACTCAGGGTGTGAAGGTCGCGTGAGCAGCCTCGGCACATCAAAATTTGAGAGGCAAGATGTAATAAAACTTAGGAATTGCACCACCTTTTGACTCATTTTGATTAATTAATTTTGACAACAGAACTGTGGAACCAAAATTACCTGTGAAGATTTTGCTTTTTGTCCATTCAGAAACACGTTATACACCTAGACTGACAGTACATTTGGTCTTCAGTAGTGGGTGATGGACATTTTAAGATGGCCGCCGCAGTGATTTGACAAGGCATGAACAAGATGTGAGGACCGGAAGTAGGGCGGGTCCAGGCAGTCTGACGCAGCGTGTGCTGCTTCAGAAATATTCCAGAGCGAGCAGGACATGAGGAGGTGCTGAGCGGTGTCCTGGACCCGAGGAGTCTCGGTAAGCGGGTATGATTTTATTAATGGAAGGGGCTTTTTCCTTGGTTTACCGGGCCCCAGGAGCATGGGGGTTGACGGCAGAGTATACTAACAGTCACTACGGCGCATAAAACGGGGTAGTACCGATACTTAGTAGGAGGGGTGCTGGTTGTTGGAATGCTGTCGCATTAAGATACTTTGAGGACAGCAGTGAGTAGAGTCGACTGCTGGGCGCGACATGTGCGTGAGATTTGAGCATGCAGCTTAGGGAGTAGGAAGGTAGCTAGACTTGTCCTACTGATTTTAGATGGGATTGGGGATATTCCATCGCTATTGAGCTTAACATGGTTGCCTAATGGATGTTGGGGAATTTTTGAATTTGTTCTTCTCCCCCACACAGACTGACTGAGTGCAGCGACTGAGACGGGCGTTGTGTTTGTGGACTAGTACACATACACAGGGTTTGAAGCAGTTTTTTACGGGGTTGCTGGTATGCCGAAGATGGGCAACCACCCGGTAAATATATCACAAGTGATGTCGGTATTCCTCACGAGTAGCACCAAAAATACTAAAAACATTAAGTTTTGCTTTAAATGTGCTACATGTGCTGCAAAAGTTTTTAGTCCGATGCCATGTCTGTTATATGTGTTGATGATATGTGTTGTACTGTCTCTGTTTTTTGTAGAGTATGACAAACAGATGAAAGTGGTGCAGTGAGGACACTGACCCTACCCTGATGAAGTTGCCGCAAGTTTACATGGGCAATGAAACATGTTGGTTTTATTGAGCAGACACACAGCAAGGAATAAAAAGTTCAGCTAGTGGCTGTCTAGCTCTTGTTTTAGATTAGGTATATCGGGTGCTCCTACGCCAGACCCGGTTTCCTTTATAGGGTTCATGTATTTTGCACTGAACACACACAGTTCTGGTTCTTTTTCCTCACTCTTTACTTTATTTTATAAGTCGGCAGTTGCTAATGATGAGAACCTGAGGATACAGGCGAGTACCAGTCTGTAAACTCCCATGGTGTTACTCCCGTGAGGCACTGCCTTCTTAGTTCCCACTTTTTCTTCCCTCCTCCTTGTTACACCTGTAGGGGGGCTACATCCGTTCGGGATAAAAATTATTACCTATGCTGACGACACTCAGCTAGTGGTGGCTCTCAATCAGATACACACCGCGAATAATAGCCTGAGGGATTGCTTAGAAGAAGTGACCAAATGGATGACATTGTCATGTCTTAAACTGAATGGAGACAAAACTGAGCTGATGCTTTTAGGCAACCCCCCCAAACTTACGATCAACTCATTGTGGCCCTCCTGCCTTGGCCCTGCTCCCACGCCAAAGGATACAATCAAGAGCCTGGGAATCTGGTTGGATAAGTCCCTTAACTTTAATTGTCAAGCAGCTAAATTATCAGCCACCTGCTTTGGTCTACTCAGACTTCTGCGGAAGATTCTCCCCTTACTGCCTTTTCAAGCGAGACAGATTATGGTCCAGGGACTTATTCTGTCTCGTCTGGATTCCGGGAACGCCCTCTATTTAGGGGCCCCCAAGCCACCTTGCGCAAGCTCCAGATCATACAAAATTGCGCTGCTCGAACACTGCTTCAGATTCCCCGTCGACTTTCAGTCAAACCCGGACTGAAAGAGCCTTCATTGGCTCCCAGTCAGGGAAAGAATCGAATTTAAGACCCTGTGCATTGTTCACCGAGCTTTCTGGAAAACAGGTGCTGTCATTAATCATTCACTGATCACCCCTTACCATCCAGACAGCTCAGATCAGCATCCTCTCTCCTCACGACAGTACCTAGGATCAAGAGAGTCAGATGTGGGGGTCGGTCTTTTTCCTATAACTCAGCCAAACTCTGGAACTCCCTCCCCTTTCATATGCGATCAGAGCCCAATTTACTTCTGTTCCGTAAACACCTAAAAACCCTGCTCTTTAATAAAACTGAATAATTTTCAATTGTCTTTTTGTATGCGTTGTCCGTAGCGCTAGGACGCCTGAGGGTAGCTACCGCGCTTAATAAATGGTCTTTTCATTTCATTTCATTTCACATCAGTAGTTACAGTACGGAACACAAGCTTTTAAGAGTAGTGATTTTAGTCACTCCAGGGCAGATGGGAGATATTGTTCCACTGCTAGGTCACGCAATATTCTGTGCCTGAGAAAACATATGGTGGACGTTCATAGTAGTCCAGACAGTTGATAGAACAGGTCCATTTTTGTGTTTTGATCTTTATGTGTGGGGGGCGACCTGTTCTTCTTTACCCCCTTGGCTCCTAGTTGTGAATAGTAGTGAGAACGGCAGCCTAGCCGTGAGAGCCCTATCATCAATATACACAGGGATATTCTTCTGAATCCCCTGCTTTTAATCCTCATATTTCAGACGGCATCATTTTACGTGTGGGGAATATCGATATTTAGTTGATATACGTGTATCTGATATGGCAAATTTTTGTTTGGCATTCACTGATGATCATATTGCCTCCATATTATCGGGGCCATCACTTCTACCAAATGCACCACTAAGTGGAACAGTTACAGCCCGTGATGAATGGGAAAAGCTAACAAGCATTAGGAAACGCCAAATAAGAATAGCGCTGCATGGAGCGCTAATGACTGAATATCTCCGTGCAGGTGCTGCACCAGCTAGTCTCTTGGTTCGATTAGAGCCTAAGATCTTTTTGGAGGATAGGAGGTTCCGGGTGGACTGGAGCTACATAGCTAATAAGTGCACCCGGGACTGGCTTATCCTCATTATCAATACAGCGAAGAGACTCAGTGAAGAACTTTTAAAAGAGATATTAGATCTTGAAACAACCATTAAGGCTGACACAACCATTTTAGATACGAAAGAACAGTTGGCCAAGATTCAAAGTGACCTTGGGGAATACCAAACCTATATGGTCAATCAGAAAATTAAGGGGTTAAAAAGGAATTTAGAGAGATTCAGTCACGAGTGGGCTTTCCCATATGTGGAGGATCAATATTATCAACAAATTCCCGACCCAGCCAAACAACAACAGACCTCTAGGGGCGGGCGACGACCGGGTAGGAGATCACAGAACAATTGGACATTTGAAAACACAAGTAGTGAGGACGACGAGTATCCTGGGCTACAATCTAACACTAACCCACGGGTGAGATTTAATCCCCAAGAGAGAACTGATCAAGATCTAGGAGCTTTATTCCGGGCTTTTTTAGGACAGCACCCCACAGACCAAAGAGGGGCCAACCACAGAGGCAGGGGGAGGGGACGAGCACGACAGAACTTGAACTCAACATGGCAAATGTTCTCACCGAGAATTACTCGCAGTCGGGGCAGAACACCCCTCTAGATATCAACAAAAATATAGTGGTCAATCTATCGGATTACATACTTACTGAGGATGAGAACAAGGTTCTGAATAAGGGCCTTGGTTATGTTCCAACACCGAAACATGATAGTTTCAAATTCAGAGGAGAGTTTAATGGTTTAATGAGAAAAATCAAGCTAAAAAATTCTTTGAGGGCAAGGAACAAGAACTACCCTCGGTGTATGCGTCTAACCTGCGACGTCCATCGAATTTTTGTCCACTTAACAATAAAGTAGGCCCGGAGGTCCAGGTCTTCGAACAAAAGGTTATAAAAGACATCATGGACCTTGAATCTAATTTGAAAGATACTGCTCATAGAAATATGAGCAGTAAAGACTGGCAAGCTGTGAAATCTTTGCAGAGTAATACTTCCATCACCATCAAACTGGCCGATAAGGGCGGGCGGTGGTGGTGTTGAATACACTCGACTATGAAGCTGAGGTAACCAGATTACTAGGAGTCCGGCAGCACTATACACCCTTGATGAGGGATCCCACCAAAGAACTACAAACCATAATATCTAGTTTGGTATCTGAAGCTAGGGAGAAGAAATGGTTGACAAATAAGGAGGCCGATTTCCTGATTAATACCAAACCCAGGATCCCGGCTTTCTATATCGTGCCCAAAATTCATAAGGCCCAGCGTCCTCCACCTGGGCGCCCGATAGTATCGGGCATTCAATCTTTGCTCGAACCGTTATCCCAGTTTGCGGATTTTTCTTGAGAGAATGTGTCATCACGCAATCATCTTACATACAAGATACCACTGATATCTTAAGATATTTAGATAATGTGGTATATGATCCAGACCATCAATTTCTGGTGACCATCGACATTGAGTCATTGTACACCAACATCCCCCAGGAAGCGACGCTGGTGGCAGCAGCTCGCGCCTTGGGAGAATGTGAATGGTTCTATGATACACCTCAGACATTTGTGTTGCAATGCATTGAGATAGCATTAACACGCAACTTTTTTGCATATAAAGATCAATTATACCTCCAGACCTCCGGGACTTCTATGGGGGCTACTTTTGCCCCCAGTCTGGCCTGCATTTATGTAGGCCAGTTTGAATCCAACTACATCAATCATTCCATCAATCCCTTCCAGAGGAACATTGTTCTCTGGAAGAGATTTATTGATGATGTCCTGTGTATCTGGGTAGGGACGGAAGAGGAGCTACAGCAGTTCCTGAACTGGCTGAATACTTTGGATGAATGTCTCAAATTTACTTGGACAGTTAATAAAAATACAGCTACCTATTTGGACTTAGATATACAGGCGAGTGATAATAAATTACTGACCTGTGTACATCAAAAGCCCACTGATAAGAACTCACTTTTACATTATAGATCTTATCACCCGAGAGCTCTGCGAGACAATTTACCGGTAGGGCAATTTCTGCGTTATCGCAGAAACTGCACGTCCACTCAGAGCTATTTAGAACAAACTGAGGAACTGTCCAAAAGATTGGAGGATCGTGCTTACCCCAAAAAGTTATAAAACAAGCTAGGAAGAGGGCCTTAAACACACCCAGAAATGCCCTCCTTGAAAGAACAAATAAGGTCAGCAGTGAGTGTATCCCAGTGGTCACCACTTTTGGGCCCTGTTCGACCAAGATCAGGCAGATCATAAGAAGACATTGGCATTTACTTAGTACTTCATCTATGAAAATGCCCCAACCTAGATTCGCTTTTAAACGGTCTGCTAATTTACGTGATCGTCTTGTGCATACACGTCCTGTGCAGGAATCTAGAGAAACTGCAGTGCCTCCTGGACCTTACCCTTGTGGGGGGTGTTCGGTTTGTGAATTGACAACAGTTACTAAGAGTGTCACCCGTGTAAATGGAAATAGATGGCATTTGAACAGGTTCAGTAATTGTAATACTGTAAATGTCATCTACAGAATCACATGTCCTTGTGACCTACATTATATTGGCCTCACGACTCGTAAGGTAAAAGTTAGAATTCAGGAGCATGTGAGCATGCTGAAAGCGGGCAAACTCACGACAAAACTTGTTCAACACTATGTTACCCAGAAACATAAACATAGGGACTTACGATGGGTGGTACTAGAAAAGGTTCTAGGAGATCAGTATAATATGGAGAGTAGACTGATCTCGAAAGAAGCCCGTTGGATATATCAAGAGGGGGCAGATCTTAATGGGCTCAATGATTTTATTGAATGGAATAAAGTGATACCATTCTAGATAGATCTTGCTATAGAACACACATTGCACCACTGTTGAGTAAATGACGGTACTACTAAAAATACAAACATCAGGGTGGAGTGTGACAATCTCTCTGTTTTACGGACACCCTAGCAATTCTCCAGTGGACTGAATATAGTTTAAGAATGTAGGTTTCACTCAGGGTGTGAAGGTCGCGTGAGCAGCCTCGGCACATCAAAATTCGAGAGGCAAGATGTAATAAAACTTAGGCATTGCACCACCTTTTGACTCATTTTGATTAATTAATTTTGACAACAGAACTGTGGAACCAAAATTACCTGTGAAGATTTTGCTATTTGTCCATTCAGAAACACGTTATACACCTAGACTGACAGTACATTTGGTCTTCAGTAGTGGGTGATGGACATTTTAAGATGGCCGCCGCAGTGATTTGACAAGGCATGAACAAGATGTGAGGACCGGAAGTAGGGCGGGTCCAGGCAGTCTGACGCAGCGTGTGCTGCTTCAGAAATATTCCAGAGCGAGCAGGACATGAGGAGGTGCTGAGCGGTGGCCTGGACCCGAGGAGTCTCGGTAAGCGGGTATGATTTTATTAATGGAAGGGGCATTTTCCTTGGTTTACCGGGCCCCAGGAGCACGGGGGTTGACGGCAGAGTATACTAACAGTCACTACGGCGCATAAAACGGGGTAGTACCGATACTTAGTAGGAGGGGTGCCGGTTGTTGGAATGCTGTCGCATTAAGATACTTTGAGGACAGCAGTGAGTAGAGTCGACTGCTGGGCGCGACATGTGCGTGAGATTTGAGCATGCAGCTTAGGGAGTAGGAAGGTAGCTAGACTTGTCCTACTGATTTTAGATGGGATTGGGGATATTCCATCGCTATTGAGCTTAACATGGTTGCCTAATGGATGTTGGGGAATTTTTGAATTTGTTCTTCTCCCCACACAGACTGACTGAGTGCAGCGACTGAGACGGGCGTTGTGTTTGTGGACTAGTACACATACACAGGGTTTGAAGCAGTTTTTTACGGGCTTGCTGGTATGCCGAAGATGGGCAACCACCCGGTAAATATATCACAAGTGATGTCGGTATTCCTCACGAGTAGCACCAAAAATACTAAAAACATTAAGTTTTGCTTTAAATGTGCTACATGTGCTGCAAAAGTTTTTAGTCCGATGCCATGTCTGTTATATGTGTTGATGATATGTGTTGTACTGTCTCTGTTTTTTGTAGGTATGACAAACAGATGAAAGTGGTGCAGTGAGGACACTGACCCTACCCTGATGAAGTTGCCGCAAGTTTACATGGGCAATGAAACATGTTGGTTTTATTGAGCAGACACACAGCAAGGAATAAAAAGTTCAGCTAGTGGCTGTCTAGCTCTTGTTTTAGATTAGGTATATCGGGTGCTCTACGCCAGACCCCGGTTTCCTTTATAGGGTTCACGTATTTTGCACTGAACACACACAGTTCTGGTTCTTTTTCCTCACTCTTTACTTTATTTTATAAGTCGGCAGTTGCTAATGATGAGAACCTGAGGATACAGGCGAGTACCAGTCTGTAAACTCCCATGGTGTTACTCCCGTGAGGCACTTCCTTCTTAGTTCCCACTTTTTCTTCCCTCCTCCTTGTTACACCTGTAGGGGGGCTACATCAGTAGTTACAGTACGGAACACAAGCTTTTAAGAGTAGTGATTTTAGTCACTCCAGGGCAGATGGGAGATATTGTTCCACTGCTAGGTCACGCAATATTGTGTGCCTGAGAAAACATATGGTGGACGTTCATAGTAGTCCAGACAGTTGATAGAACAGGTCCATTTTTGTGTTTTGATCTTTATGAGTGGGGGGCGACCTCTTCTTCTTTACCCCCTTGGCTCCTAGTTGTGAATAGTAGTGAGAACGGCAGCCTAGCCGTGAGAGCCCTATCATCAATATACACAGGGATATTCTTCTGAATCCACTGCTTTTAATCCTCATATTTCAGACGGCATAATTTTACGTGTGGGGAATATCGATATTTAGTTGATATACGTGTATCTGATATGGCAAATTTTTGTTTGGCATTCACCGATGATCATATTGCCTCCATATTATCGGGGCCATCACTTCTACCAAATGCACCACTAAGTGGAACAGTTACAGCCCGTGATGAATGGGAAAAGCTAACAAGCATTAGGAAACGCCAAAAAAGAATAGCGCTGCATGGAGCGCTAATGACTGAATATCTCCGTGCAGGTGCTGCACCAGCTAGTCTCTTGGTTCGATTAGAGCCTAAGATCTTTTTGGAGGATAGGAGGTTCCGGGTGGACTGGAGCTACATAGCTAATAAGTGCACCCGGGACTGGCTTATCCTCATTATCAATACAGCGAAGAGACTCAGTGAAGAACTTTTAAAAGAGATATTAGATCTTGAAACAACCATTAAGGCTGACACAACCATTTTAGATACGAAAGAACAGTTGGCCAAGATTCAAAGTGGCCTTGGGGAATACCAAACCTATATGGTCAATCAGAAAATTAAGGGGTTAAAAAGGAATTTAGAGAGATTCAGTCACGAGTGGGCTTTCCCATATGTGGAGGATCAATATTATCAACAAATTCCCGACCCAGCCAAACCACAACAGACCTCTAGGGGCGGGCGACGTCAGGGTAGGAGAACACCGAACAATTGGACATTTGAAAACACAAGTAGTGAGGACGACGAGTATCCTGGGCTACAATCTAACACTAACCCACGGGTGAGATTTAATCCCCAAGAGAGAACTGATCAAGATCTAGGAGCTTTATTCCGGGCTTTTTTAGGACAGCACCCCACAGACCAAAGAGGGCCAACCACAGAGGCAGGGGGACGGGACGAGCATGACAGAACTTGAACTCAACATGGCAAATGTTCTCACCGAGAATTACTCGCAGTCGGGGCAGAACACCCCTCTAGATATCAACAAAAATATAGTGGTCAATCTATCGGATTACATACTTACTGAGGATGAGAACAAGGTTCTGAATAAGGGCCTTGGTTATGTTCCAACGCCGAAACATGATAGTTTCAAATTCAGAGGAGAGTTTAATGGTTTAATGAAAAAAATCAAGCTCAAAAAATTCTTCGAGGGCAAGGAACAAGAACTACCCTTAGTGTATGCGTCTAACCTGCGACGTCCATCGAATTTTTGTCCACTTAACAATCAAGTAGGCCCGGAGGTCCAGGTCTTCGAACAAAAGGTTATAAAAGACATCATGGACCTTGAATCTAATTTGAAAGATACTGCTCATAGTAATATGAGCAGTAAAGACTGGCAAGCTGTGAAATCTTTGCAGAGTAATACTTCCATCACCATCAAACCGGCCGATAAGGGCGGGGCGGTGGTGGTGTTGAATACACTCGACTATGAAGCTGAGGTAACCAGATTACTAGGAGTCCGGCAGCACTATACACCCTTGATGAGGGATCCCACCAAAGAACTACAAACCATAATATCTAGTTTGGTATCTGAAGCTAGGGAGAAGAAATGGTTGACAACTAAGGAGGCCGATTTCCTGATTAATACCAAACCCAGGATCCCGGCTTTCTATATCGTGCCCAAAATTCATAAGGCCCAGCGTCCTCCACCTGGGCGCCCGATAGTATCGGGCATTCAATCTTTGCTCGAACCGTTATCCCAGTTTGCAGATTTTTTCTTGAGAGAATGTGTCATCACGCAATCATCTTACATACAAGATACCACTGATATCTTAAGATATTTAGATAATATGGTATATGATCCAGACCATCAATTTCTGGTAACCATCGACATTGAGTCATTGTACACCAACATCCCCCAGGAAGCCACGCTGGTGGCAGCAGCTCGCGCCTTGGGGGAATGTGAATGGTTCTATGATACACCTCAGACATTTGTGTTGCAATGCATTGAGATAGCATTAACACGCAACTTTTTTGCATATAAAGATCAATTATACCTCCAGACCTCCGGGACTTCTATGGGGGCTACTTTTGCCCCCAGTCTGGCCTGCATTTATGTAGGCCAGTTTGAACCCAACTACATCAATCATTCCATCAATCCCTTCCAGAGGAACATTGTTCTCTGGAAGAGATTTAGTGATGATGTCCTGTGTATCTGGGTAGGGACGGAAGAGGAGCTACAGCAGTTCCTGAACTGGCTGAATACTTTGGACGAATGTCTCAAATTTACTTGGACAGTTAATAAAAATACAGCTACCTATTTGGACTTAGATATACAGGCGAGTGATAATAAATTACTGACCTGTGTACATCAAAAGCCCACTGATAAGAACTCACTTTTACATTATAGATCTTATCACCCGAGAGGCTCTGCGAGACAATTTACCGGTAGGGCAATTTCTGCGTTATCGCAGAAACTGCACGTCCACTCAGAGCTATTTAGAACAAACTGAGGAACTGTCCAAAAGATTGGAGGATCGTGCTTACCCCAAAAAGTTATAAAACAAGCTAGGAAGAGGGCCTTAAACACACCCAGAAATGCCCTCCTTGAAAGAACAAATAAGGTCAGCAGTGAGTGTATCCCAGTGGTCACCACTTTTGGGCCCTGTTCGACCAAGATCAGGCAGATCATAAGAAGACATTGGCATTTACTTAGTACTTCATCTATGAAAATGCCCCAACCTAGATTCGCTTTTAAACGGTCTGCTAATTTACGTGATCGTCTTGTGCATACACGTCCTGTGCAGAAATCTAGAGAAACTGCAGTGCCTCCTGGACATTACCCTTGTGGGGGGTGTTCGGTTTGTGAATTGACAACAGTTACTAAGAGTGTCACCCGTGTAAATGGAAATACATGGCATTTGAACATGTATTACTGTAAATGTCATCTACAGAATCACATGTCTTTGTGACCTACATTATATTGGCCTCACGACTCGTAAGGTAAAAGTTAGAATTCAGGAGCATGTGAGCACGCTGAAAGCGGGCAAACTCACAACAAAACTTGTTCAACACTATGTTACCCATAAACATAAACATAGGGACTTACGATGGGTGGTACTAGAAAAGGTTCTAGGAGATCAGTATAATATGGAGAGTAGACTGATCTCAAAAGAAGCCCGTTGGATATATCAAGAGGGGGCAGATCTTAATGGGCTCAATGATTTTATTGAATGGAATAAAGTGATACCATTCTAGATAGATCTTGCTATAGAACACACATTGCACCACTGTTGAGTAAATGACGGTACTACTAAAAATACAAACATCAGGGTGGAGTGTGACAATCTCTCTGTTTTAGGGACACCCTAGCAATTCTCCAGTGGACTGAATATAGTTTAAGAATGTAGGTTTCACTCAGGGTGTGAAGGTCGCGTGAGCAGCCTCGGCACATCAAAATTCGAGAGGCAAGATGTAATAAAACTTAGGCATTGCACCACCTTTTGACTCATTTTGATTAATTAATTTTGACAACAGAACTGTGGAACCAAAATTACCTGTGAAGATTTTGCTTTTTGTCCATTCAGAAACACGTTATACACCTAGACTGACAGTACATTTGGTCTTCAGTAGTGGGTGATGGACATTTTAAGATGGCCGCCGCAGTGGTTTGACAAGGTATGAACAAGATGTGAGGACCGGAAGTAGGGCGGGTCCAGGCAGTCTGACGCAGCGTGTGCTGCTTCAGAAATATTCCAGAGCGAGCAGGACATGAGGAGGTGCTGAGCGGTGGCCTGGACCCGAGGAGTCTCGGTAAGCGGGTATGATTTTATTAATGGAAGGGGCTTTTTCTTTGGTTTACCGGGCCCCAGGAGCACGGGGGTTGACGGCAGAGTATACTAACAGTCACTACGGCGCATAAAACGGGGTAGTACCGATACTTAGTAGGAGGGGTGCCGGTTGTTGGAATGCTGTCGCATTAAGATACTTTGAGGACAGCAGTGAGTAGAGTCGACTGCTGGGCGCGACATGTGCGTGAGATTTGAGCATGCAGCTTAGGGAGTAGGAAGGTAGCTAGACTTGTCCTACTGATTTTAGATGGGATTGGGGATATTCCATCGCTATTGAGCTTAACATGGTTGCCTAATGGATGTTGGGGAATTTTTGAATTTGTTCTTCTCCCCACACAGACTGACTGAGTGCAGCGACTGAGACGGGCTTTGTGTTTGTGGACTAGTACACATACACAGGGTTTGAAGCCGTTTTTACGGGGTTGCTGGTATGCCGAAGATGGGCAACCACCCGGTAAATATATCACAAGTGATGTCGGTATTCCTCACGAGTAGCACCAAAAATACTAAAAACATTAAGTTTTGCTTTAAATGTGCTACATGTGCTGCAAAAGTTTTTAGTCCGATGCCATGTCTGTTATATGTGTTGATGATATGTGTTGTACTGTCTCTGTTTTTTGTAGGTATGACAAACAGATGAAAGTGGTGCAGTGAGGACACTGACCCTACCCTGATGAAGTTGCCGCAAGTTTACATGGGCAATGAAACATGTTGGTTTTATTGAGCAGACACACAGCAAGGAATAAAAAGTTCAGCTAGTGGCTGTCTAGCTCTTGTTTTAGATTAGGTATATCGGGTGCTCTACGCCAGACCCCGGTTTCCTTTATAGGGTTCACGTATTTTGCACTGAACACACACAGTTCTGGTTCTTTTTCCTCACTCTTTACTTTATTTTATAAGTCGGCAGTTGCTAATGATGAGAACCTGAGGATACAGGCGAGTACCAGTCTGTAAACTCCCATGGTGTTACTCCCGTGAGGCACTGCCTTCTTAGTTCCCACTTTTTCTTCCCTCCTCCTTGTTACACCTGTAGGGGGGCTACATCAGTAGTTACAGTACGGAACATAAGCTTTTAAGAGTAGTGATTTTAGTCACTCCAGGGCAGATGGGAGATATTGTTCCACTGCTAGGTCACGCAATATTGTGTGCCTGAGAAAACATATGGTGGACGTTCATAGTAGTCCAGACAGTTGATAGAACAGGTCCATTTTTGTGTTTTGATCTTTATGAGTGGGGGCCGACCTGTTCTTCTTTACCCCCTTGGCTCCTAGTTGTGAATAGTAGTGAGAACGGCAGCCTAGCCGTGAGAGCCCTATCATCAATATACACAGGGATATTCTTCTGAATCCCCTGCTTTTAATCCTCATATTTCAGACGGCATCATTTTACGTGTGGGGAATATCGATATTTAGTTGATATACGTGTATCTGATATGGCAAATTTTTGTTTGGCATTCACCGATGATCATATTGCCTCCATATTATCGGGGCCATCACTTCTACCAAATGCAACACTAAGTGGAACAGTTACAGCCCGTGATGAATGGGAAAAGCTAACAAGCATTAGGAAACGCCAAATAAGAATAGCGCTGCATGGAGCGCTAATGACTGAATATCTCCGTGCAGGTGCTGCACCAGCTAGTCTCTTGGTTTGATTAGAGCCTAAGATCTTTTTGGAGGATAGGAGGTTCCGGGTGGACTGGAGCTACATAGCTAATAAGTGCACCCGGGACTGGCTTATCCTCATTATCAATACAGCGAAGAGACTCAGTGAAGAACTTTTAAAAGAGATATTAGATCTTGAAACAACTATTAAGGCTGACACAACCATTTTAGATACGAAAGAACAGTTGGCCAAGATTCAAAGTGACCTTGGGGAATACCAAACCTATATGGTCAATCAGAAAATTAAGGGGTTAAAAAGGAATTTAGAGAGATTCAGTCACGAGTGGGCTTTCCCATATGTGGAGGATCAATATTATCAACAAATTCCCGACCCAGCCAAACCACAACAGACCTCTAGGGGCGGGCGACGTCAGGGTAGGAGAACACCGAACAATTGGACATTTGAAAACACAAGTAGTGAGGACGACGAGTATCCTGGGCTACAATCTAACACTAACCCACGGGTGAGATTTAATCCCCAAGAGAGAACTGATCAAGATCTAGGAGCTTTATTCCGGGCTTTTTAGGACAGCACCCCACAGACCAAAGAGGGGCCAACCACAGAGGCAGGGGAGGGGACGAGCACGACAGAACTTGAACTCAACATGGCAAATGTTCTCACCGAGAATTACTCGCAGTCGGGGCAGAACACCCCTCTAGATATCAACAAAAATATAGTTGTCAATCTATCGGATTACATACTTACTGAGGATGAGAACAAGGTTCTGAATAAGTGCCTTGGTTATGTTCCAACGCTGAAACATGATAGTTTCAAATTCAGAGGAGAGTTTAATGGTTTAATGAGAAAAATCAAGCTCAAAAAATTCTTCGAGGGCAAGGAACAAGAACTACCCTTGGTGTATGCGTCTAACCAGCGACGTCCATTGAATTTTTGTCCACTTAACAATCAAGTAGGCTCGGAGGTCCAGGTCTTCGAACAAAAGGTTATAAAACACATCATGGACCTTGAATCTAATTTGAAAGATACTGCTCATAGTAATATGAGCAGTAAAGACTGGCAAGCTGTGAAATCTTTGCAGAGTAATACTTCCATCACCATCAAACCGGCCGATAAGGGCGGGGCAGTGGTGGTGTTGAATACACTCGACTATGAAGCTGAGGTAACCAGATTACTAGGAGTCCGGCAGCACTATACACACTTGATGAGGGATCCCACCAAAGAACTACAAACCATAATATCTAGTTTGGTATCTGAAGCTAGGGAGAAGAAATGGTTGACAACTAAGGAGGCCGATTTCCTGATTAATACCAAACCCAGGATCCCGGCTTTCTATATCGTGCCCAAAATTCATAAGGCCCAGCGTCCTCCACCTGGGCGCCCGATAGTATCGGGCATTCAATCTTTGCTCGAACCGTTATCCCAGTTTGCGGATTTTTTCTTGAGAGAATGTGTCATCACGCAATCATCTTACATACAAGATACCACTGATATCTTAAGATATTTAGATAATGTGGTATATGATCCAGACCATCAATTTCTGGTGACCATCGACATTGAGTCATTGTACACCAACATCCCCCAGGAAGCGACGCTGGTGGCAGCAGCTCGCGCCTTGGGGGAATGTGAATGGTTCTATGATACACCTCAGACATTTGTGTTGCAATGCATTGAGATAGCATTAACACGCAACTTTTTTGCATATAAAGATCAATTATGCCTCCAGACCTCCGGGACTTCTATGGGGGCTACTTTTGCCCCCAGTCTGGCCTGCATTTATGTAGGCCAGTTTGAATCCAACTACATCAATCATTCCATCAATCCCTTCCAGAGGAACATTGTTCTCTGGAAGAGATTTATTGATGATGTCCTGTGTATCTGGGTAGGGACGGAAGAGGAGCTACAGCAGTTCCTGAACTGGCTGAATACTTTGGACGAATGTCTCAAATTTACTTGGACAGTTAATAAAAATACAGCTACCTATTTGGACTTAGATATACAGACGAGTGATAATAAATTACTGACCTGTGTACATCAAAAGCCCACTGATAAGAACTCACTTTTACATTATAGATCTTATCACCCGAGAGCTCTGCGAGACAATTTACCGGTAGGGCAATTTCTGCGTTATCGCAGAAACTGCACGTCCACTCAGAGCTATTTAGAACAAACTGAGGAACTGTCCAAAAGATTGGAGGATCGTGCTTACCCCAAAAAAGTTATAAAACAAGCTAGGAAGAGGGCCTTAAACACACCCAGAAATGCCCTCCTTGAAAGAACAAATAAGGTCAGCAGTGAGTGTATCCCAGTGGTCACCACTTTTGGGCCCTGTTCGACCAAGATCAGGCAGATCATAAGAAGACATTGGCATTTACTTAGTACTTCATCTATGAAAATGCCCCAACCAATATTCGCTTTTAAACGGTCTGCTAATTTACGTGATCGTCTTGTGCATACACGTCCTGTGCAGGAATCTAGAGAAACTGCAGTGCCTCCTGGACATTACCCTTGTGGGGGGTGTTCGGTTTGTGAATTGACAACAGTTACTAAGAGTGTCACCCGTGTAAATGGAAATACATGGCATTTGAACAGGTTCAGTAATTGTAATACTGTAAATGTCATCTACAGAATCACATGTCCTTGTGACCTACATTATATTGGCCTCACGACTCGTAAGGTAAAAGTTAGAATTCAGGAGCATGTGAGCACGCTGAAAGCGGGCAAACTCACGACAAAACTTGTTCAACACTATGTTACCCAGAAACATAAACATAGGGACTTACGATGGGTGGTACTAGAAAAGGTTCTAGGAGATCAGTATAATATGGAGAGTAGACTGATCTCGAAAGAAGCCTGTTGGATATATCAAGAGGGGGCAGATCTTAATGGGCTCAATGATTTTATTGAATGGAATAAAGTGATACCATTCTAGATAGATCTTGCTATAGAACACACATTGCACCACTGTTGAGTAAATGACGGTACTACTAAAAATACAAACATCAGGGTGGAGTGTGACAATCTCTCTGTTTTAGGGACACCCTAGCAATTCTCCAGTGGACTGAATATAGTTTAAGAATGTAGGTTTCACTCAGGGTGTGAAGGTCGCGTGAGCAGCCTCGGCACATCAAAATTCGAGAGGCAAGATGTAATAAAACTTAGGGATTGCACCACCTTTTGACTCATTTTGATTAATTAATTTTGACAACAGAACTGTGGAACCAAAATTACCTGTGAAGATTTTGCTTTTTGTCCATTCAGAAACACGTTATACACCTAGACTGACAGTACATTTGGTCTTCAGTAGTCGGTGATGGACATTTTAAGATGGCCGCCGCAGTGATTTGACAAGGCATGAACAAGATGTGAGGACCGGAAGTAGGGCGGGTACAGGCAGTCTGACGCAGCGTGTGCTGCTTCAGAAATATTCCAGAGCGAGCAGGACATGAGGAGGTGCTGAGCGGTGGCCTGGACCCGAGGAGTCTCGGTAAGCGGGTATGATTTTATTAATGGAAGGGGCTTTTTCCTTGGTTTACCGGGCCCCAGGAGCACGGGGGTTGACGGCAGAGTATACTAACAGTCACTACGGCGCATAAAACGGGGTAGTACCGATACTTAGTAGGAGGGGTGCCGGTTGTTGGAATGCTGTCGCATTAAGATACTTTGAGGACAGCAGTGAGTAGAGTCGACTGCTGGGCGCGACATGTGCGTGAGATTTGAGCATGCAGCTTAGGGAGTAGGAAGGTAGCTAGACTTGTCCTACTGATTTTAGATGGGATTGGGGATATTCCATCGCTATTGAGCTTAACATGGTTGCCTAATGGATGTTGGGGAATTTTTGAATTTGTTCTTCTCCCCCACACAGACTGACTGAGTGCAGCGACTGAGACGGGCGTTGTGTTTGTGGACTAGTACACATACACAGGGTTTGAAGCAGTTTTTTACGGGGTTGCTGGTATGCCGAAGATGGGCAACCACCCGGTAAATATATCACAAGTGATGTCGGTATTCCTCACGAGTAGCACCAAAAATACTAAAAACATTAAGTTTTGCTTTAAATGTGCTACATGTGCTGCAAAAGTTTTTAGTCCGATGCCATGTCTGTTATATGTGTTGATGATATGTGTTGTACTGTCTCTGTTTTTTGTAGGTATGACAAACAGATGAAAGTGGTGCAGTGAGGACACTGACCCTACCCTGATGAAGTTGCCGCAAGTTTACATGGGCAATGAAACATGTTGGTTTTATTGAGCAGACACACAGCAAGGAATAAAAAGTTCAGCTCGTGGCTGTCTAGCTCTTGTTTTAGATTAGGTATATCGGGTGCTCTACGCCAGACCCCGGTTTCCTTTATAGGGTTCACGTATTTTGCACTGAACACACACAGTTCTGGTTCTTTTTCCTCACTCTTTACTTTATTTTATAAGTCGGCAGTTGCTAATGATGAGAACCTGAGGATACAGGCGAGTACCAGTCTGTAAACTCCCATGGTGTTACTCCTGTGAGGCACTGCCTTCTTAGTTCCCACTTTTTCTTCCCTCCTCCTTGTTACACCTGTAGGGGGGCTACATCAGTAGTTACAGTACGGAACACAAGCTTTTAAGAGTAGTGATTTTAGTCACTCCAGGGCAGATGGGAGATATTGTTCCACTGCTAGGTCACGCAATATTGTGTGCCTGAGAAAACATATGGTGGACGTTCATAGTAGTCCAGACAGTTGATAGAACAGGTCCATTTTTGTGTTTTGATCTTTATGAGTGGGGGCGACCTGTTCTTCTTTACCCCTTGGCTCCTAGTTGTGAATAGTAGTGAGAACGGCAGCCTAGCCGTGAGAGCCCTATCATCAATATACACAGGGATATTCTTCTGAATCCCCTGCTTTTAATCCTCATATTTCAGACGGCATCATTTTACGTGTGGGGAATATCGATATTTAGTTGATATACGTGTATCTGATATGGCAAATTTTTGTTTGGCATTCACCGATGATCATATTGCCTCCATATTATCGGGGCCATCACTTCTACCAAATGCAACACTAAGTGGAACAGTTACAGCCCGTGATGAATGGGAAAAGCTAACAAGCATTAGGAAACCCCAAATAAGAATAGCGCTGCATGGAGCGCTAATGACTGAATATCTCCATGCAGGTGCTGCACCAGCTAGTCTCTTGGTTCGATTAGAGCCTAAGATCTTTTTGGAGGATAGGAGGTTCCGGGTGGACTGGAGCTACATAGCTAATAAGTGCACCCGGGACTGGCTTATCCTCATTATCAATACAGCGAAGAGACTCAGTGAAGAACTTTTAAAAGAGATATTAGATCTTGAAACAACCATTAAGGCTGACACAACCATTTTAGATACGAAAGAACAGTTGGCAAAGATTCAAAGTGACCTTGGGGAATACCAAACCTATATGGTCAATCAGAAAATTAAGGGGTTAAAAAGGAATTTAGAGAGATTCAGTCACGAGTGGGCTTTCCCATATGTGGAGGATCAATATTATCAACAAATTTCCGACCCAGCCAAACCACAACAGACCTCTAGGGGCGGGCGACGTCAGGGTAGGAGAACACCGAACAATTGGACATTTGAAAACACAAGTAGTGAGGACGACGAGTATCCTGGGCTACAATCTAACACTAACCCACGGGTGAGATTTAATCCCCAAGAGAGAACTGATCAAGATCTAGGAGCTTTATTCCGGGCTTTTTTAGGACAGCACCCCACAGACCAAAGAGGGGCCAACCACAGAGGCAGGGGGAGGGGACGAGCACGACAGAACTTGAACTCAACATGGCAAATGTTCTCACCGAGAATTACTCGCAGTCGGGGCAGAACACCCCTCTAGATATCAACAAAAATATAGTGGTCAATCTATCGGATTACATACTTACTGAGGATGAGAACAAGGTTCTGAATAAGGGCCTTGGTTATGTTCCAACGCCGAAACATGATAGTTTCAAATTCAGAGGAGAGTTTAATAGTTTAATGAGAAAAATCAAGCTCAAAAAATTCTTCGAGGGCAAGGAACAAGAACTACCCTCGGTGTATGCGTCTAACCTGCGACGTCCATCAAATTTTTGTCCACTTAACAATCAAGTAGGCCCGGAGGTCCAGGTCTTCGAACAAAAGGTTATAAAAGACATCATGGACCTTGAATCTAATTTGAAAGATACTGCTCATAGTAATATGAGCAGTAAAGACTGGCAAGCTGTGAAATCTTTGCAGAGTAATACTTCCATCACCATCAAACCGGCCAATAAGGGCGGGGCGGTGATGGTGTTGAATACACTCGACTATGAAGCTGAGGTAACCAGATTACTAGGAGTCCGGCAGCACTATACACCCTTGATGAGGAATCCCACCAAAGAACTACAAACCATAATATCTAGTTTGGTATCTGAAGCTAGGGAGAAGAAATGGTTGACAACTAAGGAGGCCGATTTCCTGATTAATACCAAACCCAGGATCCCGGCTTTCTATATCGTGCCCAAAATTCATAAGGCCCAGCGTCCTCCACCTGGGCGCCCGATAGTATCGGGCATTCAATCTTTGCTCGAACCGTTATCCCAGTTTGCGGATTTTTTCTTGAGAGAATGTGTCATCACGCAATCATCTTACATACAAGATACCACTGATATCTTAAGATATTTAGATAATGTGGTATATGATCCAGACCATAAATTTCTGGTGACCATCGACATTGAGTCATTGTACACCAACATCCCCCAGGAATGCGACGCTGGTGGCAGCCGCTCGCGCCTTGGGGGAATGTGAATGGTTCTATGATACACCTCAGACATTTGTGTTGCAATGCATTGAGATAGCATTAACACGCAACTTTTTTGCATATAAAGATCAATTATACCTCCAGACCTCCGGGACTTCTATGGGGGCTATTTTTGCCCCCAGTCTGGCCTGCATTTATGTAGGCCAGTTTGAATCCAACTACATCAATCATTCCATCAATCCCTTCCAGAGGAACATTGTTCTCTGGAAGAGATTTATTGATGATGTCCTGTGTATCTGGGTAGGGACGGAAGAGGAGCTACAGCAGTTCCTGAACTGGCTGAATACTTTTGACGAATGTCTTAAATTTACTTGGACAGTTAATAAAAATACAGCTACCTATTTGGACTTAGATATACAGGCGAGTGATAATAAATTACTGACCTGTGTACATCAAAAGCCCACTGATAAGAACTCACTTTTACATTATAGATCTTATCACCCGAGAGCTCTGCGAGACAATTTACCGGTAGGGCAATTTCTGCATTATCGCAGAAACTGCACGTCCACTCAGAGCTATTTAGAACAAACTGAGGAACTGTCCAAAAGATTGGAGGATCGTGCTTACCCCAAAAAAGTTATAAAACAAGCTAGGAAGAGGGCCTTAAACACACCCAGAAATGCCCTCCTTGAAAGAACAAATAAGGTCAGCAGTGAGTGTATCCCAGTGGTCACCACTTTTGCGCCCTGTTCGACCAAGATCAGGCAGATCATAAGAAGACATTGGCATTTACTTAGTACTTCATCTATGAAAATGCCCCAACCTAGATTCACTTTTAAACGGTCTGCTAATTTACGTGATCGTCTTGTGCATACACGTCCTGTGCAGAAATCTAGAGAAACTGCAGTGCCTCCTGGACATTACCCTTGTGGGGGGTGTTCGGTTTGTGAATTGACAACAGTTACAAAGAGTGTCACCCGTGTAAATGGAAATACATGGCATTTGAACAGGTTCAGTAATTGTAATACTGTAAATGTCATCTACAGAATCACATGTCCTTGTGACCTACATTATATTGGCCTCACGACTCGTAAGGTAAAAGTTAGAATTCAGGAGCATGTGAGCACGCTGAAAGCGGGCAAACTCACGACAAAACTTGTTCAACACTATGTTACCCAGAAACATAAACATAGGGACTTACGATGGGTGGTACTAGAAAAGGTTCTAGGAGATCAGTATAATATGGAGAGTAGACTGATCTCGAAAGAAGCCCGTTGGATATATCAAGAGGGGGCAGATCTTAATGGGCTCAATGATTTTATTGAATGGAATAAAGTGATACCATTCTAGATAGATCTTGCTATAGAACACACATTGCACCACTGTTTGAGTAAATGACGGTACTACTAAAAATACAAACATCAGGGTGGAGTGTGACAATCTCTCTGTTTTAGGGACACCCTAGCAATTCTCCAGTGGACTGAATATAGTTTAAGAATGTAGGTTTCACTCAGGGTGTGAAGGTCGCGTGAGCAGCCTCGGCACATCAAAATTCGAGAGGCAAGATGTAATAAAACTTAGGCATTGCACCACCTTTTGACTCATTTTGATTAATTAATTTTGACAACAGAACTGTGGAACCAAAATTACCTGTGAAGATTTTGCTTTTTGTCCATTCAGAAACACGTTATACACCTAGACTGACAGTACATTTGGTCTTCAGTAGTGGGTGATGGACATTTTAAGATGGCCGCCGCAGTGATTTGACAAGGCATGAACAAGATGTGAGGACCGGAAGTAGGGCGGGTACAGGCAGTCTGACGCAGCGTGTGCTGCTTCAGAAATATTCCAGAGCGAGCAGGACATGAGGAGGTGCTGAGCGGTGGCCTGGACCCGAGGAGTCTCGGTAAGCGGGTATGATTTTATTAATGGAAGGGGCTTTTTCCTTGGTTTACCGGGCCCCAGGAGCACGGGGGTTGACGGCAGAGTATACTAACAGTCACTACGGCGCATAAAACGGGGTAGTACCGATACTTAGTAGGAGGGGTGCCGGTTGTTGGAATGCTGTCGCATTAAGATACTTTGAGGACAGCAGTGAGTAGAGTCGACTGCTGGGCGCGACATGTGCGTGAGATTTGAGCATGCAGCTTAGGGAGTAGGAAGGTAGCTAGACTTGTCCTACTGATTTTAGATGGGATTGGGGATATTCCATCGCTATTGAGCTTAACATGGTTGCCTAATGGATGTTGGGGAATTTTTGAATTTGTTCTTCTCCCCCACACAGACTGACTGAGTGCAGCGACTGAGACGGGCGTTGTGTTTGTGGACTAGTACACATACACAGGGTTTGAAGCAGTTTTTTACGGGGTTGCTGGTATGCCGAAGATGGGCAACCACCCGGTAAATATATCACAAGTGATGTCGGTATTCCTCACGAGTAGCACCAAAAATACTAAAAACATTAAGTTTTGCTTTAAATGTGCTACATGTGCTGCAAAAGTTTTTAGTCTGATGCCATGTCTGTTATATGTGTTGATGATATGTGTTGTACTGTCTCTGTTTTTTGTAGGTATGACAAACAGATGAAAGTGGTGCAGTGAGGACACTGACCCTACCCTGATGAAGTTGCCACAAGTTTACATGGGCAATGAAACATGTTGGTTTTATTGAGCAGACACACAGCAAGGAATAAAAAGTTCAGCTAGTGGCTGTCTAGCTCTTGTTTTAGATTAGGTATATCGGGTGCTCTACGCCAGACCCCGGTTTCCTTTATAGGGTTCACGTATTTTGCACTGAACACACACAGTTCTGGTTCTTTTTCCTCACTCTTTACTTTATTTTATAAGTCGGCAGTTGCTAATGATGAGAACCTGAGGATACAGGCGAGTACCAGTCTGTAAACTGCCTTCTTAGTTCCCACTTTTTCTTCCCTCCTCCTTGTTACACCTGTAGGGGGGCTACATCAGTAGTTACAGTACGGAACACAAGCTTTTAAGAGTAGTGATTTTAGTCACTCCAGGGCAGATGGGAGATATTGTTCCACTGCTAGGTCACGCAATATTGTGTGCCTGAGAAAACATATGGTGGACGTTCATAGTAGTCCAGACAGTTGATAGAACAGGTCCATTTTTGTGTTTTGATCTTTATGAGTGGGGGGCGACCTGTTCTTCTTTACCCCCTTGGCTCCTAGTTGTTAATAGCTTGTACATAAGACCCTAAGGGGCATTTTCTCAAGGAGTCATCTCCGATTTATCGGCACTTTAGCGCCACAAAAGTGGCAAAATATTAATCGCCCCATTCACAAGCTGGTGCAAACTGCCGACATCGCCAGTTTTCCTGCGATAGCAACCGCAAAAAACATTGCCACGGATGAGTGTGATAACGCTGATTCTTATCTTATCACCTTTAGAATCTTCAGGTCGCCAGGATCTTTTTACCTGCTGAATAGTGTGAAGGGAAGAAAATCTTTTCAGTTACGCAATCATCTCTTCTTCAGTCTATTTCTCCTACAAAGACCACTGACTCGGAATTTAGTTTCGTGGGTTTATTACAGCCAAGAATAACTGCACGTGCAAGCACCTCAACACGAGGTTGAAGAAATAAATGGGCACTAATACAAATAGCATCCTACGCAGGAGTCTCATCCGACTCAGGATGAGAAGAATCGTTAACTCCAGAAGTATTAGACAAGCAATAACAGCTCCAATCTCTATGTTATTCCTCATTTATCTATACAAGCAGCTAAACCCCTTGACTGTCCCTACTCTACTCTAAGATGACATACCTACTTAACGAATTTCCCAGGCAAGAGTACGAAAAAAGGTGTCAGCTGTGAAGACTTCCTAAGAAGTGCACTCACTTAGTACTTAAGCTCAGATTTTAGATGCTCCTTCACCAAATCCCTCTCTGTCCTTCTCTCTGATCTCTCCTACCTCTTCTCTGCTCTCCACCCTCGGGGCACTATCCCTAATACAAAACCCAATACAATTGAACACGCCTTTTGTCACGCCTCTTTGGCCAGGTCTTCTTTCTTGTACTTTCCATCGAAACGGTTACTTCATCTTGGACGGTTGCGATGACCTTGAGTCCCAGGCACCTTCTCCGCTTAAAGTATCATCCCTAAATTCCATTGCACTCCCATTTCCATGCCTCTCATCACTCTAACTTATGAAACAAAGAGCCAGTCTTTAACTAACGAAGCATGTGTCCTTGCACCTGCAACAGAAGATACGTTCAACAGAAACCCTCTATTGTGCTAATTAAATCTACTGTCGGTGCCCAGAGAGACTTTCCAAGAGAACCTTCTCCGCCTGCAAAATAAGCTAACATAAGAACAAACAGGCCTTTTCCTGACATATATGCAGTCAGGCCTTTACACAATTTAAACACACAAATCTTAATCACTTCTATAAGCATTGGTCCATTTCATTTCATCTGCGAAAAGTGAACTACATGTGCAACTTAATATGGTACACGTTTAAACTACTGCAGCTCGATTACACATGGGCTGATTCATCTATGCATTATTTTACACACGATTCAGTTAGCATTACATTTGCATGATTAAAATAGCACAATTACAATTCTTTTTCATTCTAATAACTGCGGGTTATAACTACATGTTACTAGCCATTCATTGATATATAGCTGGATATATGCGGGTGCGTGCTATCAGTGATTATGATGCACCCCTACAAATTTCACAAGAACATGGCACTCTATCAAGTGCGACAACTAATGCTAATGATATGCAGAGTAGGCGTTCCCGTGCAAAAACACACGAAAACACCACTTCGCGAGATTCTCAACGACCAGTCAGATCTGCGATGCGAACCAAGAACAGGCGATAAGGCGCGTTAGCTGCAGGGATTTAACACCTGCCTTCTGCTGGTGCTAAGCAGGACGACTACCTGCAGTATGAAAGGGAGCCCAGCCCAGAGCCACATCTAAAGACCCACAGATGCCATGGAGCCAATGAACATGCAGCTCGGAGACCCAAGAGGGCCACAACACCCACTGCCACCACCCCCAGGACCCCCCCTCCGGACCCCTCTTCCCCCCTGGACTACCACCGAGGCAGCGTAGGACAAGACAGCGGACCTTCTGAAAACAGCATGGCCCCTCAGCCACACAAGTGCAGAATGTGGGAGAGGTGGGAACCAAGTATGTGTGAAGGAGGCAACTCACCCATGAAGAAGAATGTACACAATGCCAAGTGTGGTGGTGATGTGCTGGACAGACCACAGAATGCAGAGCACAGACATGTCCATGTGGACATATACTGCTGGGGTTTGTAGTGTTGTGGACAGTGGACGCAAACATGTTACCTCAGGCTGTGGGGAAGACCTTGGACATGTAGCTGTGCCGTCCCCTCCTGTAAGCATAAGCGCAGTGGGCTGGGCCGGCGTACGCCACTCCAGCATAGGAGTGCGGATAAAAAGGCCGGGGCTCTGGGCGTGGTTCTCTTCCGTGATGGGCAACACGTCTGCCAGGGTGGCGCACCTCACCCCGCCACGAGTCCGCCACCATGACCTCCAGACTCCGCGACACAGGCCCCCAGGGCATCCAACGGCACAGCAACACGGAGTCATGTGTGTGCCGGATACTGCCTTAGTCCTACACTGTGGTCAGCAGGTCCCACAATTCAAATCGTGCCACATTTCTGTTAATGGAGGAAACCACTAGTCAACAGACATTGCCCCCAGTGCGGCCCGCCCGGATGACGCATCATCGTTGGCTGTGCCCCTGCTGAGCGCTCCAGGTGCCACTGACCCTGTGCAACACAAGTCGACGCCACGTGGCAATATTGAGGCAGAATTCAGTAGGCAAAAAAACATTGCTCCTAGTGCGGCCCGCCCGGACGACGCATCATCATTGGCTGTGCACCTGCTGAGCGCTCCAGGTGCCACTGACCCTGGCAACACAAGTCGACGCCACGTGGCCGTGGGCCCTTTCTGATCACTGCCTCCTGCCTACACTGCGGTCAGCAGGGCTCACAATTCAAATTGAGTCTTGATTCATTTATGGCAGAGTCCAGTAAGCAACAGTCATTGCTTCCAGGGCGGCCCGCCCGGACGACGCATCAGCGCAGGCCGCGCACCCGCCGAGCGCTCCAGGTGCCACTAACTCAGTGCACCACAAGTCATCGTCATGTGGCTGTGTGCCCTTGCTGACCGCTGCCTCCGGCCTACACTGCGGTCAGCAGGGCTCACAAATCAAATCCAATCCTGACCTGCAAGGACACGCCATCATCGATGGCTGCACACCCGCCACCACCGCCAGGACCACCTCCAACCAACAACTGCCAGAGTCGGAGGAGTCTCACAGCCAGCCTATCTAAGTTGCTCACACCTGTCTTGGATGCCATCATCAGCTTGATACCCTGCTCAGCTCTTCAGGTGCCACTAACTCAGTGCACCACAACTCATGGACTCTTTATGATTGCATCTGTGTGTGTGATCCGATGATCACTGTTCTAGTTGTTGCCAACACCAACCACTCCCTGAGGGCTGGCTTACACTCACCCCACACCCATCCAGCACAGGCGTCACTGGACATGTGACCCTGGTAATAAAAAGGGGCCGGGCGCACGTGCCCGTAGCCAGTTCCACTATCTATCTAAGTGTGTCCGTGTGGTCATTATGTATGCATGATGGGCCAGGGCCCTACCACATTACATTGTGCTGTGGACAGCAGATGCAACCATGTCACCTCAGGCAGTGGGTAAGACCTTGGACACGTAGCTTTTTCGTCTCCCCTGTATGCGTAAGCGGAGTGGGCTGGGCAGGCGTATGCCAAGCCAGCGTATGGGTGTGAAGGATTTGCCCGGGGCTCTGGGCGTGGTTCAGTTCTGGCCTGGACATGGAAGTAACTAATGAGTGTGTCACTGTTGTAGTGTCGGCGCCACTCAGTCCGCAATCAACAATGTTGCAATGTAGCATGCACCCGGAGGGCGGGCTCGCACGAACGTGGAAATGAAGGAGCGCAAGACCGCTCGGGGTCTTGGCTCATACATGCCAAGTGTTGTGTGTATCTGTATTGCCGCAGCATGAGCCAAATGCCTAGCCTTAATCGCAGCGCGAGTTCAGCCAGGCATGAACTCTACATCTGTGTCCGCCCTAACCTTCCCACAGGCCTACACTCACGTGGCCACCCACCTCCAACGGCCAACATCACAGTGTCGTTGTCAGGCTTGTGGACATGCACAGACAGGCATGACAATGGTGTGCCATAGGAGTGCAAGTGATGCAACCACGCAGCGCACACAAGTAAATAGGCTCGGGGGAGGGAGGAGCAGCTGTGAGGCAACGTAACACACAGTGATGCCGCTCATTTGCCACATGCAAGACATGTCAAACATGAATCCCAAAGTTCCACACATCCCACCCCACCCCCAACAAGCCACTTCACATTTCCTGAATGCAAGCAGATGAGAAACTAACATTAGGGATGAAAGCTCCTTTGTCTGAACTATCAGGCGGAAGCACATCTGCACCTCCGACCTCGGAATTGCATGTGCCCGGCACCCCCTGACAGATACTCTAGCAGCTGATAACGACTCCCACGCTACGCAAAGCCCGACGAAAGACCAACGTATACACATCCCACACACAGAAGTCCTTGCTCGAAGTTATCTTGCATGGAATGGCCTTCACACTTACTCCCACACCATCCAAGGCGTACAACCATTGCACACTTCAACAACTCATTGATCCGAGCTGTGGCATTTCATCCACAGAACTGGCGCAGGTCAGAACAGTGCCACTTCAACCAGGGCCACTAACGCAATGGCAGAACATCCCGGACACATGCATAACCCCTGTCACGTGGAACTGTACCGTGCACGTATGCTGCATTTACTGGGGGCACTGCCATTGGTAGTGCTGCAGATCAGTTGCCGGCTAAGCTTCTGCCTTGCCAATGTCACCTGCGTGCAGCCTGCGTTGCATTGTCGCTCGTGCATATTCGAGTGGTCCATGGATGTCTGCCTATCCAACAGGACGGTAGCCGAACTGGATTTCGACATGTGTGTGCGCGCCCCCTGTTGGCCCACCACCATGATTGTCACCGTGACACCCGTCTATGGGATGCCTGGATACTTGGCATACATGCTGGCAGCTGGACCTGGGAGATTGCAGAACTCCTCGTGTGCAGTGACCAAAGTGAGCCGCTCCCCTATTGGGCTGTAGTGCTAATTGGTGAAAGGGGGTGGACGCAGCACATCTGTCCGGGCCTGCTAATGGTTAGCCTCGCCGACCTGTTCGATTAAGTCGACAACAACCTCATGTTGGAAATGATTGCCTACGAAGCTGCACTAGCTTTCATGGACGTGTAACTACGTACCTGCAGACAACAGTTTGGAACACATTGCACATGTCCCGACACCTTGTTGGAACTTGGGGTTCTGGTCACATCTCCCACGACGACAGTGGACATGGCTGTATTCGCTTGGACTCCGAATACATGAGCGGACAACAACGCAGGTAAACACACACCTGTGAATGGTGCGGCACTCCCCCGGAGTGGGCAGCAGCGCTTGGCAATGTTCCACGTTCTGACATACTGCTGCATTGGTCTGCATGTTGTGGCACTTATCTTGCCCGTACTGACACGCATATGCTAATGAAGTCTACGCACCTTCACTTGTATTCAACTGTGATGAGTGTTGATTTGTATGACAATGTGTGTCTCACTGCCTATCTGGGTCACGACCATACATGCATTACTACACCATCAGGGATGTGGGGTTGTACTAGTTCATTATCATCTCACAGTTTCCTGCTATGCCACATGCGAATGGCCATTTTCCACACACAAGCGGCAGCAGTTGTGTCCTCTGTTCTGTTGTGCTGGTGTTGCTGTTTGTTCAACATTGTTGTAAATGTTGCGGTGCTCTGGATCTTATGTGTGTGTGCTGCATTGTAGGTGAGTTGCCCCTTCAGCTCTGATTTGGCTGGCCCTTATCCCTTTCAGGCGGTGTGGCTTTCACTTCTGTGCTTATGCAGTGCTGTGATGTTGCAGACTTGGGTAAATTGGGCTCTTGGTTGGTGTTGTGACTCTTGGCCATGGTTTGTCCGCAGATTTGCTCTACTTAATTGTGCATGTGTGCCATTGTGCCCATCTCCCCCCCTCCCCCCAGTCCCTGGTGGTTACTCACACTGTTGCTGTTGTGTCTGGTCATGTTGAGCAGTGTCCGGTCCCCCAACTCCTGCCACTATCTCCACACTGATGACTGTAGTCACCATTTCCTCCATCTCATCCAGCTCCTCCTGTGGCGCTGGACTCCCACCTCCAGTCTGCATTGATGCCTTCTGGTTGTCTGCGAGTTTCTGCTTAGTCTTGCGCTTCACATCATTCCAACGTCTCTTGACCTCGTCCATTGTCCTCCTCAGCACTCCGACTGCATTCGCCTTGTCCAGGATGGACTGCCATATTCCATTTTTTGTTGCCAATGACACAGTGGAGGTGACGAACAGTTGTTGATGGTGTTCTACCACCTCCGTGATCAGGATCCTGTTGTCCTGCGTACTGAATTGCGTCTTCCTCTTCTTCTTCTCCTTGCCCTTCCCTGACCCCGAGGTCCCAGGCTGGTCATCCGTGGGGCTTGTGGGGTTCTGGTTGTCCTCTGTGCTTGCTCCGGTTACCTCCATGGTGCTTCGCAGTTGTTTGTGTTTTGTTTGTGTTTTGTGTTGCCGCTTTTATTGTGCTTTTTGCAGCCTGACTAGTGGGACTTGCAGGCCTGGCGCTGCTTATCGCTGGATTTTTTATAGCGGTTGGGCACATTGCAACTTTTTTCACGTTCGGGTTGAGATTTTTATCGCCGTCCCGGTAGTGTTATCGGAGTACTATCGCATGTTACCGCCGTGTTGAGAATGCCACGTTAACACAGAGTTATTTTCCCGCAATATGGAAACATGCGTTAACCTATTTTGGCGATGATTATCGCATGTTCTTGAGAATATCCCCCTATGTTCCTCAAAGACTGTGACGAGTTGTGACTAAAGACGCCATTCTAGGAGTGCATAGATTTCAACCAGAGGACACTGGTTCCATATTCCCACAGAGCTGCGAAGGCGTACTGCGCCCTGCTCTTTTATAGAAGAGATACAAGCTTGACATTGACCTCGCTGCAGTTGTGTTTCTGTTTAAGGTACAAGCTAAATAGCAGAAAACGTGCTCTCCAGCTATGGCACATTGGTATTGTCATGGCCGAGTCTGTGGTAATGTCTCATATGTAGGAGTCAGGCGTGGCTTTGACATCACGGCGGGACAAGGGAGGAGAGTGGTATACATTAATGCATTGCACAGCATAGGATGACCAACTGGCATGGGTGCAAATTCAGGATGGTGAGTGAGAAAATTCAGGACAAAGGGTCAAAATTCAGGACAGAAGGTCAAAATTCAGGGGAAAAATTCGGGACAAAAGGTATGTTTTACAGACACATCACAGGAGGTCACGCTATAGTATATAAGTAGGTAACTAGACAACCAACATAAGTACAAGTGAAAATAAGTTTATATTAGGTTGAGACAATCGTGCACTTCACATTTTTTTGGTATGTGTGGACCTTTGGGCAACTGTGCAGGGCTTTTTGTGGTATTTCATAATCTATTTATATGGTTACTGCACTGGGTTGTCCAGTCTGATATTTTGTTTACAGTTCATGCTCCTGAGCAGGCATGTTTGATCTGCTCGATGGACTTTATTACTAGCATCTCATATCTGAGTGCCATTGTAAGATGTAATGCAGCATGCATAGAATGTAGCTAATTGGGACCTGCAGTGCTGGACTAGAGTGCAGTTCTCTGAGGAACCAGCTTTTTGTGTCAGATCCCTTCAGGGATTCCATGTCTGTTCAGCTGGTAATGATTGGTTGTGGCGTAATGGCCGAAGCTGCTGACTTCGGAGCTGGTGAGATCCAGATTTGAGCCTCAGCATCGGAGTCAACATCCTGTGATTCTGGGCAAATCACTTAATCTCCCTGTACCTACCAATCAGCTCCTTGAGACCCTCACAGGTGATCTGCAGCACTTTACAAATACTGGATTTAGGGGCTGGTAAAGTCCTGAGTGATGGATAAGATCCATAGCGGACAGGTCTTGTGTGCGGATAAGAGCATTAAGCAGGAAAAGGGAGCTATTAACCAGCCTGCATGAGCTATAATTTGCTGCAGACTGCTGAGTGTTATGGTACTATTGTGGGCCAGAACAGTTAGATAGGAGTTCCCATTACAGAAATGACATACATGCACACAGACAGACAGAAAATCACTGTTTGTTAAGAAAATGCTGTTTTTCAATGAATGGGGGAGAAATGTAGACATTTTGCGCTATATAACACCAAAATAAGTACAGCAATCACAATTGTTAATGCCCTTCTCCAGGACTCCTACTTCTGTCTCGTACAAATTGATTGGACCATGTGGTTAAGTCCCTCAATCAGCTCTGGTGCAAGAATTTTTGGAGGACCACGCAAAATGGCATTTTGCCATTTGTGCACTCCCTCACCCTTAGCAACATGGTCTTTATTTATGGCTTTTGTTGCATTCTAGTGTCCTCTTCTAGGCACCCAAGGCTTCTGTCTACACTCTCCCTAAAATAATGCCTGTCCTGCCTGCCGCCAAAGTTTCAGAAGCTCAGATCAAGGCAACTATATGTTTATATTCCCCATTTATGGCATTTTCTGCCTGCAGAGCACAAATACTGCTCCCTTTATCAATGCAGCAATTTTTTTTTATCACTGGGTTTTAGGTTGACTGCAACTGTCCAACAGGAGAGGAGTTGGCCTAACTGCAAGGGCGGTCAACCTCTAATCTGGGGAACTGGGTTCGAGTCTCGGCAAGGACATGCGACATCCTGTGATTCTGGGCAAATCACTTAATCTCCCCGTGCCTAACAAAAATGAATGTGTCCCAATGTAAAGCGCTCTGATACCCGATACCTTCGGGTCAAGTTCGGCTATATAAAACTCTGTAAAAAAACAAAAAAAACAGGCCTATTTCTCACAATATGTTGAGTAGGTTTTGCATTTGCCCTTTTCAAACATTGGCTTTCTTTGACTAGCGTCTTTCAGCCATTGGGTTGTGACTTAGTCGCTCACATCTTTTCTCTGCCCTCTGGAGCATTCATCTTACCTAATGCTATTGGTATATCCTTCCACCTAATCTCAGGTACTTAATTGAACTGCGTGAGGGACTTCTTTACATTTATAGCCATCTCTTTCGACTGCTGCTGTCTCCCGCCTGCATACCTCGCATTAATGTGCTGATGCTGCATGTGTTAGCACATTAAACCCAGACCTATTAGCTTTGCCAGTGCATGTTCTCTGTGCAATGTTTCCCTCTCAGAAAGTTCTTGTCTCCCCAATACCCCCCTCCTCGCACTCCCAACCCCATCACGAAGCCTCAGCAAAATGTAATACCAAGTCATCTTAGAATGTATTTCTCCCCCTGTCAGTGTCGAAGCTAATTCTGAAGTCTATGAAACATTCCAGAGGAAAAAAAAGGCCTTGAAAAAAAGCAAACAGACGATTTATTTCACACTATAACAGGGCAGAGTTGGCCATAGGTGAAGCAAAGCTTGCTATGCCACTGATTAAGTTCCAGCCCTACCTGCTCCTTTGGTAGCATTAATCTTTTAGGAACTCTCTACATCTCCTGTTGCCCTAAGTTATGGCCCTTTCAGTTTCTGAATGTAAATAAAGAAACTGTTGATGTCGGATTCTCTGTACAAACACTAAACATCTAACCAATCCCACTTTAAACCCTTCCTAGGCCATAGGCTCTGGCAGGAGTAGGCCCAGCAAATGCTGTCACTCTGCAGAGAGGCCCATTATCATTCTGTATGTGATATAGGCCAACATACAGAATGATAATGGGCCGATAGCAATCTGTGCCAGGTCGGGGAGGGGCTGCTGCAGGCCATTGATCACAACAGGAGTGGGAACTGGCCCCTGCAGTGACAGTTACAGAACTCTCAGGCTGATTGCAGGGGGAAGCTCGCTCCATTGTGTGAAATTACTGACAAAAGGCGTCCGTGGAAGAAAACCTCACGGACAACGGACAAGAGGCCCAAGTTACGGGATGTCCGTGAAATTTACGGACGGTTGATCACCCTTGCACAGCATGGTGAAGAAGGCTCTACAAAAGGGGCAAGTGTGATTGGAAAGAGATGTATAAAAATGTAAACTAAACTACCAATGCAAAGACAGAAAGTCTGGATTTAACATGCTAACATATGTATACAACATGTGTGCATGCCTGTGTTGGTGTGTAAGCAAGTTTAAGCCAGCACAATTGGCTGTACCATTATCAGTGACCATGATGTGAGTCAGTATATAGTGATGCAGCGGTGTCTGAGTGCCCACTGCACCTCACCCACCAGCACCATGGACTGCCGGGATAGTGTATAGGTCAGGAAAATCCATGTGACAGTGTGAGGGCATAGTGGGTTACCTAGCTTTGCAGGTGGGAGGTTGGTTCACTAATTTTCACAAGGAGGAGAGCACAGGGCCAAAAAAACATGCTTCCAATGTCCCCCCCACCACTGCCCTCTTGTTCACCACAATTTGGTAAAGCGAGTAGCTGCAGGTTGCACTGGGATGGTGTCATGTTAGTGCACCATTCTGCAACAAAGCATCCAGAAGACGCTGCCTACCTCTTTTAACATTATGGTGACAGTGTCGTGTAGTTCCTACAAGACCTATATAGGATCTGCGCGTTTAGACAACATAACACTGCAGGACTGGTGTCCAGACTAACTCCAGACACCCCCACCGGGTATGTTGGCCTGTGTGCCAGATAGCTTGCAATGCCACTATAACCTCCTCTTACCAAGGAGAGAATAGTTCTTGGCAACTATCGAACATGACAACCCTGATCCCTCAGGACCGTGGAAACAGTAACTTACTTTTTGCTCAGTCACTCGTGCTCACTTGTTCTCAGAGAGATACACAGAATAAAGGGTTGGGACGTTTTCAATAAGTATTTATTGAACAGTCGTTATTCTAGCGTAAAATAAGTGCACTGAAATCACCAGTAGACAGTAGCATATATAAATGAGTAGCAGCACTAAGAAAGTAAACAGATGGTAGGTTTCTACCATTTTGCTAAAATCATAAATATAGGCGAGTATATAAAATACATGGCAATAAAATGCGTACTTCTACGATGCACCCTAACTAGATGTACCTTAGTGTACCTAGCATGTGAGTAGGTGTATAGCCAAGAATCCCTCTAGGATAAAGCCAACCCCATTACCTGATGTTAGCCTGCGGGACCCCGTTCTGGTCTCGAGCTGAACACCCCATGAGGGATGTCAGACCACTGCGAGCTGGAGTATCTGCATGCAGGAACCTCAGCGTCTCGCGTCAGTGTGTCGGCATGGAAGTCGTGATCGCCTCTCTCTATCTCAGCAAGATGTGGTGTTTATATACCCTAAGGTATCCCCAGGGGTTCTACCTTGCTGTGCCAGTGTCGGACTTAGGATGACGTCGGGAATTAACTTTATACACAGTTATTATGCAGGAGATGATGGTCCTGCTGTGATTCCAGGAAACTAAGAATCCTCATGCATAATTTATGAGGCCAGTGTCCAGGGAAAAAACCCTATGTACTTGTGTGTAGTATTGTAACTGGGTAAAAGGTCAGTCCTTCAAATCCGTTATGTATGTAGTATAGGAGAGAATGTAGGTGAAGGGATATGATGGTACCTAGACCTATATCGGGGTACATATATGAAATATAACACCCACTCCTCATCCTGACTGGACGACATTACTCAAATCTAGCGTACTACCACGGCGTCTAGAAGTTTCTACGCAACAAATAATAAAAGCGTTTTTAAGAGAAGTTAAAAAAGCGTTATAAAACCCTTTAAAAGTGTTCTATAAAAAAAAATCAGTCAAGCAGTGGCTCTAAAGTGTCCGTTTACATAGTCCGAACAACTACAAGCATCTGAAAGCCATGCAGGTCAAAAGGTTTCAATTTGGAATTTTGAAAAAAGGTTAAAAGGCCAAATCTTCCCAGCGTGTGACATGCCAACTGTTTATGTGTCCTTGCTGGTAGATGCAACATTGCTGCTGTCTGCATACGCAGCTGACGATACCTGTAACACCTCACAAAGAATGTCAATTGAGCACAGATGATCTTCCGTACTGCCTGCAGCAGATGCCGGGGCAGCCTGTGCCACATCCAAGGCCTGAGTGTTGGAGGAGCCGGTGTCCATACCAACAGGAGCAGAAACTACCTGTGGTGGCTCTAAGAATGCTGCCAACAACATAGGAATGCGCTTAGGACACTGCAGAACATGGGCCGTTATCGGGTCCAGTAAAGCAGCAACGTCCGGTGGTGCAGCAGATGGAAGTGTCAGACAGAGGTCCAACATGCATTCTTCTCTGCAGAACAGGCATCGGAGAACATGTAGGACACAGTCCATCCAGACTGGTCTAAATGACAGGAACCAAGAGGCGCTCAGTTCCCGTAGGCGAGGTGTGCCCAGATGTTGTACCATGCGATCACGGTATTTGCGCTCCAGGAGAGCTGTTGCTACTTCCTTGGTGGCTGGGACGTCCATTGCGTATCAGAAAGGTAATAATCAGGATTCCTGCTATTAGGAACAGGATCAGCGGAAGCCCTCCAAAAATGCTTCCAAAGACGAACTGTATAAAGTTCGGTATAACTCCGAGGACCGTCTGACAGGTGCTTAACAGTCCGGAACCTATGGTCTTAAATAGGTGTACAATACCCGTCGTATCGGACATGTTGAAGATACGACTTACCATTTCTGTGAAATGGAAAGGACAGTTAGTACGTATAAGTGCCTGTATCTCAGCCGAGGACCTTGCGATCTGGAGATCAAAAGTCTCCCGGGCAGAGGTTAAGGGCATGGTTCATTGTAAAAGCATGGCTTTCATTCTGCTCAGAGTATCAAACCGTATAAAGGAAACATTTAGCGAAGGCCATAACGGCGCCTCCCTGACTGTATGTGTTGGTGGAAACAATATTTGGATACAGCAAGTAACCCTGGAGCTCACGGTGACTAGATATGCGATGCCCGGAAGCATCCCACAACAACCATGATCATTCAGCATCAAGTAACTCCCATTCGAGAGAAGCCTGAATACCGGATTAATCAGAGCTGCTGGGGTACCCCTCAAGTGACAGGACAAATTCGCCACAGACCCATTACAAGCTTCGTGTAGCATAATATCCTGACATATGAGAGATCCACTTA
This sequence comes from Calotriton arnoldi, assembly GCA_963921515.1. NCBI lineage: Eukaryota > Metazoa > Chordata > Amphibia > Caudata > Salamandridae > Calotriton > Calotriton arnoldi. The sequence goes on from CAWUFW010016337.1 coordinate 254,137, forward strand.
AAGCGTTCTCGCAATTAGTTCCGCTTCGAAACACTTCCAGATCCCTACTCCTGCATCGAAATCTGTATGGTAAATCCCAGGATTCCCTGATGAATTCCTTACCCATCTTTTCATATCTGCCTGCCTGTTGTTGTTCTAGGCAATATTGAAACTGGAAATTTGCGACCGGTAATGTTATATGGCTGTGGACTAACCATTCTGTGGACGGTGACTCAGCCGCAGCAAAGGGTAACCTATCCAGTTTCTCAATACGCAGCATTGTATATTTTGCTCCTCTCTGTGCCGTTTTCATCTGTTTTTCTGTTAGAGTGTATGCAGAAAATATTGACGTAATGTTGATAAAACGCCAAGGCACTTAACCGGCGCGCAATGACTGCAGCGTCCAGCTTAACAGAATAATAGAACGTAACTGTGACTGTCCATGTTGCAATATGGACAAATCCTGTTCTATTACATTGATAGCAGAAGATACAATGTTGCCTAGTGAATATATCTTGGATGTTAATGTAGTCATACCATTGTCAACTACGGCTAACGCCTTGTCTAGGTTAACTCTATCTATTTCTCTTAATCCCTCTGCAGCTTCTTGTTGAGAGATCTTCCAGAGTTCGTTATAGACAGCATACAAAAAGCGCTTCTGACGTGGTTTCCTGGGACCTAATAAAAAATCCTGTAGGTCCACATCCTCTGAGAGTAAGGACAAGCGTTGCTTCACCTGGGGTAGTGTTGAGGTCTTTAGACAATCAAGGCACAACTTCCCAACACTGTATGATGTCACTACCCCCGGATGTTCTCGTTGTGCATAACGTGGGTCTGGTCTATGGATATTAAACCCTTCGGTGGTACCCCTGAATCTTTCCTGACATCTGTTTGTGTCAGTAGGCCAAACCAACCATCCCATCCAATTGGGGTCTGATCTATTGTATTGCAATATGTTATCCAACTTAGCCCCTCTTTCTGATGTAAAATTCCCCTCGGTGTTTAAAGATGTTGGAATTTGAGTTGTGTTCAAGTCCTTATTCTTGGATATTCCAAGACAGGGAGTCTGTTGCACAGTGTCATTCAGAAAACTCATCTGCTGTGGAATGAGGCATGCTCTAAACAGTGCTTCTGTCCCCTGGACTTGCCAGTCCCTAGAACCCCAGATTGATTTCAAGTCCACAGTGTCTATCCATAAGTCAAAACCCTGTTCAGACAGTTGGGCTATAAAGGAAGCAGAGTAAATCTGTTTGGTGTTTGTTAACATATTTCTGTGTGCAGATATTGGTGCAACCTTATAGTAGTATGAGGTTGGGTCAGAAGTGTTAAACCCTGAAAAATATGAGAATTTCTGTGCAAATGTTTTTGAACTACTTTTCGGTGGTGTAGGGCAATGTTCACACTGGTGGTATATGAAAACATTTCTGGGCTTGCTCGATTTATGCAAGAAATGATAACCATAATGTTGGTAACAATACATTTTGTCAAAATCTGATCTATCCTCTAACATTTCAGTGCTAGAAAATGTGGCAGATTGTTCTAAATCAGACAATAAGTTATTAACAGTTTCAAAATCCCAATCATCAGAAAATGTACTGGAGGTAATGATATCGTTCAATGAAATTTTAAACAAATGTGGAATTTTTAAAAGCTCGGTCGGTCCAAATATATCAAAATTTACTTTGTCCCACACTATACCATCGGGTGTAGGAACTGCTGAAATGTTCACGAAGGACAAGTCTCTTTGTTCACGATGAGATGAAAAATGAGGTTTTAAAATAAAGTTTACTTTTGACGTTGCAGAGCTCTGTTGAAGATAAGTTCCATTGATGAGCAAGTTGAAAGTTATTACTAATCCTAACCAGAAAAGAAAAAATAAGATACCAGTGATTATCCAAAGTTCTAGCCAAGGAGATACTAAATACGTTTTTCTAAGTATGTTAAAAAAGTCTTTGATCGGTTGTTTGCGAGAAATTTGGGCTGGCGTCGTTTCAGGTTCACTTGGATCCAATGAAAAGGTATCGAAGTCGATGAAATAGCCAGATGCAGTCCTATATATCTTTGGTAGCTCAGCAGGGTTTGTTGAACTTGTAGATTGCTCTTGAAGAGGCATGTTGACGTTGATATCCTTATTAGGTTGAATTGAAATTTGTCTTTCACTTTGATTTTGAGAGTTTGTGTCAAGGGGAACTAGTTCCATTGCATTGTTATTGATTCCGTTGCTTTGTAAAGGTGACTCTTCAAATGTTATGAGTCTTTGTGTTTGTACTTCCTGTATTGTAGCGAGAGGAGGACATCGGCTACCCAGGAGCCCACGAGGCCTACTATTTAGTATCGGCCACATAGTGTGGTTTGATCAGATTGATTGAGACAAATCTCTTTTCTTTTCTAGCAAGAGGCAATAGAAGTACAATTCTTGATCCTTCAACGGCCAAGACAGGTACAGGCTTTCGATAGGATGGCCCGAATTCTTTCTTGTCCACAATCCTTTCTCTGACCAGATCCCCAACTTTAGGGATCCAGGCAGGTCTTGCCGTGGCTGATTTGACTTCCCCAGTGGCACTTTTCTTTGTCTCAACATTACTTAAGGAGGCTCTGGATTCATTCAGATCCTGTAAAACAGCCAAATGTTTATTGATGTCAAACAGTTTTTCATCCGCCACTGTGCCTTCACAATCGAGATCAGGTACCCACATTCTTGTCACAAACAGGACCTCTTAAGGAGTTGCACCTCTCAGAGAGCTTCTTGGCTGGTTATTAAGGGTCCGCTGGACCCCAAATAGGTGATTGACCCAACTACCACCTGAGCCTAATACCCTGGCTGTTAAAGATTGCTTTAAGTCACGTTTTTTCCTCTCCACAACCGAATTTCCCTCTGGATGGTACGGAGAGGAGTACCGCAATGCTACACCCAAACTTCCCATGGCTTCCTTGTAAGCCCTAGAGCTGAACGCGGGGACACGGTCAGAATGCAATGTGCCAACTGCGAATGTCCCTATAAAGACCCGCAAATCTTTTATAACAGTTCGGGCGTCAGCCGAGCGCTGAGGCCATACCCATAAGAATCTCGAACAGGAATCCACTGCAACCATGATATACTTGCAAGCCCCGTCAGATTGTAAGGGGCCGCAGTGGTCCAGGTAAATGCACCCGAGCGGTCTGACTGATATCAACAATGGTGTCTGCCCCGGGCGAGCCACGGTGGACCCTTTTATCTGTTGACAGATATCGCACTTTAAGACGAAGTCTTTGGTCTGCTTTGTTAACCCTGGCCACCAATAGCGTTGTTTCAGTAAAGAAACTGTCGCCGTAACTCCTGCGTGCGCAGTACCCAGACCCTCGTGTGCAGCCAAGATTAAACCTAACCTGCGATCCATGTTTGGTATTACTCTATCCCCCACTCCAGGAATCTGAGCAAATGGAACGTTGTTTGTATCTAACTTGTAGGAGTACTTGAGTGGAAAACCTTTAGGTAGTGCTTTGCTGTTATTGCGCGAAGCAATCACAGCTACCATTGTGCTACCGTCTACCCGCATTTTTGAACGGGTGATCGCAGCTACGGAAGCAGTGCGTACTGCCTCCTTCGCGGTTTCATCAGCCAATGAATTCCCTTCAACGTGAACGCCATCACGTTGATGACTCAGTGTGTGTATCACGTGAGCCCTTGGTAGTTCGTTCTTCAACTCTGCTACCTGTTCCAATAGTTTCCTATGTTTAATTGTGCCACCTTTTGCATCTCTGTACCCATTCTGTCCCCAATAGTGGAGATATTTGTTGTACGACTGGACACAGTAAAAAGAATCACACACTATTAGTGTGGGGAATTCGGGATCCGTATTTATTAGTGCCAGTAGTAGTGCTTTTAATTCTGCCAACTGAGCCGTGCAGTCTCCGAGAGACTGCATTTTTGTACAGCTTGGATGGAACTTGTCATCCTGCATCCTACCTTTCACAATAGCGCATGCTGCTCTTTATTGTTGCTTACTCCCTATGGCCGGTTGAGCAGATCCATCAGTATAAATAATGTATTCATACCGATCTAGAGGCATAATTTCATTTGTTAGAGGATATTCTTGTTCATATTGCAGGAATGCTTGTGTTTTTAAACTAGGGTCATATCTGTATTCTACATCTATTGCAGTGAGAGAATTAGCCCATTGTATCCATCTTGGATGTAAGGCTTTTACATTTGGGACGCTAGCCTTTGTGGCAGCCTCTATGGCCGGTACTGGGGTCACGACAATTATTAGTTTCCCTTGAGCTAGTGCTCTTTCTCTCACTACAGCAGTCTGTACCGCTGTCAGAATTTTTTCTGTAGGAGCAAAACCCATTTTAGCGTTAGTGTACAAATGCGATTTATATGCAATTGGTACTGTTTCACCTTCATTAAAGGTTAAGTAAGTGTACCCAGATTGACCTGCGACTACGCGGATCACCAGGTTGCGTATGTTTACGCGTGTCTGTAAGTGTTTTGATGATATCATATCAGCTTGTAGGGAACGAAGGATATTTGTGTGTTCCTGTGTCCATTGTCTAACTGAAAAGTCAGGTCTTATTAGGTCGTAGAAAGGTTTTTCTCTCTCTGCGTAATCCAAAATGTATGTTCTGCCAAAATTCAAAAATCCCAGTATGGACTGTAAGTTTTTAATGATTTTGGAGGTTGTAGCAGTGCGCACTTTTCTAAAAAGTGGGCTGCCAGGCTTTTGCCTTCACTTGAAAGCTCATATCCCAAAAATAGGACATTGAGGTGGGCTATTTTCAATTTTTTAAATTAAATTTGTAGCCCTCAGAGGCGAAACCCAAAATAATGGTGCTCACCCTGGTCAAGTGTTCCTTTAAGCCATCATCCATCAGATAAATATCATCTACATAGGGTAATGCTTCTTCATCCAAATTCTGTAGTAACTCTGTTACCCTCCTTGAGAATAACCCCGGGCTATTCTTATACCCTTGGGGGAGTCGACAAAATTGACCCTGGGACCCTAGCGCTGAGAAGGCTGTCAAATATCTGCTTTCAGGTGCTATATTGGCAGAAAAATACATTTGAGATATCTAATGTTGTTTTGTATTTTTTCCGCACAATGTTATTCATTAATGCGGCACTGTGTGCATTCTGAACCGCGAATGTCTTTGTACATGAGTTCAGATGTCTATAGTCTAAAACTAGACGATATGAATTGTCTGGTTTCATTACGGGAAACAAAGGATTATTCATTGATGAGGTGCATGGTTCAATTACACCTTGGTATTCAAGTTGATCTAAGATCTCCCTGACCTGTTTCTTAGCTTCCTGTTTTATGGGATACTGTCTTTGTGGAGTTGGGTTTGTTTTTATTGGAATAACGTCATCCTCATCCCACCCAACATGATTGCGGTATAACGCTGGAGCAAGGGCTACCGCCCACTCCTGTGCATATGTATGTCTTAGGTGTGCGGGGACTAGGTCGGAGAATGCTGGAAAAATTACAGTTTCCCCCTTTGGGCATTCCATAACAATAGTAGGCGGCCAATCTTTTTCTGCTAATAGGATATCGTAGCCCGAAGTCAGGTTCTCCCAGAGAGACCCTTAACTTGTCTCGGCTTGTCCCCCTCCATTTGGAGTGTTATTTCATGTAACTTGTGTGGGACACTCACCCTAGTATCAGGTGTTTCCACTGTGATATACTCACTCAACTCCGCTGTCACCAGAAATTCCATCAGGTTCCGGCGAGCTATTGTTACCTCTGCCGCGCTGTCTAGCATCGTCAGAGCCCATTCCCCGTTCAGTAGCTGAGTCCTCAGAATTCTGGGCATGTCTAACTTTGAGACCTGCTACCTTCTTCTTTTTAAATTGAGGTTTTGCTTTAGGTTTTTCTTCTTTCTTTGAAGCGTAGTCTGGAGTGCGTTGCTTGTCTCTGGACTTTGTACGCTCTTCTTGTCTTTGTTCTGACTGTCCTTCCCTCTCTGAGTTTTTTGATGAACCCTGAAAGGAACGAGAGGAGCGAGTATCAGTATCCTGATACCTGTCAGGTTTTTTAATTGTTATCTCTATTTCTAAGATTATATCTCCTTTCTGGGGGCTCCTGCTGAGGAGACCTTCCCCTGGAGTGAGATCTGTTCTTTTGTTGTTTATTATTGTCCCATTTCTTCTTTGAAGGAACTGGTGTTTGCTTTGCCTGTTTTTTATTTGAACTCCCCATTAGCTGGGGTTTTACAGGTTTAGCTCCCAGACTGTCTCTACCTAACTCTGCATAAGCAGTTTCAATTATTTTAGGTAGTTCTGTCTCCTGTTGTAATGGAGTGAACTCTCTCAGACGTTGGCGTATTGCCACTAATGCTGCTTCCCCTTTAATATTCACCAATATTATTGCAGATACCTGGGCAAAGTTGTTTAACAACTTCATCCCTAAGTTTAGAGCAGGCTCTGCTCCATACTCGTTCTGTATTTGTCTCAATACATCTGGTATTACCGCTAAAGAAGGGATACCATGAGTCTTGGTATTTATTGCAGCGAAGACTGTACCCAAGAAGTACAATCCTTTATTGAGGGAGCTATCCCCATTGGCAAGCAAATAGTAAGTATTCTATGCTTTTCCTTAGGACCAGTGTGTGGAAACACCACCTCCAGCTGTGTAATTTTTTGTGCTATCCAGAAGGACATTTGTTCACGTTTTGTGGGCATTTTACCCATTACTGCGTGCAGTATCTGTGGTGTAATTTTTGTTGTAGGAGTTTGGACTGGTCCTGGTTGTGTAGCCGGTGTGGGCTGAAGTGTGATTGTTCTCAACACAAACTGTGTCATGTTTCTGAAAAGTCTTATTAATTATTTATGCTGTACAAGTAAGTCTCCTCCTGGCATTGTGTCAATGTCAGGATGTGGTGTGTATGCCGCTAAAACTGGCCATGTTGCTCCGTCTCTTCCGAGTGGACCGAATCTTACTCTATTTCTTGTATGGGGGAGGGCGCCTTTAAACCAGTAGAGGTGTTCTTCGTAAGTGAGTGGAATTTCAATGTCCTCATATGGACTATACTCATTTGCTATATCATCTTCTACATAGTAGTGAAATGTTTTGGTTTGTGCATTTGCCTGCGGGAATTTAATCCATGAATAGAATACCTCTGTTCTATATGATTCGTGTGCCTCAATCACGAAAGTCACTTGCCCACCCCTAATTGTAACACCATATGCTACTAGTTTAGGATTACAATATTTCTAACATTATCTGTAATGTATAGTGCATTTGCATCTTCTTCTTCGGCTGAGAAGTTTAGTGCATTCCCTTCATCTACGGCTCCCTGTTCGGTCATTATTTTTAGAAAGGAGAGTGTTTCAAGGGAACTGAGATAAGGTGTTATGCACAATTAGGAACACTGTATCCTTCAAGCTTGATTAAACCAACAGACAATAAATAGGAATTTTCCTACCCAGCGTCGGCGGCGGTGTGGTTCCCTCCCACTCCAGACGACTCTGGGGAAAATGTGAGTAGGGGTCTCTGAGAATAGCACGACTGAACAACTCAGATTTTACTGTTAAATAAGTGCCAATACCAACGTTGGCGGCGCCATGTCGTGTAGTTCCTTTAAGACCTATATGGGATCTTCGCGTTTAGACAACATACACTGCAGGACTGGTGTCCAGACTAACTCCAGACACCCCCACCGGGTATGTTGGCCTGTGTGCCAGCTAGCTCACAATGCCACTATAACCTCCTCTTACCAACGAGAGAATAGTTCTTGGCAACTATCGAACATGACAACCCTGATCCTTCAGGACCGTGGAAACAGTAACTTACTTTTCGCTCAGTCACTCGTGCTCACTTGTTCTCAGAGAGATACACAGATACACAGAATAAACGGTTGGGACAATTCAATAAGTATTTATTGAACAGTCGTTATTCTAGCGTAAAATAAGTGCACTGAAATCACCAGTAGACAGTAGCATATATAAATGAGTAGCAGCACTAAGAAAGTAAACAGATGGTAGGTTTCTACCATTTTGCTAAAATCATAAATATAGGCGAGTATATAAAATACATGGCAATAAAATGCGTACTTCTACGATGCACCCTAACTAGATGTACCTAAGTGTACCTAGCATGTGAGTAGGTGTAGAGCCAAGAATCCCTCTAGGATAAAGCCAACCCCATTACCTGATGTTAGCCTGCGGGACCCCGTTCTGGTCTCGAGCTGAACACCCCACGAGTGATGTCAGACCACTGCGAGCTGGAGTATCTGCATGCAGGAACCTCAGCGTCTCGCGTCAGTGTGTCGGCATGGAAGTCATGATCTCCTCTCTCTATCTCAGCAAGATGGGGTGTTTATATACCCTAAGGTATCCCCAGGGGTTCTACCTTGCTGTGCCAGTGTCGGACTTAGGATGAGATCGGGAATGAACTTTATACAGTTATTATGCAGGAGATGATGGTCCTGCTGTGATTCCAGGAAACTAAGAATCCTCATGCATAATTTATGAGGCCAGTGTCCAGGGAAAAAACCCTACGTACTTGTGTGTAGTATTGTAACTGGGTAAATGGTCAGTCCTTCAAATCCGTTATGATTGTAGTATAGGAGAGAATGTAGGTGAAGGGTTATGATGTTACCTAGACCTATATCGGGGTACCTATATGAAATATAACAACAGGTCACCTATTTCAAGCCTCTTTGTGCTGTGAGCTCTTTGCAGCTATCCGGGTATATAGAAGTCATCTTGGAATGGGGTTTTCATCACATTCATTGAAAAACTCCTTTGAAAAATGTTTCAGTGCATCAGTGCCCACATAGGGGTAGTAAGCGCTATATAAATGGTGCAGTACAATGCAATGTTCATAGCTCACAACCACAGGGTGAACATATATAGGCTGTCTGCTACAAGTAGACTTTCTCTACTCCCGGGAATCACAGCACAGTGGCAGAAAACAGAGAAGGTGGTTAGCAACAGCCACTGCCTGCTGCTGCAACCTGCGCAGTGGTCAGTGAAATGCTTAGTTGTGATGTTGTAGGTATGCTACATAGTTTTGCCAATCACCTCTGCAAAATGTAAAACTTTGCAACACTTCTATGTGCCAATACAAAATGTGAAGTACACTTTATCCAACCAATGACTTAAGGTGGGCGATTCTAAACAGCCAATGGCTGAAGGTGCCTGACAAAAGCCCAATCTTTGATCATTGTTTATAAAGGATTTAGGCTTCACCAGACAAAAAAAAGGTTGCAAAAGTAAAAACATTATCAGGTTAGGGAGGGAGACATAGCAGGTCTGGTTAAAAGCATGGAATCACCTATCTTGGAGTCAAACTGCGTGTTTTCATCACACTGGTGGTAACCTTTAACTATTTTTTATCTTCTAAAGAAAATTCAAATGGATTTTTCGAGGTGGAAACTACAACATTTCTCCTGGCTTGGCAGAGAAGCCATTATTAAATTGACTATTCTGGCAACGATCGTATATTTGTTTGAAACACTCCTAATAACGTTACTCAGAGGGATCCTCAACCAATTGCAAACTGTAATCAATAGTTAAATATAGTCAAACAGAAAACTGAAAATCACAGCTAGACAGACATATAGAGCTACACATTAAGGGGAGGGATCTAGCAGTACCTCGCATTCAAACATATCATCAATATGTATTATTAAGATATCCAGTGGCATGGGGGATGCTTGAAGCCGATATACAGTGGTGTGGAATAGAACACATGATATCAACTACCCCCAGGTGGCCCAGAGCCATATGAGTTGTGGATTTAATTGCTTTCTTATTACACATGCTCTAAGCAGTGGCTAGCCCATACGGGCGAATGAGCCACGCATCCCACCATTTTCCCGAACAAGAGTGTCTGTCAAGCTGAGTAAAGGTCAGCTTGACAGACACTCTTCTTGCTCAGGTCAGGCAGCCAGGAGCTAGACATGTGCTAAATGTGCAGGAGATGGCTGCCTCAGCTGAAGTTTGCCAGGCTTAGGATCTCACAGCCCTGTGGGCGTGACCTGCTCACCCTGGCAGAAGTGCTTTGAGGCCCTCCCTCTTGTAATAAGGGGAAGCATCAATGATTGACTCAGACCTGTGAGCTTCATTTCAAAGCGCTGAAGTGCCCAGGGTCAAGTGTCAATAAGTGACTCCTCAATACAGAGTGGGTTGGGGTCAGCAGTCTCACTGACCCCATCCCACTCTCTGACGAGTGAGGGACTGCTGCCTTCCCTCATTGGCTAAGTCCAGCCAATGAGGGAAGGCAGCAGTCCCATCCCTCCTGGGACATCTTTGGCTTCCTCCCCGGGAGCTGCAGCAGGTAAATTTTATGTTTTTGAACGCTTGGTTCGTGCATGTATGTATGAATTTGTTGTGAGCAAGTTTTGTGAATGTGTGTGTGTGTTTGCGAATGCATGGGTATGAGTGAGTGAGTGTGTATGTCTGTGTGTATGGCCCGGCCGCCCCCCTCTCTGCTAATATTACCAGCCGCCACTGCATGTTAGTAATCTGGAATAAGGTGACGATCCAACAGGGTTTCACACCATTTAACTTTCCCTTTACACCTATTTACTTTAACTCGACCCACCAACCAACAATGGATAAACAGGCCTTTATAAAATGGAGGGACAGTAAGCGTGTGATGGTGAGATCTGTCTTCAAAATAAACCGATAGTGCGTATATATTAAAATTTAAGATTTATTTACATTTCACTCGGTTTTATTGAATATGTTTTCTATATCTTTTTTTGTATATTTCTTTGTTAGTTTTTTGAAGGTAGTAACATAATATGTATAAAATGTTACTTCCTGTTAAGGAATCTTCCCCCTTTTTAGGTTAGTTATACATCATACTAAGATGGCGGACACACTCACGCTAAAATCGCGCTGTACCTACCGCATGTGACCTTTACGTACATTCGTAATCACTTGCAGGACGTCCCACGCATGCGCAGCTCATTATTTAAAGATCGATCCCACAATCGCTTAGGGCTGCCTTCATCGAGGGACGCGGAGCACTTTGCAGGACTTAATCGCTAATTCTGGTGAGTCTTTGGCGTAGGACCAAGTAGGGATTCTTTGCCCCCTATACTCACTTAATCTATAACTTAGCGGGTATTGGGCCTTCTGTAAAACTGGTTGATGTTTTAATTAGTATACATCACGTTACAATTCTGTTTTGTTACTATTGTGCACAGTTAGGTAGCGTGTCCGTAAGTCAGTAATAGGTAGTCCATGAATATTCTGATACGACTAGCCTTTTTTTATATCAGATCGTATTATCATATGACCATTTATAAATATATGTCGTTCCGATTTATGGGTCCGTTGGGTGGTTGGTGTACTTCCTAAACTACTGGCTGTTTCCCAGTCGCTGCCATAGTTAATGGTTATAGGTGGTTAATTTGTGGTGATTGCGCTTAGTTTTAACTATTATCATAACTACCATTATTATAATTCGCGTTTACCTTGTCCTTAGGAATCTTCATCAAAAGCCTCATCTATCGAGTATTTCGACCATCTTGGGGTGTTGCCACCTCTTGTGGTAGCCAACTACGTCCTCCAAGTTAGCTTTACATAGTACTTGGAAGACATAAACCCAGTAACACATGTTGTGATGTGAGTATAAGTATAGAATGACCGTATGTAATTATAGACTATCACAGGTTTAGGCATTGTTCTTACTATTATATCATACCTTTTCCTTAGATAATCTGCAATCTTTTATCTCTGCTATGATCTGGCAATTACTTATATAAGATCCGTTGAAAGATACATGCACATCCTATATTGGTAAGGTCTCTTGAATACGTTAAGTACATAGTACGTAGTGTCCTCAGTGATTACTGGATAGTAACTTGATATTTTATACCCTCTGTAGAACAATAGGCATAGTGACTACCTTCATTGATCTAAGACTCTGGCGTCCCAGTCTAGGATATTGCAATTTCATTATAGGAAACTTGTAAGTCAAGTCGAGGCTTTCTTTAATATTCCATAGACACCAGAGGTGATATCGCATGGTGGGAACTTTGAAGATGACGCATGGGTGATTCTATTATTCACCCAGTTGATTGCTGGCTTTTCATTTTCACTATACTAATATATTCTATTCTTGGTACCTCTCAAAGTGAGTATGAGAGGCACCAAAAACATGTGCATCCATGATACAGAAGTCTTTATTTCACAACTGGTGCCACCATGGTGAAGGGGTTACACAATGTTTATGCATGAAATGTTGACACTGTCGTGCAGAGTTGTGGTCTTATTAAATATAGAGTCTCAATATTTTGGTCCTTATGTATGGGTTATTAAATTTCACTATTTATTGTCCTTTAGGTTCCCCTTGATTATTTGTCTGTATGATACTGTGCCTGATTTGGACAAGGTCCTGAAGAAGGTGGTTCACCTCCTGTGTTAACCCACCGAAACGTGCGTCGACCTCGTGTGTCCAGACCTTATTATATATTTTCTTTTCATCTTGGTGGAAATGATTTACATCTTATGTTTCCCGTTTATTCCAGATGCGCATAAGTGTCTTGTATGAATGTGAACGAGTGTGAGGCATGTGTGAGTTGTAAGAAGATTTGCTATTTTGGGGATCAATTATATTGTATTTAATTTTCAATGATTGGTTATATGTATATACCAATTTTTATAAAATTCAAAAAAAAGTTTCATATTTACAAAAATGACATCTAATGCATTGAGAAAAAGGAAATAAGAAATTAATGATAATAATAAATATGGCTTCAGAAAAAATGATCATGTTGTAATGTGATAAATATTTGATGTTTGTCAATTTTGTAAACCCATACTAGATTCAATCTCCTATAAAAGCAATATAGGTCCAAGGGGAGTGTTCATTGGTTTATTTTGGTTTGTTTAGTCCCCCTCTTACTCCCAGACCTCATTCGTTTTTTTAGAGGGGTTCCCTTGCTCTCTTATTGTATTCACGGTTGTTTAACTGTGGGATTGTGCATTGTCACAGTATATATGTTTTATGTTTGATCAGACCACCCTTATGTATTGTCAGTGTTGACACTATTTGGCTATATATCTAGCAATCCCGTCATTGCATGACAGAACTTGTGTGACAGTTTTTAGCACTTTATATATCCCTCTATCTCACATTTTCTGTATTGGTCTTTTTCCTCAGATCTCTATAAGATAGTCATCAATTTTGTAGAGCTCTCTATATTATTTTGCTTATTGTATCACACGTCCTCTTATGGAGGGCCTGAAAACTTTCGGGTTCTCCGATGAGGACTTTTCTGCACTCATAGGACAAACCATTACCAGCGTAGGTCCCACTGTCCCCCACAGTGGAGATGACTCTAAATGGAACAACTTACTGAATTTGAGAAAAAAATTAAAAAGAATGGAGTCACATGCCCATTATATGCTAGAGTACTTACGAGCAGGTGTTATTCCCTCAGGCTTGAGAGTTCGTAATGTACCAGCACTTTTTGTCGAGTTACGAAAGGTCCTGGAGCGGTGGTCCCACATTGCGAACCGCTGCTCCAGGGACTGGATGATCTTGATAATTGAGACCGCTAGGGAAGTTATGTTGGTTCTTAGCAAGGAAATAACAGAGTTGGAAGACAAGCTGAGAGTAGCTACAGCACTTGAGGAAGCCAAAGCTAGGTTGGAAAAAATGAATGCTGACATGAAAGATTTTGAAGATTACCTTACTAATAGGAAAACTGAGAAATTGAGAAAGGATGTGAGGTGGTACACGCAAGAGAAGGCTTACCCATATCTAGAGAAGTCATACTACCAAGAGTGGAATCATGGCCCTACTTATCAAAACCATGGTAGGAATAATAGAAGGACAGTGATTAACTTCTCAGACACTTATTCATCTGACTCTGAGACAGATAATTATCAAAGCAATGAAGATAGGCAATTCTATCAGAGACCAAATAGAGCCAGGCAAATGAACCAACAATCCTATCGGGGTCAGTCTCCTTTTTTACACCGTGGTCAACACCGCGGCAGGAACAGACAATGGGGGCAGGACAGAGGGGATCAACAATCATCGATGCCCCCTCAACATCCGCAACCGTATTTAAAAAACGCAACCAACAATATTGGAGAACTTAGATAGGACAAATCGTCAGCAATTTGAGGCTAACGATACTCTGCCCATTTTCAATCTCTCTTCAAATAACTTGACATATGAGGAGACCAAGTTATTAGGTAGGGGCCTTTCTTTTGTCCCTAGTACTAGTCCTAATCTTTTTCAATTACATCAAGATATTTTCTCCTTTTTCAGAAAGGTCAGATTAAAAAAATTCTTCATGCATAGACCTGTAGAAAATCAAGAAGATAATGTTTCTCAATGTAAACCTCCATCTACCTTTACTCCCACCTTAGACATGGTGGGCCCAGAGGTAGTGATATTTGAGAAAACTGTATTGAAAGAAATACAACGTGTGACTAAGTACCCCCTTCATAAACAACATCATTTGTCCCTTCAAGACTATCAAGCTCTCATTAACATCAAAAATAATCAAACTATTGTTATTAAACCTTGCGACAAAGGTGGGGGAATTGTAGTCATGAACAAAACTGACTACAATGCTAAAATCCTCACCATGTTGTCAGTGCAAGAGCACTACAAAAAATCCCATCCAAAGAGAACTTGGTAGATTAAATACCCGCATTCAAGACATGACTAAAAGGGCGTTTGAACAGGAGGTCATTTGCCAACAAGAATATTTGTTTTTGAACAAATCCAGTCCTGTAGTACCAGCTTTTTATCCGAAGACTCACAAGAATATCTCTGATCCTCCGCTGCGTCCTATTATCTCTACCATAGGATCAAGCACAGAACCCCTTTCCAAGTATGTTGACGCTTTCCTGTGTCCCCTCACTAGGAACTATGCTTCTTACATTCGAGACACTGGGGACATCATTTGACAAATTGAAGGCATGCCATTTGAGCACCTACATGACATCTTCGTAACGCTTGACATTGAGGCTTTATACACCAACATTCCGCAATGTCAAGCGTTACATGCAGTGGCGATGCTCTTGAGTAGAACTCCAGGGGATAGACCAGATGCCTTCATACTCGAATGTTTAGAAATAGTCCTATTGAATAACTATTTTGACTTCAATGGCTTGGTATACCAGCAGATAAAGGGCACCAGCATGGGCGCTTCATGTGCGCCCAGTATTGCAAACATCTACATGGGAGAGTGGGAACTTAAAAACATTTACAATGAGGCAGCTCCTTTTTTTGAAAGTGTGTGGTCTTGGAAGCGCTTCATTGATGATATTTTTTTTATTTGGAGAGGAGACAATGACACTTTACAGGAATATATCACTTGGCTTAATGCCAGCGATCACAATTTGAAGTTTACAGCCAACTATAGTCCCACACAAGTGGAGTTCCTGGATATAGTCATTAGAAGCTGGGATGAAGTGCTCCAAGTAGACTTCTTCAGAAAACCCACGGCAAAGAATACTATTTTACAGCACCAAAGTTTCCATCCGCCATGTCAAAAGGACTCTATCCCCTTTGGGGAATTCTTGCGTGTACGTCGCAACTGCACGAACATGAGGGACTTCATGATTCACGGAGAGGCTCTTAAACAACGCCTCCTTGCTCGAGCCTACCCTCGTCGTCTAGTTTCAACGGCCTTTAAAAGGGCCAAATATTATAACCGAGAAGTTCTATTGCAGGGTAATGCTCGTACTCCTAAAGACCAAATAGTATGCGTTGTTAATCATTCGCAGCTAAACTATAAAATAAGAAACATCATAACTAAGAATTGGAAAATTCTTAATGCACATGGAGATGAAGACTTGAGATTACCCTTAGTAGCTTACAGGAGAAACAGAAATCTTTGTGACATACTTGTACATACTAGGCAAGAAGTCCGTCACACACACCAACAGACTGCGCTCACGGGCCTTCCCCCTATTTTAGGAAACCACAGATGTGGCTGCTGCCATGCATGTGATACTGCTATTGTTACTGACACCCTCATTTATAAAGAGAAAAATATCAAACTTAGAGAGCTTAGTAACTGCAGGAGCCACAATGTCATATATATCATCTTGTGTCCATGCGAGTTGGCCTACATAGGGGAGACGAGTCGCGAGTTTCGTACCAGATACAGTGAGCATAAATCGGCTATCCGAACAAATAAACTTTCGGCCCCGATAGTTACACACTGTTTAGAAAATGGCCATGGAGAAAAGGATTTGCGGTGGTGTATTCTGGAAAAGGTCAAACCAAAACCAGGATTTTCTACTGAAATAATTCGGAAAAGGAGGGAAACCTTCTGGATCTTCACCCTCAACAGTGTAAAGGAGGGATTAAACGAAGAAATAATTTGGAACATTACTGATCGGTACACATAGGTAGCTAATCTATGTGGGGTTCATACAGGTCCTAGTACCCCGCTGCTGTTCTTCCAGCATGAGCAGCAACCTGGTTTACATCATGAGGGTACAGTTTAGAATTCTTTTTGTCTGCTGGCTTACTGCCTGTAGCAGCTTTTTTTAGTATTCCTGCCATCATTTTAAGCATGAAATTAGTCTATTATTGATTTTATTTTCCATGCTAGTCATTCATGCCAATAGGCTCTGTATACAAACTAGGCAACAAGTAGAGTGCTTATGCATGTATCATGCATGCTGCTTGCCTTGGCAGTATCCTCTTCTTCATAACAGGTGGCATTTAGTGGCATTTTCGCTTTGGCTTGCTGTATATTTGCCATTTATCAGTGAGTTTTGCCATTATTTTTGGCATCACTTGCCAGCGTTTATACCTGTTATAGGTTGTCTATAATTATCACCTATCGTCATGAAACACAGGGATATTGTTTATTTTAATAACATGCCTTACGCATTCTGGAGGGTCTATAAAGTACACCAATCTGCATCCGTAGGGTGACTGTTTCATCATGTCTTGGCGGTCCATATATTTTTTCTTTTCCATGAACACGTCTCGCAATTCGCTGTTATCTGTAGAGACCAACCCCTTATTTTCGGTTCTGTGATAGCCAGAATTCCATCCATACAGCGGGTTCGTTGTTTTTTTCATTTGGCTTCATGCACAGGAATATGCTCTCACAATAATCATATCAGAGTGGAACTCTTTGATTGAGCGATAGTGCGTATATATTAAAATTTAAGATTTATTTACATTTCACTCGGTTTTATTGAATATGAATTCTATATCTTTTTTTGTATATTTCTTTGTTAGTTTTTTGAAGGTAGTAACATAATATGTATAAAATGTTACTTCCTGTTATGGAATCTTCCCCCTTTTTAGGTTAGTTATACATCATACTAAGATGGCGGACACACTCACTCTAAAATCGCGCTGTACCTACCGCATGTGACCTTTATGTACATTCGTAATCACTTGCAGGACGTCCCACGCATGCGCAGCTCATTATTTAAAGATCGATCCCATAATCGCTTAGGGCTGCCTTCATTGAGGGACGCAGAGCACTTTGCAGGACTTAATCGCTAATTCTGGTGAGTCTTTGGCGTAGGACCAAGTAGGGATTCTTTGCCCCCTATTCTCACTTAATCTATAACTTAGCGGGTATTGGGCCTTCTGTAAAACTGGTTGATGTTTTAATTAGTAGACATCACGTTACAATTCTGTTTTGTTACTATTGTGCACAGTTAGGTAGCGTGTCCGTAAGTCAGTAATAGGTAGTCCATGAATATTCTGATATGACTAGCCTTTTTTTATATCAGATGGTATTATCATATGACCATTTATAAATATATGTCGTTCCGATTTATGGGTCCGTTGGGTGGTTGGTGTACTTCCTAAACTACTGGCTGTTTCCCAGTCGCTGCCATAGTTAATGGTTATAGGCGGTTAATTTGTGGTGATTGCGGTTAGTTTTAACTATTATCATAACTACCATCATTACAATTCGCGTTTACCTTGTCCTTAGGAATATTCATCAAAAGCCTCATCTATCGAGTATTTCGACCATCTTGGGGTGTTGCCACCTCTTGTGGTAGCCAACTACGTCCTCCAAGTTAGCTTTACATAGTACTTGGAAGACATAAACCCAGTAACTCATGTTGTGATGTGAGTATAAGTATAGAATGACCGTATGAAATTATAGACTATCACAGGTTTAGGCATTGTTCTTACTATTATATCATACCTTTTCCTTAGATAATCTGCAATCTTTTATCTCTGCTATGATCCGGCAATTACTTATATAAGATCCGTTGAAAGATACATGTACATCCTATATTGGTAAGGTCTCTTGAATACGTTAAGTACATAGTACGTAGTGTCCTCAGTGATTACTGGATAGTAACTTGATATTTTATACCCTCTGTAGAACAATAGGCATAGTGACTACCTTCATTGATCTAAGACTCTGGCGTCCCAGTCTAGGATATTGCAATTTCATTATAGGAAACTTGTAAGTCAAGTCGAGGCTTTCTTTAATATTCCATAGACACCAGAGGTGATATCGCATGGTGGGAACTTTGAAGATGACGCATGGGTGATTCTATTATTCACCCAGTTGATTGCTGGCTTTTCATTTTCACTATACTAATATATTCTATTCTTGGTACCTCTCAAAGTGAGTATGAGAGGCACCAAAAACATGTGCATCCATGATACAGAAGTCTTTATTTCACAACTGGTGCCACCATGATGAAGGGGTTACACAATGTTTATGCATGAAATGTTGACACTGTCGTGCAGAGTTGTGGTCTTATTAAATATAGAGTCTCAATATTTTGGTCCTTATGTATGGGTTATTAAATTTCACTATTTATTGTCCTTTAGGTTCCCCTTGATTATTTGTCTGTATGATACTGTGCCCGATTTGGACAAGGTCCTGAAGAAGGTGGTTCACCTCCTGTGTTAACCCACCGAAACGCGCGTCGACCTCGTGTGTCCAGACCTTATTATATATTTTCTTTTAATCTTGGTGGAAATGATTTACATCTTATGTTTCCCGTTTATTCCAGATGTGCATAAGTGTCTTGTATGAATGTGAACAAGTGTGAGGCATGTGTGAGTTGTAAGAAGATTTGCTATTTTGGGGATCAATTATATTGTATTTAATTTTCAATGATTGGTTATATGTATATACCAATTTTTATAAAATTCAAAAAAAGTTTCATATTTACAAAAATGACATCTAATGCATTGAGAAAAAGGAAATAAGAAATTAATGATAATAATAAATATGGCTTCAGAAAAAATGATCATGTTGTAATGTGATAAATATTTGATGTTTGTCAATTTTGTAAACCCATACTAGATTCAATCTCCTATAAAAGCAATATAGGTCCAAGGGGAGTGTTCATTGGTTTATTTTGGTTTGTTTAGTCCCCCTCTTACTCCCAGACCTCATTCGTTTTTTTAGAGGGGTTCCCTTGCTCTCTTATTGAGATCTGTCTTCAAAGAAGGGCACATTAGACAATTTGAAGAACTAAAACATTCATAAAATCTCTTTGAGAAAGAACACTTTGCATTCATGCAGGTCCGACATTGGGTTCTTCAACCTGAAATTAAAGAGGGGGCCTCTAGATTATTGGCAACCTTTGAGAAGTGGCTTAAAATACACACCATAATAAACACACAATCTTGGCTCTATAGAAATGCCCACTAGCCAGCCAACACATATCTAAGATGCCAGCATAAAAAATGATGGGAAAGGGAACAGGAAACAGCACTAACATACAAATAAACTAGCAAGATTACCAATAAAGCACTATATCAGGCGAAACCTACCAAATAAAAGAAACACTATAAAAGCTGTTAGCTTACTGTTATAAAACCCCACATTAACTTGCACAATGGGATAAAAAGAGGAATGGGCATTGTTGGAGGGGGGTGTGGACCGGCCACACTGACATACCTATTGTGGCACTGTCCAAAATTGGAAAGGTATTGGGAAGCAATACTGAAAGATTTGGAGGCATCCTTTAAAGTATTCATAGAAAGATATCCAGGAGGTTTTTGGCTGGGACTTCAAGAGGGGGGGAAATGATTTAAGTCAATGTGGGGAAAAAGACTCACTATAAGTTTAACAGCAGCAATCCAATCCATACTGCTGAAATGGGGCAAAGTGAATCTGCCAATAGGAGGAGATTGGATTAACAGACTGTGGGACATTTTGGAAATTGAGAACATCACACAGTATGTGGGACAACAACATAAGACCTATGAAACAGATTCTGTGCCGTGCATAGCCATCCTCGCCAGGGGCTATCAAGAGCTGTTAAGCTGTGTTATATTAAAGTACTTAACAAAATTCCAGACTATTGCTCAATGCTGCTTCTAAGACGAAAATACTGCCAAAAAAAGTGGGGAAGAATAATGGTCACCAATGAAACTGCAAGGTGTGATACTGCCCAGCCATCAACTGGGAAGACCTTAAAACGGAGGTAGAATTATAGGCAACATGTTCACTTATGTGATCAAGGCCGGCTTTAGCGCTGGTGGTGCCCGGGGCGACAATCATATTTGGCTCCCCACAGCCCATGACTGCCTGCTCGAATTCTCTCACTACCACTGGGCAAAAGTGCACCTCATCTCTACAATCATAAGTTATTGCTAAACACAGCCCCACCCCCCCCCACTGAGGTCAGCGCCCCCTCCACAGGTCAGCGCCCAGTGCGGCTGCACCTGCCACACTGCCCTAAAGCCGGCCCTGTTTGTGGTATCATTATACCAAGGGAATGCCAGTAGGAAGAAGGAGCGAGCAAAGGGTGGAAAGCTGATATGTTGTGCCTTATTATAGCAATAATAATTCCAGATTTGTAAAGTGTAACTTATCACTCCTAAGGGTATCCAGGCGTTGGGGACCGTTTGGGAGATTAAGGCAGGTATTGCCCAGAGTCGAACCGTGAGCCCCGTGCTCCAGAGTCAGCCGCTGTGGCCACTGCATCATACCTCTCCCAATCATAGAAAAACGCCATCCGACAATTGTAGCCGAAGGTATGCATCACAAAATATTTCTGAATAGAAATATTTGACACTGGAAATATAGAAGGAAATGGCGTCTCACTCACTTGAAACATCACAGCAAAGCAACTTGAAATATTTAGATAATGATTTAGACTATGCACTTGCAGTGTGGTAGTACCAAATAATTAGGAGGGAGCAATCATGAATGTCTAAGATCCTTGTTTAGACCATGGCATATGGTCCTCCAGTCCACCAGAGGGGCAGAGGTCATTATCTTTGCCACCCTAGCATTGGTCCTGACTTCCCAGCGTGCATCTCTCTGCAGTGAAGTGCAGCTCCATTCACAGCATGGACATTTTGCCTTGCGGGCGCCATGTTTAAACTGCACATTTGGAAAACGGTTTTTGTCCAGAGAAAACAAACTCTCAAATCTGGAGTTTAATTCTTGCAAAAAAAGAACTTGGTTCGTCTGGAGGTCAATGTAACCTATTTTCTGCCTGTCACTGTCCTGCCTGGAAAACGACTGATAGTTGTCCCACTTGCAATAGAGCCTGATGACTGTCACTGCGATCCAGCGATCCTGAGGAGAGCAGACCTCTGAGTCAGGGGTCACCACTGGCAGAGCCAGCGGAGGCTAACACAGGTGACCCTGACCCAGCAGCTCTCCAGCGTGAAATAAAGCAAGGAAACCATTGATTGGCGACATGGGAAGGCCACCGGTTTACGTAGTGGTGGCTCGCATGGGCGTGCTGCGGGGCGGTGGGGTGGGGGAGGGGCAGGGTGGGGGGGTAGTAAACAGAGACATACGACGGAACGGAGGAAAGTAATTATTACGTTCCTCCGTTCCATCGTATGTCCGAGTTTACTACCCCCCCACTCTGCCCCTCCCCCGCCCCGCCCCACCGCCCCACAGCACGTCCTATGCAAGCCGCCACTGGGTTTACGTCATTCCTCCCACTCTGCAAAATGTTAAATTAGGCCCTAAATTTCTCCTATTTATTTTTGTAAAATATAATTATTGTTGTTCCGTTAAGCCGTATCTTCTAAGCACTATGACGGCTTTACAGAGATATTTGTGAATAAAAAAGGACCAAATATATACCAGTTCTTATAAATAACTATCCATACTATGAATTGGGTGCACAGCTTTCTGTTTATTTAGGAACTCTACAGCTATGTACATACTTGATTTGTAATCAGTTTAGAAGGATGCTGTGTCCTGTAATACGGACTCCACTCTGGCCTGTACCACATTAGCATTTGTTCTAGATTTGTCAAATTCTTTGATCCCAATTATCCATCATCATCAGTAGAGCTTGAGGATGAGTATCCCTTGAGTGCTGAGGAAATGTTAGGATTTTCGCTAATAATGTGAAGTGAAACTGTGCATCATATTTCAACCCAAATACAGTCAAATGTGTATAACAGTTAAGTAACATTTCAACAGTCGTTTCAGGTTCCAACATTTAGCCAAAGACAAGCTTAAGAGTATTACATGGGTTAAAGTATGACATCTTGGTAGAGTCTGCTTGTTATATTAAATCTTTGTAACACTTTAATTTATTTCACTAGTGTAATTTGCGCTCTTTCAATATTTAACATTAGCTAAGCTAAATAAAGCTTCCTTTCATGCATATTGTAGTCAACAATAATTTCAGCATATGTGAGGACAAAGAAGGTTTATGTCTGATCACATCCCTTTTCTGTTTAATAATAACATTTCCCGGGGGCGTGGCAAGGACGCCGACGTGACATGGCGGTCCCGGTGTAGGCTCCGCTCGGACGCGGAGCTTCCGTGCAGAAAAGAGCCTCATTTTGCGGATATCTCCAAGCCCAAAGAGCGGTCCTGCGAAAATAATGTGGCGGTGAGTTGCTGTGCCGCATTTGACTTCACAAACACTGTTTTTGAGCCCGGGAGCTGTGGCGGTGATATTTCCTCAAGAAGACGCGAGCGCCCGCCATTTTGAAGCGCGGCGCTCGCGTTTAGTTTTTTCTCCGCTTCTCCTCTCAACTGAGCTCCCCTAGTGGTTTTTATTACCATGTCAGACTGACAATATACCAGGACAATGAATGACATAAAGTCTGTTGTTTTTGGACATATTTACTAGCGTTTTGGTCATGGAAATGCTATATATCAACTTCTCCTCAGTGAATATTACTCTGGATGAATGATTTGCAATACAAAGTGTTCCAATATCATTATTGTGCGCTAAAGGAGCTGTACTCTTTTCTATGTTTTTGGAGGATGCAACAAATATAGTTTTTTGCCAATACTTGATCATTAATTGCAGTGGAAGTTCTTCTTTTCATTGGGGTGCTTATTAAATTTATTCTTCAGTGAATAGTATATTTCACTTACACTCCATTTGACATACTCCAATTTTACCTACCTCCTTTTTTGGATGTTCAGTGCTTCCACAGTTTTTCTCCACTAATATATGGGACATATTCCACCAACGTTACTCATCACTCATCGCTCTTTTCAACAAGCTAAGATGGCAAGCGATTCTCACACTACAAAACCATCCTCTTCAGGTGCAAAACCCCAGAGACACAAAAATGACCCACCTTCTCCTATTCTCTCCTCACAGAATCCGGTTCTGGACTCTATATTGGATGAGGTACGTGGTCTTCAACCTTTTATGTCCACTACCAATGAAAAATTAAAGCAGATAGAAGAAAGATGGATTGCCATGGAGGGAAAGGTTTTGGAACTTGAGCAACGGGTGAGCGACCTTCAAGATATCTCCACAAAAATTCCTTTATTAGAGCAAGAGATCCACAAGCTGAAACTCCACACCGAAGACCTTGAAAATCGTAATCGGAGGAACAACCTTCGCCTTTATGGTCTTCCGGAAAATATTGAGGGACCAGACATGTTATCTTTTTTGCAGAAGCTCCTTCCAGAACTTTTAGATCTTCAGTCCTCTTCACCTCTTAATATACAGCGAGCAAACCGTCTGGGTCGTCTCCATCCTAACTCAAACAAGCCACGTGGTATTATAATGCTCTTCCTGGAATTTACCGAGCTTATGCATGTTCTGAAGGCAGTCAAACTCAAACGTCGTCTTACTTGGTCGGGACATAATATTTTCATCTCTCAAGATGTTTCCAATGCAACAAATGCTCTGCGTAAAGAATTTCTAGCACTTCGTCCTCAAATGCGTCATTTGAACGTCGAGTATGGCATCCTTCATCCTTGCCTTTGCAAAGTTACCCATGAAGGAAACTTGCGTTCTTTTGAGGATCCTGAGAAACTCAAACTCTTTCTCAACAACATCTCTTCTCGTAGCATGGATACTAATGTTTAATTTTCTCTTAGATAAAGGATTGCTACTGTTGTTCTAAAAGTTTATCTATCTTGAGATTTCTTACTATTTGTTCCTTTCTCTACCTTTTTTAGTGATCTTTCATTCTTCACTCTTTTTATCTCTCATTTTTCTTATACTACTCTTCTTCTATTATTCGCCCATCTCATTTCTTCTCTTTTTAGGAGGCTTTTCCTTACCTATTTATTCCTACCACCGTCCTTGTCTTTCGGCGTCACCATGCTCCTTTCATTCCGGCTATTTATTTCTTTTCAGATCTGGATTCTATTCCTTGATCTGTTCACACTATCTATTTCTTTATCTCCTCCTCCTTCTCTCTTCCTCTCTCCTTTTACTCTGTTTTTGTTTTCCCTCACAATTTTTTCTCATTCTTATCGTTTTACCTCTTTGAGTGTCTTTCTTTTAGCATGTGATAAATGTTGTTTCTTTTTCTTTTTCGTTGGTCTTGCAGCATATTGTTCCTGTTTCCATGTGTTCCCCCTCACCCATCAACATGTTTAACGTTGTCTCGTGGAATGTGCGTGGTCTAGGTCATCCTGTCAAGCGTGAAAAGGTATTGTCTCATTTATCCAAACTTAATACTCATGTTGCTTTTTTACAGGAAACTCATTGTAATGATGTTGAATCTCTTAAGCTTAAACGTCAATGGGTCAATCAAATTGTTTTTTCTCCTGCTATTGATCGTCATGGTGGTGTTGCTATTTTATTCCATAAATCAATTAATGCACAAATTATATCAACAGAATGTGATTCCAATGGACGATGGGTTTTGGTTGACGCTATTATTTGCAAAACGCAAGTCACTTTCTTTAATATTTATGGTCCTGTCAAACCCGACCCACAATTTTGGCATTGTATTAAATTGAAATTATCTTCTATTTCTAACCCCAATATAATTGTTGGTGGCGATTTTAATAACTGGCTGGATCCCTTCTATGATAGAAAATCTAAATGCAAATTTAAGCCTGATAAGACTCATAAATCATTTCAATCTGCCATCACCTCTCATCCTTTGTTTGATGTATGGAAAAGATGTAATCCAGACACTTCCGAATTTACTTTCTTTTCACCTGTCCACCATACTATGTCCCGTATTGATTCTATTTTGGTCTCTAAATCATTACTCCTTGTATCCATTCTTCAGAAATTGGGTCTATTTTTATTTCTGACCATGCTCCCATGTCTGCATCTTTTGATCTGTTCCTCACTACTTGCAACCAAGGCCGTTGGCGTTTTAACAATCACCTTCTTTCAGACCGAACCTTTATAACAGAAGCGACTTCCTTTATTAATGAATTTTTTCATTTCAACAAATCCTCAGACACCTCAGTCCATACCAACTGGGATGCTTTTAAAGCATCATTTAGAGCCTTTACTATTGCTCACTCTTCAAAGAAGGAAAAATTACTGAATGCTAAATATCAGGAAACTCTTCAACAAATTAAAACCCTGGAGCATAATTATTTTCCTCCAAATCTTCCTCCACTTTACAAGAATTGATTGCAGCCAAATCTACCCTGAATAAAATTGCCACTGTGGATGCCTGTAATATTCTTCTTAAGATTAAATCAAAATTTCATGGTGGTCGAAATAAAGCTGGGAAAATGTTAGCAAATTATTTAAAAATCAAGTCAGAACGTAAAAATATTGGACCTATTCACTTAGAAACAACCAATAAACTGCTTTCCTCTGATTCAGACATTGTAGACACATTTCAGTCCTATTATAACCTTTATACCCAGAGGATACCAATCCTTCTGAAGGAGATTTTGAAACTTTTATCCAAGGTATCCCTAGACCTCATTCTCTCCCTGATACATTTTTACCTCTTGAGGATGATATTTCTCTTCAGGAGATAACCGATGCTTTTAAATCTTTGAAAAAGGCCAAAGCGCTGGGACCAGATGGCTTGTCAGTTGAACTATTTTTAGCCTTTTCTTCAATTTTTGCTCCTAATTTATTAGATCTTTTTAATTCATTCCTTTCCAATTCTAAAGCCTGTGGTTCTTTTTTAGAAGCCCTTACTATTGTCATCCCCAAACCAGACAAAGATTCTTCCTTTTGTAAAAAATTTCGACCTATCTCCCTAATCAATTATGATTGCAAAATTTTTGCAAAGATTTTGGCCTCCCGTTTAGAAAAAATGATCCCTCTTCTCATCAAACCAGATCAGGCTGGATTTGTTAAAGGCCGACTTGCTTCCGATAATGCCAAAATGTTCTCAAATATTCTCGCCCTTGGAAAAAAGTGCTCTTCTCCTCTAGCTGCCCTATCACATGATGCTGAAAAGGCTTTTGACCGAATAAATTGGCAATACATGCTTCACACTCTTCATTGGTTTGGATTTGGTCAAAAGTTTATTTCATATATTAAATTACTATATACTGCCCCACGCGCTTGTGTATTTGTTAATGGCCTCTTTTCCCCATATTTCCATCTGCAAAGAGGTACCCGTCAGGGTTGCCCCTTTCTCCATTACATTTTCTCCTCTGTTTAGAACCCTTTCTCGAATGAATTAGACATAACCCTAATATTACTGGTTTTAAACTTAACTCCCACCAAATTAAACGTTCTGCCTATGAAGACGATATCCTCATTTACATGTCTGATCCTTGCAACTCCATTCCCCCCTTTTTTACAAGAGATTGCTTTGTTTTCCGCTGTCTCTGAATACAAACTTAATTTTTCCAAAACTGAGATTCTACCTTTAAACTCACTATGTTACCGATACATGTTTGACTCAACCAATTTTACTTGGTGTCCTCAAAAATCAAATATTTAGGAACATGGTTTTCCTCAAATATTTCTGACACTTTATCCCATAATTTTACTGCCTTAAAACTCAAACTCACTAATTTGTTGTCTTCCTGGTCCCCATTATTTTTACCCTGGTGGGGCAGACTGGACACGATCAAAATGATGATTGTTCCCCAGGTGCTATTCATACTTTCAATGTTACCTTTTAGAATTCCTAATTATTATTTTTCGCAGATTAATTCTTTATGTACCAAATTTTTATGGAACAATAAACGTGCTCATATTGCCCTTTCTAAATTAATTCGCCCAAAAACAGAGGGTGGTGTTCGATTTCCTGATTTCAAATTATACCACAATGCTTTTTTGATTCGTCAATTTTATGCCATGTCTAAAGATTATCAAGATTTACCTATGCCAACTTGGGTTGTTGTTGAACGTTCACTGTTAAATAACTTTTCTTTTCAGGATGTTATGTTTATGACCAATTGTACTTTCATTTCCAAATATCCTATCTTAAAACACTCTCATCATCTAATACACACACTTTTTTTCAATAGTTTTGACCCATACCAATCTTTTTTATCTTCTTCAATATGGTTTAATAAACACATCAAATTCCGCCACAAATCCTTTTACTACAAGCACTGGAAGGAAAAGGGTATTTTTTATGTACATCAGTTGATAGTTAACAATTCGATTTTGCCCTTTCCCCAATTACAAGAGAAATTTAGCCTCCCTGACTCTTATATTCAGCAATACAACACATTATCACTTGTTCTCCAAACCTTTTTACAAAATTTTAATTCCAATCCCACTCCTATTTCATTTACGCCCGATACACCCCTGTTTCAAATTCCATATGACCCAATTCCCACTGCCTCTTTTATATATAAAACCCTATCCTCATCTAATAACACTCGTAGTAAGTCTCCTAACGAATTAGCTTGGGAAGAGGATTTATCTCAATTGCTTTCTGTTTCTCAATGGGATCGACTGTGGCAAAAGATTTTCAAAACTTCTAAAGCTGCCAACATTACACAATATTTATATTTTATTTATAACAGAGTTGTAATTACTCCCCTTTTTTTACACAAGATTAACCACTCTATTTCACCATTATGTTGGTCCTGTCTTTCTTCTGAAGGAACATTGGTACATTTACTTTACTATTGTCCCAAGGTTTATGACTTTTGGAAAGCTATTTGGTCGAAATGTATTTTGATTTTTTCTTGTGATGTTCCATTTGCTGTTCACAATATATTTTTAGGTACTTCATCTCCTGATTTTGACCAACTTTCTTCAAAAACTATTTTATTTGACCTTTTTATTGCTGTTGCTTTTAAAGTTATATTAACATGTTGGAAAGACAATTCTAAACTATCTTTTTGCTTTGGTGGAATTTAATTTGTGATGAACATAGAATTGCTTCAGTCTCTCCTCTTCTATTCATCTAAAGATTAAATCGGATTTATTATGGTTACCTTTTACTACATTTCTATCCTCACACTCATCTTTCCTATAATACCCATTTTTTATTCTATTCATTTTTCCTTCTTTTCTCTCTCTCTCTTCTTCTCCCCTTTCACTTTCTCTCTTTTCTATAAAAAATTACATATCACATACTCTTTTCTTCTAGAACACATTATTTTATTACGATGTTATGAGTTATTATCCTCATTTTTTATCTTCCTATATTACTATGTTTTATTATAATATTTGTATTATGTGCTTTTTAATCATTCTTGCTCAAATAGAGTGTATTATATTCTGCTTATCTCCTGATATATATTCTCTGGGTTATGTAATGTTTTAACTTTGTGTTCATTCTCTTAATAAAAAATTATTTAACAAAAAGAAATAATAACATTTCCCAGTTCAGCATCTAGCCGACACTGTAAACGTAAAATAATAGACCTACCATATGTTTTAATACTCACATCTTTCACCCCTTAAGGACACAATTCAGCATCACCAAATCAACATTCTTCCGCTCATTCAAACTGGCCTGTCTACTACTGTCATCTCAGTATCTCGGAAAATGTCAGATTTCAAATGTGATCATTCACTGCTGTGACGTAGCACTGGTGGGTTACAGATCTCTCGTAACTCACTGCTGCTATGTCATAAAGGAATTTAAGGATGCTCTGGGTGGTGTCTCTGAGAGCCTGTCAGTGCAGCTCTGAAATGCAGGCAGCACAGCCTCTGAAGAAGAGAAAGGGAAAGGCACAGAGGGGCATATCTACAAGAAAGTGGCGAAGCGTGTCGTTAAGCCAAGAAGGCTAACGACACGCTTCATCACTTTAGAAACGCAGGGCTGCACCATATTTACTAGAATATGGTGCAGCCCTGCGTTTCTCCCTGTGCTGGCACAAAATTAAGCTGCCTAGCGCCAACGCAGGCACCCTTGCACCATAGTGCAAGGGTGCCTGTGTTGAGGGGAAGATTGTTTATGTGCAGGAAGGTCTCCCTTCCTGCACATAAACAATCTTTAAATGCCGTTTTGTAACGTCTATGTGTGCTGCTTAATGTAGCACACATAGAAGTTGCAGAACGGCATTTTAAAAAAATGATTGTTTATGTGCAGGAAGGGGGAACTTCCTGCACATAAACAATCAGTTGTGTCTTGCTGTTTCTATGTGTGCTGCCCAAGGCAGCACACATAGAAACAGCAAAAACGAGGAGAAATAAAGCATTTCACCTCGTTTTGCCTGTTTAAGTCCAGGTTTTCCTAGGTCTTAATTTTGGCTCTACCTCCTATTTACGCTGCTCTTGTAAATAGGGGGCCGCGTCAAAATCAATGGGTGTTGTGGTGGAACGCCCACCACAGTACCCATTGCCCGATCCTTTCACGCTAAGTGTAGCATGAAAGGGGGCTTTATTTACAAGGCAGCGTTAAGCCTCGTTAAGTGGCTTAAGGCTGCCTTGTAAATAAGGCAAAGCTCCTATCGCCATCACAACGTCACTAAAAGTGACGTTGTGGTGGCAATAGGGGCATGTGAATATGCCCCAGAGTGGTGAGGATGGACGACTGGAGGTCAGGTTTTTAAAACAAATATTGAAACAGGGAGGTGAGATCATGCTATGTAATGCTTCCTCGTTAGTCCTCTGCCCCTGTGCAGCAGCTGAAAGCCGAGGTAGATGATTTGGAGGAGGGCATACATAAAATAAAATTATAGATGGGTGAAAAGCAAATTAAAGAGATATTTTTCATCTCGGGGTTCTGAGTGATAATTTGCTATTGTTGTCTACTTCATATCAGTATATAACTCAATATGTTATGTATGGCTCAGGTAGAGAGTCACTAGCCTGAACAACTGCATTGACATCCAGTAACTCACTATATATATGTATATATTACTAAAGCCTTGCGCTGCTGCGCAAGAAAAGAGCCCGCACTCCTGGAGTCTTGAGAAATTGATTTATTAGACTGGCTAACGTGTTTTGACCAGTCCGGTCTTTGTCAGAGCCACTGTCCCACCATGAAAGTGCTCTATTTTCTTTAAACCCAAGTGAAAAACAATAATAAACATGGAAGATAGACTCGTGGGTATTTTTTCAAAAGTACATTTCCTGGAAAACAGACTGGTTTATAAATCATTACCAAAGAAAGCATTATATTTTACACTGGCCATATTTTCCTGCAAATCAAATAAATACTCTTTGTTGAAATTATGAGGCCAGTGCCATATTCCATAAATTCGATGTCATTCTACCCAAAGTTTTGTTGCAGAAAAAAAACGGATATTATTATGTCATGTGACATATTATGGTAAATGGATACTATTATCAAGTGGCATAAACCCAGTCTTCTAACGACCATCAAAGAGGATCCCCACGGTATATTTTCATAATCCATCAATAAAATTTGCAAAACATAAAATAGATTGTTGAAAGGAAAAAGAAGAAACCCTAGTAATAATATAAAAGAAAACAAAAACACTAATCTGGGTGCATTCTTTCTTGAAAAAACACAGCTCACATAATGAGAATCAGTCAATTGCCATATTCAAAAGAATTCACAGAAAGACTATCCTAGGTGCACATGGAACTCCTCATCGTGGTTGAGGCCACCAGGGTATTTGCTGCTGAGTCAGATGATATACTTCGATTCCATTCTCCTCAAAGCACGCTGTGTCTCCCCCTCTCTCATGTACTGGAATCATGTTGATACCAAAAAACGAGACTTTAGATGCAATATCTACACTTGATCCATGTGTTTGCTCACAGTGTTTGGCTATGGCATAGCTCATGTCTCTATTCTTAATAGCACGGAAATCCTCTAATACCCTCTTTTTACAGGGAAAATTGTACTTCCCACATATTGTAGGCAACACATACACACCAAGACATACACCACAAAATCACTGTTGCAGATAATGAATTTGTGTATCTTAGCTTTCTTGCCAGTGGGAAGGAAATAGGTTTTCACATTGGAGCTATTGTCACATGCTTTACATTTTCCACATTTGTAGAATCCTTTAAATTCCTTCAACCAAGATCCTGTGTTGGTCGCACCTTTTCTCAGATGGCTATACACCAACATATCGCTCAAAGAGCTACACTTCGATATGTGATATGTGGACTGGGACTCACAAGCCTTGCAATTGTTATATCTGATCTAATGAGATGCCAATGTTTTTCATGATTCCGTGTATAGACCTTGACTCACAATTATAGGTGGAAATTAATCTTACCTCCTGTTTGCTGTCTTTCTTGATCTTAGGTGTTAAAAGGCTATGGTTTAAAGAAGTCCATTATACTTAACTGGGAAGCAAGGGCCACACCAACCCCCTCAACGGGGGATTGATTGTAAACTAACCCCGCAGCACTCGGCACTCCCCCAGGCTTAGTGAAGGCCCATCTGTGACCTGCGGGTCCTCGAGTGCAATGTTGTTTGCCTGCAAAGAATCCTTATGGGAGCAAGTTTGAATATTCCTTGTTGCTTTTCGCCTTTTTTGTAGTTGGACTTGAAACGAGGGCTGCACTTCCCCCTTGTGCGTCCTGACCTCATGATACAGAGGAACGTCCAAGAGTCTGAAATACAGAATAACTACAGCTCTTGTGCTCCGATACAGTCAAACAGAAGTGTGGAAAAGTGGGCGGGCTGGCGGGAATTATACTGCACCGTCCCACAAGCCTAGTACCGGCTAGGCTAGGTTCTAGCTGCCGCTCTAACTGCCGCAGCCTCACTACTGCACCGTACCTCTAGACTGCTCCGGGCTGGTCAAAGAGCTGGTCGCAGGGCAGGACAGAAGCAGAGTAAAGAATGCAGTGGTAAAGTACTCCTCTCCACTCTGGCACCGTTCAAATACTTCTCCCCTCAACTGGTCAGCTCCCGTCAGCTTCTGTCAGCTTACACTGCACTCCAGTTTCCATCACTCAAACTATTATGTGGTGCCCCGCGTTCTCAATCGGGGATATCATAGGGTTCTTCCCTTACTTGGGTGCAGGCTTTGGGGGGGCAGATCACGTTCCTCTGGGGGGGGAGAGCGGGGATGGGCCTCACAGTTTGTGCAAGCCGCACCGGTTGAATGCCGGCCGCCTCCGCACAGCTGAGAGGTACCGCGGCACTAGCCTTGCCCTTCTTGCCGCTTGCACCTGAGATCCTCCTGGGGCTGCGGGTTTTTTTCACCTCTCCACGGCTCCGCGCAGGGGCGTAACACTGGCCCCCAGAGCCCCTGCGGTGCGGGGGGCCCCAAAGCTCCAGGGGACCCCCTCAGCACAGCACTTCGGCCGGAGAGCTCCTGATAGAGTCCAGAGGGGGCCCCTCAACGTACCTTGCAGGGGGGCCCCCTCTATTTTCGTTACGCCACTGGCTCCGCGGCTCTCTCTCGTGGCACTCACTTGCGGCACTCTCGCGGCTCCGCTACCGCAGCTGCTCTCCTCCGCTCTTCCCTGTAGTCCGCTTCTCAACTTGCAGCTCGCAGCTCCCGCTGCCGTAGCTCCGTTCCGCTCTGCAACTCGCAATTCGGACAAACAAGTATAAAAACAGATGAAGGTAGAGAGGTTCATAGAAAAATACACTGTCTTGGCTGATATAAAATCTTCACTGCATGAAAAACTGTAAAAGGATGTGGAACGAGCGATTCTTGCTCTGTTAAGTTGAAAATAAAAGTTAATATATGTCTGTTCCATTTGAGTCCTCTGACAGGAGAGCGAGTTAGAAAACCACTCGGGATGGACTCAAAGGGAGATAAAAGCCAGTGGATGTCACTGAAGTCTGAGTGAGAGTCCCTCGACTGTGGAGCAGAGCAGAGCAGACCAGATCATCACTATCTTGCTGTTTCACATTTGCTTTAAAGTGCTTGATAGGCACTCTGATCTTTTTATGCTGAAAAGCTGCTACTTGTTTGACACTTGGAATATTTTCAACATACGAACCTTAGGGAGAAGCCTTCGATCTGCGCGCAAACATTTATTTACATTTATTTGCCTCTGCCTCCGGGTCTAAACCAAGGGATAACCTGCAAAGACACCTGCTTTATATAGAGCCTACGTCATGAACGCCATCCTGGCACCTATATGACCTACGTAACAAAAACCTGTAACTTTTACCATGCATTTGCTCATAATTGTTTAGAATTTGTTTAGCATTTTTATATAGTGGAACGTGTTTTATTTATTTGTGTATATTTGTATCTAACACATTTGTACCCCAAATTAGATGCCAGTGCACTTCACAAAGAAGCAACTGTTGAAACTAAACATCTTTTTATGAAGAAGCAACAACAGAAAATCTGTAACTACAAAGAGAAAGGAGAGGTAAACATAGTGGTAAATGAACCCAGAAATAAACTCAGAAATCAAACACAGCACTATAAAAGCAAGAACGGAAAGTAAGGGGAAGATTATAATATGGGGCGATGCATGTTGGAGAAGAAGAAAATAAAGATGTCGAAAAGATAGAGGAAAAAAGTGAGGATGTTAATGTTTTAGGGGGAAATAGAAAAAGGATAGCTGGGAGAAGATGGAGTAATTTATTAATAGAGACCGGTTAAGAGCTGGGAAAAGACACTAGAGTTTAGCACTTGGAAGAAGTTACTTGGATGTTACCAACTGACCTTTATAATTTGAATAATAAAATTAATACTTCCCCCAGCTTCTACCGCAAAGGTGTGCTCCTCTTCCTTTTCCTTTATTCGATTTATAAAAGTATTCTGTACATCCTATATCCGTTGTTTTTTCTGTCTTCAGCCAGAAATATGGCAACCACCGTGGTCTCAGAATATCTCTCTCTTGCTCCCTCTGTCCACTTAACTTCTCGATATTTTGGTCCTCAATATTCTGATCACGATTTTGTGTGACCTCAATATTCCCCCATAGACATTCCAAACTGCAATAGAGGTACTCTATGTCACACAATGAGAAGATAGGGTAAGTGGAAGGCCCATTTTTATTCTCTCACGTTCTGTATTGGGCTCACTTTGGTATCACTCATGCTGTCTGAGTAAGGAGAATAGAGCTATGCAAACATTTGGGTTATTCCACTGGCTTCTACAAAATCTGAAACTTTGGCAAGTATAATTCAAACTGCAGCGAACACCACGGCCCTACCTCAGTGGGAACCAGTCCCAGGGCCAGACTGGCAACCCAAAGGAGACCTGGCAAATTTTGTCAAACCAGCCCCCATATGGTGCATAGTGAGCGAGCGCAACAAGCGAGCCTGACCACTAAAAGGGAGGCTTGGGGGGTCCTCCCCTCAAGAAAATCAGGGATAAAATAACAAAAATGGTACATTCTACAACACATATTTCATTATATGTATATATTCAATTGTAAAAGCTTTTAAAGCATAGTAAATGATGACCTTACAGTGCACCAGGAAATAACAATATTTGCTGGGGCTCTTCAATGATTTCCTCACAATCACCCTCCAATAGTGACTCTCCTCTCTCCATAACCCCTTTCTCACATGTATTTCATTTGCATTTGTGTTATAGCGCCTCTTACACCAGTGTAGGGTATCGGAGCATTTTACACCACACATACAGAGGCAATAAATCATACATGTGTAATTCAGTGTATAGAAAATGTTACATAAGACAAAGGGGACTACAAGGTGTAGGATTCACATGTCATCCATAGTGGTAGGCATTTTCTTAGGAATGCTTGGTCTGGAGAAGAACAAAAACAGGATTCGGAACGTACCACAATGGTTAGGGTTGGCTTTACTAATAAGAACTTATTTCTAACCAAACAAATTCTTTTTAGCAACATTAGGATAATGCAAGACCGGGAAAAGCAAAACTTTCTAACCTGTACCATGCAGTTTGCATGCAACTCTTTGACAGCAGTTTATAGCTCACTTGTAAGAATAGTGGAAGGGGTTGGGGTAGTTTAAGAGGCGGCGGGGCATGGGGGTCGGGGTAGTGTAGGCTTTTAGGCCTTAGGGCAGTGGGAGGAGAATGGGTTGTTGGGGTAGTTTTTAGTGTTGGATGGGTCAGGGTAGGTTTTAGGGCAGTGGAAGGGGTTGGAGTAGTTTAAGGGACAGCATGGGGGGCATGGGTGAGGGGAGGTGGGATAGTGGCGACTTTAGCCACACATACCCCTTTACCATTCATGCCTATACCACAAAATTTCGTGGTAAAGGAATGCTTGGTAAAGGAATGCGTGGTTAAGACGCATTCATGGTTCGGCTGCGTGGTAGAGGCACGCGTGGTAAAACCATTTGTGCTTCTATCATACAGCCCTTATTGCAATCAATCTCACAAAACTCTATGATCTATTCTTAAAAATGTACAAACGTTAGCCTAAATGCACTTTAATATGGCCATATGGCACATGACACAATATTTGACAAATTGTGTTAGCGATGTACAGGTAATGCACGCCAATTTACTGATTATACAGTAAATTGTATCTGGACACAAAATCTGTCGTGGTTTATTATAAACATATTATAGAGCATCATTCTCAGAACGTTTTGAAATCTTTATTTACTTTGCCATGAAAGTTCAACTCGAAGTCAGTTCCATTCATATACCATCCAACTTGTAAGCAGTGGGGGCCT
Organism: Calotriton arnoldi; assembly: GCA_963921515.1. Lineage (NCBI taxonomy): Eukaryota > Metazoa > Chordata > Amphibia > Caudata > Salamandridae > Calotriton > Calotriton arnoldi. The sequence goes on from CAWUFW010016337.1 coordinate 290,082, forward strand.
GATGCATTAAAATAGTCATTTGTGATTTGTAATTTCAGATAAATACCAAAAGGAAATTATTAATAGCGACTGCAACACCCACCGGCAGCCAATGATGATCTCTACATTCAAGTAAGTTACTTTAGTTTCAGCTTCAGAGAACAGAGAGAAGCTCATTGCCATCACTGAAGGAATGCAACCCTAATGATCAAGAGCTGCCAATTCTTGTGGAAGAGTGTGCGTCAGTATATAAGAAGCTATTTGTTAAATCCGCGATGAATGTCCAGAGGCTAACAAAAACAAATTTGGAGCAGACTACAGCAAAGAATAAATGTTCTGGATGTACCAAACGAAATTAGGAAGTGGTGGTGTGACCTGCTTTACAGCACCAAATAAAATCTGGTAAGAAGGCTGTTTAGTCAAAAAAGTGAGAAAAAAATATTGTGTGGACAAAATATAGTTTCAAGAATATTGAGAACAAAAATATTGTAAAGTTTAGTTTCTATAGGTAAGAAAAGTTTTACTATACATAAGATTACATATATGTACCTTGATGATATATATATATATATATATATCTTCAAGATATGTAGATGTGGAGTTAAGAATAGTAAATCTATACTTGCCTATTTGCACTTCCCTTCTCAATATTTTAGTTCACAATATTTTTGACACAATATTCTGTCCACACAATATTTTTGTTTGCCGATATTCTGTCAGTGATCCGGTAACAAGGCAACAGGAGGCTTCAGCTGCAGTACAGATCCACTACCCACTCATAAGGAAGAATTAATGGAGGAAACGTTCTCATGGGTTTACACCATGGACACATAAGACCCTACATCTGATACTCCATGCACGGTGTTGAAAATATTGTCATGTTAATGTATAGTAATACTAAAAAAGTTAAACACATATTTTGGTTTCAAATAATAAAAAAAATAGGGCTGTAGAGGTGTCCACAAGTTGATTATAATATTGTGAATACTGTAAAGATAGCTTTAAAAAAAAAATACCAATTATTGCTGTGAAGTATTCCATACTGTTTTTACTCATAGGCCAATGCAATGCATTACAGGTAATGCAGATCATGTGTCTCATACCCACAGTTTTAATTAAGCATTCTATTGTTTTCTTTAGGATCTTCATGTGTCTGCCAATAATATATTTGAATTAAAAATACTTTTAAATAAGGGCATTACTAATCAAAATTTAATATATATCTTAAGTGACATTCTTTTATAAAATGTTGTATTCACTACAAACCAAGTTAAAATAAAAATGTAATATAATTTTTTTTAATGTTGACAGCTCCGCCTACTTAGACAACTGCAACATAAACAGAGGATGTTAGTGGATCCTCTTGTCATACACAAGAAACAGAAACTGCAACACTAATTAAACAGGACATTATTCCACCCAGCAGCCAAAGCACTATCCCTGCAGTAACACAATCACCACTGTACTAACACAACTACCCCTACCAGCAACTGTCTCTCTATCTTCAGTTTCTATTAATCCTCCTACACCATCCTTTCCATTATTTGAGGAGAAAGAAGTCCTTTAAGGGATACAATAAGGTCCAGGTGCAGTGAAGTCCGGGAAAGTTCATCTACTACAGCTCAATTTCATGCATCATAAAATGCAAAGGGAGCTGCACAGGGTTATCTTATACAGAAGAACATGGAGAACATGCCCACCCCACTAGCCCCTGGCTGGGCGCCGTCCAGACCAATCACAGCGCTGCCATTGCAGTGTTGTGATTGGCTTAGGAGAGGGAGCCTGGCTGCCTGCTTCCTGTTCCTGTCGGAGGCAGGAGAGCAGGCAGAGAAGACGAGGGCCCCGGCGGAAAGGTACGTTTAATTTTGTTTATTTTATTTTTTTATTTGCCCGCGATTCCCCCGACGACACCCCCGTCGAACCTGCCCCCACGACACCCCCGCGAACCCGCCCCCCACCCCCACCGACGAGCAGTGCCGGCCGATAATGCCTATACTGAGCATAAGCCTCTTCATCTGTTTGCCAAAACAGTCACCCTCTGTCGGAAATTCCTCTCTCTACTCCTCTGTTGGGCGCCAAGAATCTGCATCCTCCTCATTATAGCATAGAATGTTGCCAGTGTGAAAGTCTGTAATGCATTTTGGGTCTGCTTTTACACTTTGCATCTGTTTCCCCACTTGCTTTCAACAGATGGTATTGCTGTCTTTAGGTATTCACTATTTGTGAATGCACAGAACATGTAAATTGCTATTTGGCATTAAAAAATAACGATTTTGTATTTGTAATTGTAAAATAAAAAATCAACATTTTTTCATTACGGTGAGCATTTTTTGGGAAAACACAATTTGTGACTCGACATCAAAAGGCCTTTTTTAGTAGTCACAAACCAGTTTGCCACCGATTTATGAATCACAATTTTTTCGTACACCAGGCCCCCAATTCTTTATGCTACCCCACAGCCTCTCACTAATGTTTCTTGAAAGTCAAGGCCCTTTTTAAAATATTTTCAAAGTGCAACATAAGCTGCAGTCTTTTAGGTGCCGGTTAGGTCCTAGACAAATGAAAGTTGCAGTGAAGATGAACTAGTCTCTGTAAAAGCCAACTACTGACTCTTTTGGAAAAATAATGTGAATCTGGCTGGTCCGCTATTTTGCTTCTTCTTTTTATAGCTTCATCTTGAACTCCTGAAGTGTCATAAGAGCAATTTACATAATAACGATTCACCATAAATGCAGGTGGAGGGAGCAGAATAGGAATTTCCAGAAGGATTTTAAATCATGAAGTAAAAAAAAATACAAGACGAACAAAGTGATTACATATTAAACAGAACTGTTCAAATATGCATTAAAATATGGAAGCAATGACGTTCATAAATGACAACAATTGTTAATGAGATTGTAACAGGTGGTAGCATGCTTCCATACATTGTGTGCTTGCCTATGACCAAGCGTTGAATCATAGAAGTAATGTGCCAAGGGTCTTAGGCCTTCGTTGACTAAGCTATTTTTGCATGTATGTCTGACTTGCATATGCAAATAATCTTCTTTACAAATGCAATAATATTTTTATAACTCAGCTCACGGAAGTCAGTTTCTCGCTCATTAAATCATTCACTTACTTGGAGATTTCCCTGTGAGAAAATATTCCGTTGTTGGTGAGGAATTGGTATTACATTGTATGGGAGAGCTTAGGAATTTTGTGAACACCAAACATCTTTCCTGCTTGTGGGTATTCGCAAACCCTTTTCTAAATTGTTCCCATTCTGAAATGTTCAGAGATTTACTTATGTCAAGGGAAGGAGTTAACCTCTTTGCAGGGTAAAAAGGGAGAGGCTACAAGCCCAGAACATGTCTGTAGGAAATTGGGTTTTTGATTGAGGAAGGTGAAGACCCTTCTCCAGCGACACCCACAATTACTGTCAGGGTGAACCACAAAAGTCCCTAAATTAACCTGTGCCTAACTCTCTGGTAGCTTGGCACAAAAACAACAGGCTTAACGTAGAGGCACTGTGTTAAGCTTTTATGCAGCACACAAACAGTAATATAGTGAAAACGCAACACAAGAAAAATGCCACAACAATTCAGAACAATAGAGTAAAGTGTTATAAATAAAATGGTATCAGAATGGCAAAAATCCAATCAGTAGAACAGAAGATATGCAATGTTAATTATTTAGGTAAGGATAGCACCTAAAAGCAAAAAGTGCCACACACAGTCATTTGAGCGTGCTAAACCAGGGAAAAGTTGCAAGTTCAGGCTGACCGAGATGAAGTGCAGGACGGATACAGGGACCAGGTCGGTCCTGCAGGATGTTGCCTTCTCAAAGTCCTGCGTGAAGAGTTCAGTTCATGGTGGAAAGGGCCACGAGGTGAGTGTCACAGATGGTTGTCGCTGAAGTGCGACGACTGACCTGGTGATGTGGATGTCGTCACTGTAGCATGAAGAAACAGTCAGGCATTGCTGACAGTTGTTAATGGAGCTTAGAGTTGGGGGTCCCTGCGGTTTGTTGTTGCTGTAGAGCGGAGGGCAGATCTTTTGTTGCAGGTCTTCGCTGGCGGTCACTGTGGCATGAAGAGTCGGGTTCATCGAATTTGGGAGCTCTTCACTACCTGGACATGTAAAACTTAAAAACACATGTCCTACCTTTTAAATAAAATCTGCCCTGCTGTAGGGGCTGTTTAGGGCCTACCTTAGGGATCACTAATATGCATTGAAAAAGGTGGTTTAGGCCTGGCAAAAGGGTTGTTTTGCCAGGTCAAACTGGCAGTTTAAAACTGCACAGAAGCTTTAGTGGCAGTCCTAAGACATGTTTTAAAGATCTACTTAAGTGGGTGGCACAATAATGGCTGCAGGCCCACTATTAGCATTTAATTTAAAGGCCCTGGGTACATGTAGTATATATGTAATACCACTTTACTACGGACTTATGAGTCAATTAAATATACCAATTGGGTGTGAGCCAATGTTACCATGTTTAAATGAGTGAACACAAGCACTTTAGCAGTGGTTAGCAGTGATAAAGTCTAGAGTTCTAAAGCCAAAAAAAGATTTGAGATGTAGGAACATGTTTTTCCCCTGGAAAAAATAAAGTTAACAAATGTGTTTGAACTTGATCTGTTTTACTTCATATGTAAAAACATTAATATGCAAAGTTTTGCTTGCAAAAAGGATTTCACAAAAATTACTCAAGATTGTGTCTGTAAAGTTACAACTAGTACAGCTTTACAGGACCACCTGGAAAAGTATTGTGAGTTCCAAACAACTTGAAATCACCATCTAGGTAAAATCAGGATCCTGCAGGTGCAGCAGCTTTCCAAGTATTTTTAATAATTGAGTTAATAGTCTACAGGCTTCTGCCAGTCGCCAATTGATCACCTCAACCTCCAGGTTTTTTTTGTTTGTTTTTTTATTATTAGATTTTGTTGCTAACAATGATAAACATGAAAAGAAAAGACAATGTGACATACATTAACAGTGACCATAGTATACATCCGTGATGGCAGCATTAAATATCTGGGCACATGAGCGAGAAACTGTAGGGGTGTCCAGACCGTGACGTGACACAAACATCTTCTACTGCACTATACAGCAGCAGCACAAGCTACACGTCTTACCTGAATGCCAGAGGGCGGGTCCGTGCACCAACAAAAACCATAATAGCATTATAAATAACAAGGAGCCCGCACAGTCATGGCCCACATTACAAGAAACAGGTGACTTGACAATAAAAGGCCATGAGGGCATATCAGTGCACATATATTCAACTTAGAGGAATCATCTTACTCAGGTACATTCGACTCCTTTCCTGTTAGGTAGCTCTGATATAAGCCCTAAAACCTTTTGTGGCGGTTCTGACAGGGGAAGTAGTTCACTATATAGTTCGGTTTGTGTGTTACAATACATCATGTCTTTAGACCATTCCGATAGGGTAGGCACTGGCCCCCGGGACCATCGCATAGCTATTCTGCGCATCGCAATCAACATCCCCATGTCAATTAAACGGCGGGAGTCCTTCTTTATTTGTCTTGAGAATCCTAAAAGCGCCAACAGAGGATCCAGAGATAATGTTAGCCCTATGATTTCACTCAGCTTTTGAAATATCAATCTCCAATAATGGGCTGTTTCTGGGCATAACCAAGCAACATGCATAAAATCCGCTGGGTTGGCTCCACAATGCTCGCACTCCGCCGTGTCACGTAAGCCATATCTATGCAGTCGGGCTGGCGTGTAGTAAACTCTGTTTAGAAATGTAAAGTGCATTAGTCAATGACGACCATTTAAAGAGATGCGCCGCGTTGATTCGCAGCAATAACTCCAAGTGTTGTCGTCAAGGACCACCTCTAAATCGTTTTGCCATTCTAGCCTAACTTTAGTAAAAAAGTGCTTGCGGTAGCCCTGCACTGTACTATAAATACTGGAGACTATCTTGTTAGGGGAATCTGATCGCAATAGAAAAGAGAAGGGCAAGACCTCCGGGGGTTCCATCATGTCATTAACGAGTAGTTCTCGGAGAGCATGCCTCACCCTGTGAAAGTGAAATCGCACTAAGGGGGAAACAGTATGTCCCTCGACTTCAATCTCAGCCCAGTCACGTGCGTTGCCTGACAAGAACAGGTCCCCAATTTTGGTGATCTTGAGTGCCTCTAATGCATTGACCACCTCCCTCTCCTTGCTGATCAGCAGCCAATGGCACCACTCTAGAGGAGTCAATGGAGAATACAGTATAGTGCTTGCCTATCTCTTCAACAGATTGTGCCATGCATGTACCATGGCATTAATTGAATCTAGGATACCGGCATGCCTGCCAGGAGCTTGAAACAGCAGAGTTGGTAATGGGGAGGGCACTGCTGCTACCTTTTCTATCTGCAGATGGGGAGGGATTTGTTTGTTGGTGGACACAGTAGTGAGCGTGCGAGCATTGAGCCACCCTGTAGTAAAGCTCTAAATCCGGAGCTCCCAGCCCACCCAGAGCATAAGGGAGAGTGAGAATCTTCCATTGGACATGTGGCTGTTTACCAGCCCAAGCAGGCCTCACCAGTAATGATTTAGTAACTTTAAAAAAATGAGCGGGAAGAACCATCGGTATATTAAGGAACAAGAAGAAAAACCTAGGCAGCACCACCATTTTCATCAGAGAGGTGCGACCCAGGAGTGACAACTGTAGACGGATCTAGCGTTCCACATCCTCCTCCAATTTAGCAATTGCTTTACCGTAAGTTTCACTACATATTAGCCCCAAGTCCGAGTGGACTTTAATTCCCAGATAGCGCTTCGGGTCATCGGACCAGGTGAGGGGGAAGTCTAATTCAAAAGGTACAGTAGCAGGAGTTAATGGAAATATTGTGGATTTGGTCCAATTAATTTTCAGACCAGAGAATTCCCCAAACCGCACAACTTCTCTCAATACCGGGGGTAGATTGGACTCAGGGTTTCTAATATACAGAAGTGTGTCATCTGCATAGGTGGATATTATTAAGCTATATCCCGGGAAAGGAATCCCTCTCTGCCCGTGATATTCCCTGAAGGCACACACCAGTGGCTCCGTGACAATTGCATATAGGAGGGGAGATAACGGGCACCCCTGACGAGTGCCTCTTGATATCTTGATCGGGGCAGTCACCGCGTCTCCTACCCTTATCCTGGCAGATGGGGAGTTGTACAGAACCACAACTAGCTTTAGGAAGATCTCACCCATGCCCATCCTCCTCATTACAGAAGTCATGAAGGCCCATTCCACCGAATCAAAAGCCTTTTCTGCATCGAGAAAGACCACAGTTGCCTTGATCCCTGGTTTAGTGTGCTGTATCGCACCAAACACAGTGCATAGGTTGTACGTCAAGTTGCGCCCCGGGACAAACCCCGCCTGTGCTGGACCTACAAGTTGTGGTACTAACGGGGCCAAGTGGTTAGCAAGAATTTTAGCAAATATTTTGGTGTCTACATTAAGCAGTGATAATGGCCTAAATGAGGAACATTCATTAGGGGGTTTGCCTGGTTTCAGAAGCGTGACTATCAGGGCTTCCCTCATAGAGGGGGGCATCTCCCCACTCTCGCTCAATTCCTCAAACAACGTAAATAAGTTGCGAACGAGAAGATCTTTAAGTTCTTTATAAAATGCGACGGTGAGGCCGAGCGCATGGATTTTAAAGCTGTGAGAATTTCCCCAGGAATCTAAGGGCCTCATAAGATACTCTCTATGTTTGTCAGTTAACCAAGGTAGTTTGATGTGTTCTAGGTAGTCTAATATGGCAGCTTCATTTACTGACATTCTGGAGCGATACAAGTCTGAATAGTACTGACTTAATCGGTCTGCAATCTCAGTCGGGTCTCTCAACATCTCCCCTGTCGCTGCACGCAATTCCGCGATACCAGTCATCTCCCTTTTGTTTCGCAGCAATGCCGCCAAGGTTGCTCCAGGCTGTTTACCCTCCCCATACGTTTTGGCAACCACATATTTCCCCATATGTTTGACCTTATTATCAGCAGTTTCATGGTATTCCTCCAATGTATTCTTTAACTCCTCCTTGGTTAGATTGTCGCCCCCTCCCAGGGCTACCTTCTCCAGGTTAGCTAATCGTTTCGCTAGCAGATCAAGTCGTCCTCTCAGTGATCGTAGGAATCCTTAATGTTTTGAAATGGCAATACCTCAAATGTAAACTTTGAAAGCTTCCCAGGCTGTGGCAAACCTGGGTACCTAGCGAATGTGGGTATTAAAGAAGGATTCTATGGCCTCAGATATGACAGATTTGAAAGCGCCGTCTAATAAAGAATATGGCGGAAATTGACACGTAAAAGGGGCTGGTGTCTTTGTGGGCTTCAATGGCTAGTAGTATAGGTGAGTGATCTGAGAAAGAGCGCGGGTGAATCGCGCATTCCCTAACTTGGGGGAATAGAACTCTGGAGATGAACCAATAGTCGATTCTAGTGTACAGGTCGTGCGGGGCAGATTAGTGAGTGAATCCTCCCTTCTCAGGCGAACGAGTGCGCCAGACATCTGTCATATCTAAATGGGTAATAGCATCAGTAATAGTTTTGGCCGTGGCAGATAAGCGCCGGGTTGGGCACCCAGAGTGGTCTAGATCTGGGTCGAGTACGCAGTTAATATCCCTGCCCCAGAGTTGCGGTAGCGAGGTATTAGCTCTCAATCGATCCTGTAGATCGCGATAGAATTGTGGGTTATCAAAATTTGGTCCACATATGTTAACTACAAGGAGGTTCAAACCCCTCCCCCTGCTCCTGGATATAGCGTATCTACCCCCGTACCTGTCTCAACAGCCTCTAAAATAAACCCTGATTTTGGTTTGACCCATGTGAACACCCCCTTAGCGTGTGTGGAAAAGCCGGCCACATGGAAGAGGCTGTGGAGCCGTCTGCGTGTTAGCATTTTGCTGTCTATGGGCAGGTGAGTCTCCTGTAGAAGGGCAACATCAATTCCGTGTCTCATGAGGTAAGCCAGCACCTTGCGCACCTTTCGGAAATCATTGAGACCCCTGACATTCCATGTTAGGAACCGCACTTCACTACCCCTGCCCTGTGCCATCACTGATCATCATAAACGGACATGTGCAGTCTCTGTCTCACATATTTCTGACTGAGCTGGCCTGCTGCAAAGCACTCTTAGCATGGTTTCTTAACATGTTAAGCACACTGTGATCACAACTACAAACAGTTATAACACCCCCCTCCCACCCACGTCATGCCATCCCCAACTTGCCATGGTCGAGACTCCCAAATTAAAAGAGATCAGGCATAACGCCATATTGTGGGGCACACACAGGGGCTGATGTTTCCTCTCCGCAGCTCTATACTCCACAGAGGTAGAGTTGTGGCAATGCCATCCATGTCTATAAAGTACATCCAGCAACTATCCATATGTAAAGTCTCAGAGTAATTGAGGCCAGATTCCAATGCCTCCCCAGGGGTGCACATATCTGTTCAAAGAAAATCAGCCCTAGCCCTCAATTGGGCCAAAGTCACTGTGGCCTCTCCGAAGTGCGCAGAGTGTAGCCACCAGTGCACTATCCACAATGTCCCCATATATCTCCAGCAGTCAGCGATCACCCCCCAAGAGCATCTATTCCAAAGGTGGACTCAGGTGTAACCTACCCTACCACCTCTGCATGCATGTTTTGCCAGTCCATGAAGCTAATCTTGCTCGTCCAGGTCACCACCAGTCGCCTCCGACAGCTTCTCCAAGTCTCTGCTCCTCTCCTCCGATTTTGAGTATTCCTTAAGGGCTTTCTGTATGGACTTGGGGTCCAGGAAAATGTTTGATTTGCCGTTGATGGTGACCCTAAGCCTGGCTGGGTAGAGTATGGCGTAATCGAGGTTCTGGTCACGCAGTTTACGTTTATGGAGGGCGAATTGTCGCCTAGCTTCCTGTACCTTCAAGGTAAAGTCCGGAAACAATGAAATCAAGGAGCCCTCAAAATGCAGATCCCCCTTTTCTCTGGCACGCTTAAGGGCAGTGTCCCTGTCTCTGTAGTTCAGGAGCTTTGCAATCACTGGGCGCGGCTGTGCCCCTGGAGGAGGCCTGGGGCCGAGAGACCGATGGGCACGCTCCACCACAAACATGGAGGAAAAAGTGTCTTGACCCAGCAGCGTAACTAAAAGCTTCTCGATGAATACCTCCATGTTGCCCGTGGCCGTGGATTCCGGGAGACCAATAATGCGAATATTGCTTCTCCTGGATCTGGCCTCCAAGTCTTCTGCCTTGTCTTGCAGTAGAGCGAGAATCTTGCCAAATTGCTTCTGCGTGGAGACTGTTTCTGTTTGGGCCTCCTCAATCTCTGTCATGTGTCGTTCAGCCATATCTAGGCGTTCCGCATGTTTGTCCAGCCGCTTCGACATTCGATCCATGCGGTAGGCCAGTGAATCGATTTTCCCGTCGATTGTGGTCAGGCTTTTTTGCATGGCTGACAGGATTTGTCTTATGTCCTCAGTCGCTTTCTCGGGCGTGTCCCTTTGTCTTTAGGGAGACCAGGCGTAACCCATCTCCCTGTTCCTCGATTTACGCTGCTCAAACTGCAGCTTAGGCTGTGATTTATCCACCTTATCCATCGCGGTAGGCCCTGTGTCTCTCACCCCGCTGCCCGCTATAGGCGAAGGCCACGAGGTTTTCTCCCCTGGTTTGCGGCGAGGGTTCTAGGCCCGAACAAGGGTCAGTTGGCGGGTTACAGGCTGCAGCTCCCCGATCAGCAGTTGAGGATGATTATGGCCATTGGGGGGGGAGGGGGGTTGAGAGGCCACCACATAGACCCAGGCAAGATATGACCGTCAGTATACAGAGGAAGATGAATCCAAACGCGCAGCAGTATTCCTTTTAAGCTCCAGGCCCAAGTCAACAAAATTGTAGGCTTAAAGAATCTGGGGGGGGGGCACCCTACCAGCATTCTGGTCTATACCGGAGGGTCACAGTGCAGCAGTGATTACACATGGCTTGCCTCTCGCCGCTGGGTGCCAAGCAAGTATCTCATTCAGCAATTGCTCTTTAGTGCGCCAGATACCTGCGTGGTTAACGATTCACAGCCCAAGCGTCCTGAATTTCAATGCACAAGGCCCAGCCGCTGTGGGTTAGCAGCTGACAGGTCATGCAGTCGCAACGGCCCCCGCCTCTCGAGTGGTCACGCAGGCGGCAGCTTGTGAGGCTTCTTACCGGGCCCGGGGCTCTCTTCGCTCGTAGGGACAGAGAGCGACGGCTCCCCCAGCCCGCTGCGCGCAGCTCACAACGTCCACCAGTGACGAGCAGCCACTCGAACAGCCCAGTCCGCACTTCAGCAGTTTCCAGACTGTGGCCGCCAGCTTACTGGGCAGCGCACACGCAGCCGGCACTGGGAAGGCAAATGGTCCGGGGCCCATGTCTCTGTCTTGAGGGGTCGTTCGGCACTGGTCTTAGCGGTCGCGCCCACCGCTTGTCTCTTGGCACCACCTGTACAGACAACGGGTCCCATCAGCGGCATGAAGGGTGCAATGAGCCCAGCTTTACTTCAGTCACTGGTGCAGGCCGCGTTATTGGGCATCAAGAAGCCTCGCACTTCCGCAGCACCTCCGTGCGCCACAGAAGCTTCACAAGTAGCAGGAAAGGTATTATTCAAACCCGCTTTCCCCTGGAGATGCGGTGCACCTGGAGCTGAAACGCCGCTAGGATGTCAGGATACCTGTCGGATTGTCACGATGGCTTGCGGAGCTCCCTTAGGACGCGTCCATCTTGTGCGCCGGCAACTCTGCCCCCCCCCTCAACCTCAAGGTTACTCAATTGTCAATCATTAATGAGAAGGTAGAGGAGGTAGTATGGTAGTAAACTAGAGAAACTCAATATATTGATTTATTTGTGTGAACCATCTCAACAGTTGTCAGTGGAAATGAAAGTTTTACTTGAATTATAGCATATTTAACTCCACATATGGCCCCAGCGAGATAATCTCCTGTTTATGGAACAGCTGATGGAACTCTCGGTTGATAATGTAACCTGCTGTTCCAATAACACTGTTATTAATTTGGGTGGGGGATGCCCCTACCAACTTAATAAATCCACTGTGGTTAGGACAAAACAAGAGAATATCTGCTAACTCATGCTAGCTATATGACACAAGCAGCAGGCAATCCAAGAAACGCCCAGGTTAAATTCAAGTAGTACCAACAATTTTAATGAAAAAAAAACAATTAAACAAAATCCACATACCAATATAGAAAAATAGACAAAAATTACTCAGTAAAAAGGCACTAAGATTAATGTTTTAAGACAAAAAGCACCATGAACAAGTAAAGTCCCAATCAAATGTCACTGTTTGTGGTAGACCAGGATCTATGCATGACTTCAGGCTGACTACAATTAAACAGAGGGTAGATGCACCAAGCGGGTTGTCTCAATCAAAATTTGAACTTTTTGACTTTGTCTCTGAAATGGTAGCCAAAACCCAAGGCTGTGGCTAGCAAGTCACATATGAAAGAGCTGAGCTCCTGCTAAAGCTATTGGTTTTGGTGGCAAAAGCTTGAAGTGAAACAAACCTGGATTTCATAGCTGTTGAGGTAGCTTCATGAGTGGTATTGATTTGCCTCCTCACCCTGGTCCGAGGTTCAAGACTCTTTTTAAGTCAAAATCCTGCATTGACGCAAGGCTGGAAGCCTTAGCCAGGCAGGGCTCCAAAAAGCCAGATACCTTTGCCACAAAGTCCCACTGAACCAGTTTTAAGAACAACGAAAAGCTCCAAGTAGGACACATCTTTGTTTCTTAGGTGTGACCTCCCTAGGCCTCTGGAGGCGGAAAAAATGATTGATCCAACTTTTTCAAAGGCTGAAAAAGTTCCCAATGGTCAGTCCTGCGGCCCATAGCTCCTCAGGATGGGCTGCAAGGCACCAGGTGTCCTGAAGGACTCAGTCCTCTGCAGACTTCAAGATGCTCATGGATTTAGGAGTTCTGCTTTCTGTGCTCTTAAAGCAGGAAAACCGGAGGCAAACCACTTTAGCCTTTACCCATTTCGAGTCCCTGGGTTCCAGCAGGAGTTAGGAGTCCTTTATTGATTCCTGATACTTTAGGAAGAGTCAGGCATCTTCTTTTTTCCAGTACATTCTAATTCTGCAGGTGGAGTTTTCCCAGGTCCAGGAATTTTCTGAAGAGATAGTGGTTGTGGTGCCAGATTTATCCTGCAAAGGAGCCAGTGATTGGAGAAATTCCAAAATAGAATCATATTATTTTCTTATAGTCCCCTTCCTCCTTTTTCTCCATTTCCTCTTTGTCTCTATATAAAATTACACAGAAACACCAGCTTCAAGATATCAGAACCCAGCTACCATAGGCATGCCTGTCTTCCACTCCTTAGTCACAACCCTTTTTAGATAAGTTCTCTCTCCTCTGATCTGCCAAGGTTCAGTGACTGGTTCTCTCCCCTACTTTGAAGTCAAAAGAGGAAGTGCTAATGCTTCCATTTGTTCTATCAGCTGTTCCTGTCCACTTCAAGATAGCTATTCCCAGCTAAGAGGTCAGCAGTTAACACCCATTTGCTCTTCCTGGGTTCAGAGGCAGGTTGTTGGCCTCTGAATGAGAGTCCCAGCCAAGGATGTGTATCCCAGCTCTGGAGGTATGCTGAGCAACGGACTTGGTTTAAGCCATCTCTGGATCAGGCAACCTAAAGTACATATTTATAAAGTTCCTTTTCAATTTAAGTAACAAAAAATCTGATTTCACCATTAAATCAGCTCTTGAAAATTAAAATTAACTAAGAAATCGCTTCGAAGCATTCTTCTAGCATTTCCCAGTTGAGATGAAGGAATGAGATGTGTAAAGTGCACTGCTACCCAGAAAGAGCTCCATGATGCTGAAAGGAATGAGACATCTGAAAACAAGTTTAGGAGAATACTATAGACATGATTAGAGAACTAGGAAATATAGTTGTCAATCCCATCTAGTCCTGATTGGCGAAAAGTCTAGCAAGGCTCACACAGTGAAATAGATTTTATATTTCAATTTGCTGTGAGACCCCACTAACCCCAATAGGCAGTGAACCTTATTTATATATAATAGCACCCTGTGAGCATATAGGAAACACTGTAGGGGCGATTCATAAATATATAAAAATAGGCTTTTTCCTCATGGCAAAGGACCAATCCCTGCTGTGCATCACTGAAGTGCATTTACTGTGTAACACAGCTTGAGCACTGTGCTTTTCCTGACAGGCACATATTTTTGTCATATATGTGGATGGGGTAAAACTTCAGCCAACATATGGGACCATATGTAGGACAATTGAATTTTGCAACTCGCAAATTGCGACAAATTGCGAGTCGCAAAATTCAATGTACAATAGTGTCTCAGACACTGTTTGCGATTCCCAATGGGGTCGCAAACTGCATGCCTCATGAATATTAATGAGGTTGTCGCAATTTGCGACCCCATTGGGAATGGCTGGCACTCCCTGGGATGGTGGCCTGCTGGGGTCAGCAGACCACCATGTCTGGGACTGCTTTGTCAATAAAGCAGTTTTTCTTTTTTAAATGCAACCTGTTTTCCTTAAAGGGAAACAGGATGCATTTAAAAAAGAAAAATGAAACTTTTCAGTTTCATTTTTTAAGGGCAGGCAGTGGTCCCTGGGGCCATTGCCTGCTCTTTAAAAATATTTGCGCATCCATTCACAAAGGGGAAGGGGTCCCCTGAGGACCCCTTCCTGTTTGCGAGTGTCTTACCACCCTTCTGAGAAGGGTGGTAAACTGCAAGTGTTTTGCAACCGCAATTGCGGTCGCAAAACAATCATACATTGGGTAAGGACTTGCTATTAGGAAGGGACACCCTTGGCATGCCCCTTCCTAATAGCGAGTCGCTAACCCTATTTTGCGAGTCGCTAATAGGTTAGCGACTCACAAAATAAGGTAAGTACATTGGTCTGACCTATTTTGCGGTTGCAAAGGGGCCAAAATCCCCTTTGCAACCGCAAATAACTGTTGTACATCTGGCCCTTAATGTCCACAACATAGATGAATTTTCTCCATCATCTACAATGCTCTTATGGAACAGGTAAATAAACCAATGGGGTGAAACCAATTTTGCCATTACAATTTAAGGGTCAGAGTGCATGCACTTTGGCACTGATTAGCAGTAATGCCAGCAAAAATAAGATCCAGAAAAGGGAATAAAATCATTGGTAACCTTGCAGAAAAGTCACATTTGCCACAAACATCTACTTCAATATGCATTGAAAAGAGTGTAATGACCCAGCCACCTACCAATAGTACCCTTTTCTACTACATAATTAAATACAACAGTTATTCTCCTCTTCTACCCATGTTAAGAGTGCTACCTTTGAATTTGTTATTGCCAAGAAGGAATTATTAAAATTAAAACACCAATCCCAATAGACTGGATCTGCCTTGTTCTTGTTCTTTTCTCCTTTCTTCCCTCTAAAACAGTAAAACTGGTAAACTGAAGTGAGATAAACTCCAGATTATTGCAGGAAATTGAGTTGTTAATTGGGGTGGATGTAAGCCCATCACATGGAATAAGTCCACAAACATATCAGGTTAAGCCATATGTTCAATGATTTTAAATGAGGTAGCTATGGAGCAAAACAGACATGGTCAACTTAGGAAAAGGATGTCAAATATGTGGCAGAACCAAAACAATTAAAAAGTCAAAACGCAACAAAAAATTCCTACAACTAGTTTTTTAAAAAACAGACAAATCTGATAAAAAAATGAACAGGGAACTAGAGTTTAAAAAACACCAAGAAATAAGATAGCATCTGTGGGTGCCATAGACCAGTTGAGACTGACTGAAATGCACCCAAAACTGGCTAAGCTCAGTAATAAGACCCAGTCAAAGAAGTTACCTTCTGACTTGGACTTTATCTGGAAAATTTCTCTAGAGTGGCAAGATTGAAGTCTGTATCTGACGATGTCCTCTCAAAGTCAGTCACCTGTTGGATGAGAACCCATTGACGTTGTTGGTTTTCGCAGCTGCAGAAGTCCTCTCATAACCCACCAAAGCCAGCTACTTAAGGTGAAAGAGTCTTCTGAAATTTTCTTTTGGGCAGCAAAAAACTCCAGGCGAGACCAACCTCATATACTTTTCTGTCGAGGTTGAGCGTTTGCCAAATAGCCTTGAGTGGTTAATCGCAGTCCTCCAGAGGCTGAAAAATGTCCCAACTTTTCCTTTTCTTTAGATGTTTTTCTTAGTTAATTCTAAGAATCACAGGACCTCAGGAGCAGCACTTAGGCTTCAGGAATCACTCCAGCAGAGGCAACAAGCATGATCCTGCTAGAGTCCAGTTGTAACTAGTCTGCAGATCACTCGAGGAAAAGGCCTTCAGCTTTTGGTGTCCCCTGAAGCCACGCTAACCACACTGACCTTTGGTGTCCACTTCTCAGTCCTGGGTACAAATGGGAACAGGTCCAGCTATACACAGGTCTCAGACAGCATGTCCATCCTCTTCTGTTCATACACAGGTTCAGACGTGTTCTGAATAAATGAGGTGCCAATCTAGTACATTTCACTAGCCAGTGGGTAGGGGTGACTCTTGGACAGTCCCTAAGTAATAGACATAAAGTTTCCAGGGCAACCACTACCTCTTTAGCAGAACATCCTAATTGCTATACTTTAAACCATCCCAAAGTGCACCATTCCAAGTAAAATAAGACATGGCTGAACCTTTCTGCCCCTGGAAGTGACTGGTGATCCACCCATGGGTTTTCCATGGAAAATGAGCAGTGACCCTCCTCCTCAATCACACCAAACTAGTTCAGGCACTAGACCTCTCTCCCACTGAGGTAGAGCTGGGATTGCTGCAATGTGCCCTGAGAAAAAAGGCCACTCTTCCCCAGGTGCTATCTAACACTTAACTATGAATAGATAGGCTACACCCTTGTCTCTTTCAAGTTAATAAAGTTCCTGAACCCTTCAGAGTTGCCCTCCCTGAGAGAGAACGAGTCACAAAATTCACACCCAGGTCTTCCTGCCAAAAGGCTCCAGCCATTCTCTCTTTTTTAAGAGCAGTTTTCACACCTCAAGGGAAAAGTGCTTATGGAAGAAACTGCAGGCAGCCTAATGTTAATTAGCCGTTGGAGCTTCAGGCAGGAAACGTATATTTTTACAGAACTTACTTTTTCTGTACATTTATCAAACATCCAACTCCACCAATGAACTAGAGTTTTAATACATTTTAGAAAAGCGGTTGAATGTACTCTTTAGCTTATTACAAACCAAGGTCGCAAAAACAAATTGTACTGCAGTGTTTCTAATAGAAAAAGCTAAGCCTTATTCAATGTGGCTTTTGGGGGCTAGTCACTGTAGTAACTTACATTCTTTCATGTTCCCATTTTGAATACTAGACACACTCCCTTGGGTCACAGAGCCTTTTTTAGGAAGGACTGATGTCCTACTGATGTAATATTCAAAAGAAGGGATGCTTCCTGTCAAAACGGGGTATTTTAACTGGTCTACCCGCAGGATTAAAAGTTGCAGTAGCCAAGCCATTTTTCTTGTCAGCCTAGTGTATGCCACTGTGGGAGCCGAACCCCAATAATTTACCTGAACACCAATATTTGATCACTCCGATATTTAGCAAAATATTTTGGCTCTAGTGTCTTCAGTTGATCTAGTGGTTAGTGATTAGAGACTACACTCCTCATCTGGAAAGCAGAATTCAGCAGCGTTAAACAGAATGAAATATCGGAAGCATAAAAGACTGGGGGGCATATTAGCAATGCCTGGCGATAATTATCGCAAAGCGCAATTAGCGCTTGGATAATTATCGCCAGGCATCGCCGGTTTCTATTGCGGAGTTAGCGTGCAATCAGCAATGCTAATCTCCAAAGCGATAGAAACCTTGGAGAACAGTGTGAATATCGCCTGAAAACAGGCGATATTCACACTGTTCCCCAGTTTCAGCTTGCTGATAGTGCGAGGGGGACTTAGCCATGTAATCCACCTCTCATTGGATTACATGGCTAAGTCCGGGTGGGACCAGGTGTTAGCAAACCAGCGCTAAACGTGTTTAGCGCTGGTTCGCTAATCACCGCCCCAGCCTCGCTGATAGGCGTTAGCGACCTAGCGACTGTTTCCAGTCACTGTTAGGTGGGGAACGCCTACTTTGCATGCCATTAGCGATAAATATCGCTGGCATGCAAAGCGGCACCCAACCCGGTCGCTATCGCCTACAAGATGTAGCTAACAGCAGTTAGCGACAGCTTGTTGATAAGGCGATAATATTATCGCCGCTTTAGCGGGAAAAAGTCCCGCTAAAGTGGCGATAATCGCCTTGCTAATATGCCCCTGGGTTCTAGATCAAAAATAGGGCAAAAAGTGAATTTTAATTACAGAAAAGTCAAAATGTGGTAGAGAGAAAAATGCTTGAAATACTATGCAGGTTCAATTACAGAAATACAGGAAAGAATAGACAGTTAGGCAGAATCTAAGCAAGAATTCTAGGTGTCAAGCTCAAATACAGTACTGACAACATCCCATTGAAAGAATCTAAGTCAAATGGATATAGAAAATAAAGTGTCCCACTGAAAGCAGCTCTAGTGACAGCTGTAAAAGCCAAAAAGTAGAAGCCCATGATTCTAAAGCCTAAGAGTTTTTATACACAAATCACGCTTTCTATTAAAAGATTCAGCAAATTCAGCATAGTATGATCATTGTTAGGCTAACATTATCAAATTAGAAACAACAACATAATTTTCTAAAACAGTACTAACCGAATTCATAAGGTGAGAGAAATCTTCCATCTACTGTCCCAGCAACTGAGCTCCGGAGATCACCAACATAAAATGAAACATCTCTCAAACAATGGCTCATAGAATTCGCACATCTACACTAATACTTCCAGCGGAAGACCTTAAAAATGATACTTTGGCTACACAATGTCAGCTTCATTCATAATACATGTTTTCTAACAACGTTGTACATCGCTAATAGATTGATGTCAGTCACTTGATCCTCTGTGGAAACAAGGGGAGCAATGGCTTGGAGCGGGATACTGATTGGGAGGGGAAATGAGCAGGAGCAAGTTGAACAGAATGCCAGAAACTACATTCATATCGGAAATAATGGTGTACTGCATGAAAATGTGGCATAACTATTCATAACATTATTTACTCTTTTAAGTGACCGAGGAAACTTCATACCAAGTGCAACATCATTAGTTCATCGGTTACAACTCATTGCACATTAAACGCCACACAATATTTCCCAAATTTGCATATTTTTTAAAATGCTACACCAGCACAATAAATACTTTGGTCGACACGTGACATTTAACTTTTGTATCCCCTCCAGAACTGCGCGTTGGCAGCAGGCCTCTGGCCTGAGAGCTCTTGGCTGGGTCTGGAGCATGGGGGGGGGGGGCCCTCCATGTACTTTACAGGGTGCCCCCCTCATGTTTCATTACACCACTGGTCTCACAACCCCCTTGATGCATTCCCAGGTTTACCTGTCTTGGTAAATTTGAGAATGCACCAAAATCCATTGGTGGATGCTTGGGAACACCTATGCTCCACCCATGGAAAGCCTTTGCAGGGCAGAGTAACCTAAGGGAGCGACTTGCGGTGCCTCGCATCCCTCCAGATTTACCAAGCCACACAGGGCCACGTAAAGTGGCCTTGTGTGGCTTGGTAAACCTCTTTCTAGGCTTTGCGTAACCCCGCGTCGCATTGCATGGCACAAGGGCAATGCAAAACCATGATAAATTTGGCCCTTGGTCTATTTATGGCATCCGTAACATCTCTGTTCTGAAGTGAACCCAGTCTTAATGTTGTTGATATGCTTTTAGCTAGGTTTCAAGAATGTAATCGTGTCCCACACTAGCTTATGAGAGTGATATGCCCAGGAGAAGTAGCACCCCAATTTATTCAACGTTATTCCTCTCACAAGCATTGGCATAATGCTAACTGTGCAAAAGCAGGAGGCTTCATTATTTGGCAATATTTAGCACTCTGCACCTTAAACAAATTCCATAACCCGACAACCTGCAAAAATCTTTATGGTAGCAGCACCTATTCAACTGTGGATATGCTCCCTTGTGATCTGACTAAAAGGTTGAACATATTGCTATCAGATATTCAACTGTTCATCGGGTCTCTTAATTCTAAAGTAGTGCTTTTTCCTGAATAGGTGGTAGGTGATTTCCTGTTTACCAGAAAGGTCCTAAGAATGAAGCTAAAAGCTACTGCCTCCTAGTCATGTTAGACATCAAAAGTAAAGTTTTCTACAAATTCTTATTATATGCTTTTGAGGACTGGGAGAATACATATTCTCAACTGGGCACAGGTTGGCCATGGATCCTAAAATTGTCCATGTGATTGTGTCACTGTGCTAAATGTGATAATCGACAGGGAAGTATGTATGAACAAAGGCTGATTTTAGTAATGCCTTTCATAGGGTTGATAGGAAGATAGAAACTTTGAATATGTATGGAAATGTTGCATGAACCCACCTGAGTGCAAACACAAACTGGCAGTTTTTATGGACATATATCAGTTACCAACCACTTCTGGGGTCAAGAAGGGTTGCATTTCTACTGCTATACTTTTTGCATGTACTTGTCAATGTATTCTCTCAAGTTAATGGACATCCACCTAAACTGGGCAACAAAAATCCCGATTTTGCTGTGTTTTGAATTCATCTCTTATTATTGTAAGTATAGTGGCCTTAGCATGAACAGAACCAAAACCAAAATCATAACTTTTTGTAGACTTACCCATAGCTTTAGTTGGTCTCTTTAAAGCTGATGCCTGGAAAACACTCCCACCTCTGACTACATGGCCATTGCAATGCCCTCCAATTGATTTGGCCTCCAGAATCAGTCTTATTAAACTTTTTTCTCAAAATCAACACAATATCCTGCCTATGTGTTTAAAAGTTTTTAATACCAGTGTTACTCCATACCAGTACCTCCATACTCCGTTATTGCTCCATTATTTACGATGGTACATTCAATGGCAAACTGGAAAATTTTAAGCATCTTATCTGACAGAGCACCTCTAATAAAATTGTGAGACTTCAATTTGGTCTAACTGCCGTAGACAAACTGTGCAATAAGTGGGTTCTTTTTTATTTCTTTAGTCTATGCACAGCCAGATTCAGTGGATCTCTGTCTATCCACTCCATAATATAGGAGGAGATTAAAAGAAACCAAACAAAGTAGTTTTACTTTGTTTCCAATTAGGCTATGCCATAACAATGAGTTGGCTATAGCATGGTTATGTAAGAAACTATTTCTAAAAGAGTTCAAATATAGAATAAAAAAACATTAAGGGGCCCATTACGATACCCGGCGTAAATAAATCCGCCAGGCATGGAATCGGCAAAATACCGCCCGCATACACCGTCTGAACACCGACCACGCCATTACGATAACACAAACCGAAAACCGCCATCGGCGGAAAAATCACACTAAATACCGCCCGCCATCGTCCGAGTCGGAGTCAAACCGCCCGCCACGGACGGAAACACGCCCGACAACACAAAACCGCCCGCCCTCACGGCCGACACACCGCACGTGAAATTACGATCGCACCGCCATGAGCGCGGGAAAACCACAAATATACCGCCCGCCAGCGCAAACAACGCCGATGCCAATCGACACGGCAGAAACCATGGCGCCCACGTCCCTGCACAGAAACCATCCGCTCACAAAACCAATAGCACACAACATGGCCAATAAGTCCACACAGCAAGGCACGCACAAATACACAAGCACAGTACACATCCCGAAAACACCCCCCGGACAAACAAAAACTACAAAGGCCAGAACACCAGACACAACACACCTGAAAACAACAGACCATGAGGACACACCCACATAGGTAAGTACAAAAGCAGCACTCCCACAGACCACAACCCCTTGCTACATTGCAAACCAGAGAGGAGAGGAGAGGACACAGTGACACAGCAAGGACAGCAGCACACCACAGAAACGCACACATCACTACCACCACCACCACCACCAAACACCGGCACCACAAACCCCCTGCACATTACACAACACACACCGCACCACCACCACAAACACCATGGCACCACAAAGGATGCCCAAGTTCACGCCCATGGAGCTGACGGTCATGGTTGACGAGATCATCAAGGTGTACCCACAAATCTATGGGAACATGGTCCAGCACACACCACTAGCCACCAGAAACAGAATGTGGACCCGGATCGTAGACCAGGTCAATGCAGTCGGGACCCTGCCCAGGAACAGAACCGAGATAAACAAACGTTGGAATGACGTAAAGAGCCTGGTCAAGAAGAAGGAGGGCAAAAACAGAGAGCTGGCTGCCGTCACTGGCGGAGGGAATCCCGCGCTCTTTAAGACCTTCAAAGCGTGGGAGGAGAAGGTGCGAGTCGTAATCCATCCGGAGATCCTCGCCGGATTAGCAGGGGGAGTGGAGGCTGGTAAGTACAAACTAATGTATACCAGCACACCGCTATGTACACACATGCGCAACCACCATGCCACAGCTCCCAGGGACAAACACCCCCATGTCCAGCACACAATACACAACACATCACACGCACATGCAACAGACACTACCACACACAGGCCAAACCGAACAACTGTAAGATGCGTGGGGACATGTGTACACTAAGCCAGCCACGTAACCACCAACAGGTCCACAAATATGCCAGAAGCGCCACAACGAGCACCCACCACACCCATGTGTCCGCCACAGCTGCACCAACTGACAAGTAACAGGTAAGTGGCAGGAACACAAAGTGCAGTGGGTCGGAGGGGGACAGCTGAAGTACAACACCCACCAGGCCCCCACTCCCACAGACCAGCAAGGTGGAGCACTCCCCACACCCATGTGTCAGGCACAGCTGCACCAACCGACAAGTAACAGGTAAGTGGCAGGAACACAAAGTGCAGTGGGTGGGACGGTGGACAGCCCAAGTACAACACACACCAGGCCCCAGTCCCACAGCACAGCAAGGAGGAGCATCCCCACACCCCACAGCCACGTGTCAGCCACCGCAGTGCACAACGACAGCCGAAAGGCAGACATCACGGTCCACAGCAATCGGTGTCAGTGGGTGTACAGCCACCCCCACGACCCACTACACCCCCCACCCCCACAGACCTGCAACATGGAGCACCCCCGCTAAGAGCCATGTGGCATCCAGTACAGTGCACGCACGAACAACTTGCAGGTGGGAAACTGGACAGGGCTGGATTACTGGAGGCATGAGGACCATAACACCACCAACACATGGGACATGTCACGTAGCACACGAACACGCAGCACCGCCCACCGTCACGAACAAGTGAACAATGTGCACACGGACATGAACAGCAGACTCACACCCCACATGACCCATCACAGACATAGCAACACCCAAGGAGCCACGTCTGCATGCACAAGCCACACTGAATATAGTCCCACACGGCAGCCACTGTGCAACTCATCACACACAACCGAAACACCATTGAAGTCCTGTCCATGTAGCCCCTACTGCCTGTCAACCACACACCCCACAACTACGCCTATGTAAGACAAACAACACTAGACGCAACAGAGCGGAACAACAGAAATGCACACGAACACCACTGAACCCATCAAACACACAGACACACCATGCACATACAACATACCATCCATCCCATCCGTCAGCCCCAGTCTCATGAAAGGCATGTCATCCGCACAGCTGCCACACATACAGCAGTCACGCTAAGACACATGCCCATGACCAACCATGTGCCAGAAGTCAATTAAGCGCACGACACACTGTGAGCAACAACACACAACATGGGCCACATCCCCCCCGAGCACTGCAGTGATGCACATGGCACAGGGCAGCACGCACACCAAGGAGATGGGACAACTGCAATACGTTGGCTGGCACACAACCATCACTCACTCATAACGATGCGTCCAATGCCATGTCCAGTAACCACAACAGACAGCAAATATGCAGGGCATGTCAGGCATGCACACACCTCAGACCATGCACTGTCATGCTGCCACAACACATGTCACGTTCGGCACCCATGGCTCACAGCATGTACCCCAAAAGCATATACCCTCCCAAATGCGAATCTGGGGCATGGCCCCCATGTTGCCATATGCGTTCCTAAGCGTTCCATTTGAACTCCAAAAGCAAAGTACAAACCAGACCCAGGATGGGCCAGGAGCCCGCATACACCA
Source organism: Calotriton arnoldi (assembly GCA_963921515.1). Lineage (NCBI taxonomy): Eukaryota > Metazoa > Chordata > Amphibia > Caudata > Salamandridae > Calotriton > Calotriton arnoldi. Next base: position 314,189 of record CAWUFW010016337.1, read on the forward strand.
GAGTCACAATGAGTAGGGGCAAAGCAACACACCCATCGGCATGGCCAATCCGTCCCATGCCACATGTGCACAGCACACAGTCCCATTGCCTAGCACACACACCTACAGATGCCACAGCCACACACTCGCCTCCGGGAAACCCATGTACGAGATTGCACGAACTGCCAATGTCAGACGACTAATACATACTTCGCCAGGTGCAACACAATAACAAATCTCATTCTCTCCACAGGTGACGAACTGCTGGACGCTGGGGATGGAGACAGCAGCCAGCACAGCCAGCCTACAAGCCCCCAACGAGGACACACGGATCTGGAGGATCTGTCCACCTCTTCGGACACGGACCACCAAGCTGGCCCATCTGGCGTGGCAGGGCCCAGCCGCTCCCCAGGACCCCTCCTACCCACCAACCCATCATCCAGGGATGCTGAACAGTCCCAGTCCCCTGCTGCCACTGTCGTTGCGGCCACACCCACGGTCATTGCGGCCACTACCACTGCCGCAACCGCCACCATCGCCGCACCGACCACCACCGCCTCCACCACCACCACGCTCTTCGCTGGCACCAGCCCCAGCGCAGGTGGTGGCCCGGCCGACTGGATCCACCCTGGGAGCCACAGCGAGGACCGTGGTGAGCAATGTGGCTAGTGGGCAGGCCGGTGGCAGCAGGACTGGTAGGAGGAGCAGGGTCAGGGAAACGCCAGCCTCCCCTGGGAGCCATGCCCTGCCTCAAATGGACAGAGTCCTTGGGGCCTATGAAGAGGCCCAAGGACAATGGGCCAGGTCTGCTACTGACACGCGGGAGGTGCTGGGGGTGCTGAGGTCCATGGACGCCCATATGGGCCAATTCGTGTCCCGTATGGACCAACTCGTGGACCTCATGGGCCAGCTGGTGGTGGCGGTGGGGTCACAGGCAAGGCCAGCAACACCACCTCCGCCACCACCTGCTAGGGGCGCAGGCTCGGGCAGCAGTGTCCACTTCCCCTGCGTCCACAGCCAGTGAGCACACCTCACCCACCACCA